>JAJEJO010005309.1:191824-568701 GCA_020662805.1 Glaucomys volans | reverse complement strand
TAATTTGGCATATTTCTATAAAAGTAAAAAGCAAGCTCTGTGGTATTACTGATGAATAAATTCTATTTATATCATTAAAATGAAAATAGTTTTAGAAAAAGGAAATGTTTTGAGTTTTTTTTATGAATTATGATTATTTCATAGGCATTGGTTTTTCTATTTAATTAGATTATAATAGTGTCAGTGTTAGTAATGTCATTGATTCTATATTCTGAATATTATCTAAGATGCAATATGTCAAATCTTGGATCATGTTTTAGACTGGGTCTACTCCAACTCTGTAAACTGCTGGATGGAGGATTTGAATGTAGACAGTCTTTCTAATTACTATGATGTGAAAATCCCTGACCTAAGTATCATCCTAAGAATCTTCACTCAACATTTTGAGACTTTTTAACCAAAATAGCAAACCTATAATTTACTGTGATGGTTTACTTTCCATAAAATATCTTTGTGTTTCTGATTGCTCTGCGATATGATCAAGGATAATATAATATCACCCAGTATTGACAGGTGTCTTAGACCATAACAATCTTTTTTTGTCTTATCACAATATGTTACCTTCCATATCGTATTTTGCTTATATTTATAATTTATTTTATAGTATTTTATTAAAAGAAAATACTAATAATTAAAGGTCATCTCAGTGGATAAACTCAAATAAATAACATTGAAATCTTAAAAAAAACAGAATTTGGAATAGCAAATATATGTAGCTAGGCATCAAATTAATACTTGTTTAGATATTAATTTATTTCTGAGCGAATATGCATTTAGAATTTCCCTGTCCTCACTCTCACCTCAGCAAACAGAGAGAAATTGGAGTGGAAGCAGATAGTAGTCTTAGCCAATTAAAGTTAGGTGTACTATATTTGCAACTTTGACCAGAATTCACAAGCTAATGAACACATTGCTAGAGCTTTTTCCAGCTTTTTCCAGGTCTTGGAATGCATACCTGCAAGGGAGGGACCCTAAAGTGTGAACTTCATTAACTCTCAGAATTAGGTGCATTAGAGATCCATGTAGCTAAGATACCTGAAGAGTGAGTTAGTTCAGGAAACCAGAAATCATGATCTAAAGCCTGAGGCAGTTCTAATGCATACAAAGTTTTATTTCTCCCCCTTCCTCTCCCTCTAGGTTTGTTTGTTTTAAGTGTTAATGGCTTAATGTCCTGGTGTTCTAAGGATTTACATTGTGCCAAAAAAACAGTCCATCTGAAAAAAAGTACTTTTTTAATATTACCAGTATGGGGGTGGGAGGATTTGGATGGTATTCTCAAGATGAGGGGAAAGATGATCTTGTGGGCTTCAATTGTGCTTCCTTTGGATGCTCTGGGCCCAGAAACAGTTATCAAAATCAAGGGCAAATACAATCCCTGATCCGTAAATCTGCAACTTGAACATTTTCTACAATAAATGGATCCCATCTTGCTTTCTTTTATGCAATTAAAGTAAGAGATCTTACCCCCGACACAAATTCCTTCTCAGACTCTAGTTTTTCTTCTCCAGGGAACCTCCAGTTCCACAATGAGCTCTGGAAGTAGAAAGAAGGGTTAATGAGGGCTCAGGACAGAGCCCAGGGCAGCCTTTAAATGAATTGAGTATGGACCCCTCCCGATCAAGAGTGGTGGGGGATAAAAAGAGGGACAAATTGCATACTTATGGTTCGAATCAATCTAGAATGTCCCCCAAAGGCTTGTGTGTTGAAAGCTTAGTCTCCAAAGCAGCAATGTTCACAGGTGGGGTTTTTGGTAAGTAATTGGATCATGATGACCCTAACCTCCTCAGTGGATTGATCCATTGAGGATTCATATGGAGTATTGGGAGGTGATGGAGGTGGTAAGAGGTAAGACCTACTTGAAGGGAGCATACTCTTGGGGACTCTGTCTTGAACCTGGCTACTTTCTCTCTCTGTTTCCTAGCCAACATGAGGTGAGCAGCTTTGCTCTGCCACACCCGTTCTGCCTTGATGTACTACCTTACCACGGGCCCAGAAATAATGGAGCCAGCCAACCGTAGACCCCTGAAACCATGAGCCAAGAGTAAATGTTCCTCCTCCCTTAAGTTGTTTTTCTCAAGTATTTTGTCACAGCAACGAAAAGTTGACTAATCCATGAATTCTTTGCTTCTTAGCTGAAGGCTGTCCCTGAAAACACTTTACTAATGCTTCCTCCCACCACATATTTAGTTTTATTCTACTCCAATCGTCATATGGATCTTCCCATTCCTAAGGTAAAATAAAGTGATGTCTTTTGTACAAAATGGTGACAATGAAAAAAAATTTGTTGAAGGAGTTTTCAAGTGAGAATGATATAAAAAAGGAAAAAAAAATAATTCCTCAGTGCCACTAAAGTCAAATATGAAAATGATGTCTGGGGTAGATATCCACAAGAAACCATGATTTCTTCTATTTTTTTCTAAATCTATCAGACTTCAGTTCTTATTTAGAAAAGACATTCTTTTGCACCCTTTGTTTAGAATTGTGTTTATCAGCACTCTTCCTGAGTAGCCCAGGCCTGGGTTCTTATTATGACACAGGAGTTGCACTTGTACCCATTTGCATTTATGTACCAGGCCTCTGGCCCTGCCCCACTCCCACAGCCTGGACCAACACATATGGAGGGTATATAAGTGGTCATAAACCTGAGATCTGACTATCAAAGCCATAGTCACTGCACTAGATAGCAGTTTCGATGCCCCATAAGCTGTAGTGTATCTCCCTCCATAGCGACAAAACATCACTTGCTGGGGAATTTCAAATGTAGGTGATTCATTAAATCACATGAAAACAGACCCCCTCCCCTCCCCTGTGGGTAATGGAAAGAGGATTTTCTTCCAATCTAAATATAGGCACAGATGAGAACTGAAACCATGGAGCTGATAACTATTCTTTAGTTGATTCCTTTAACGACCCTATCAGCAGGAAGAACCAACAGTTTAGTTGGGCCAGCAGCAGTGGGTGGAATGTCAGGGAGTCCAGGAAGCATCCATCCCCAAAACCAGAGGCCTCATTTGATGTGAATCCTGTTCTGGAGACTCTGGCTGGCTTCTAATAAGGTCTGTTTTTATTCGGGATGAAAATCACTCTTTTTCCTTTGAGGAAATATTTTTATAAATTAGTTAAGTCAAATAGTCTCAGAGTAATTCTAAAATTTGAGGTATTTCAGTGGCTTCTGAGAATGCACAGGTGGAGATTTTATTAAAATAGAAGATGTCTAAGGACTAAGGGTCACTTAGGATCCAGCTGACAGATATGCAAGGATATCGTCTTTTCCAGATACCTACCCCACTCTGGCTTTAACATGAACCAACCTTTTGTGAGTGACTGAGTCCTATCAATTACAAAGACTGCCAGACCAGGGACCTTTCTTATATTTGGGGGCTGGGAACAAATTCAAGGAAGAGGAACTAAGCATATCTCATTATTAACAACAAAGCTATGAACTAGACCCGTTCGTCTCTACCTCTTGTCCTGGCAAGAGTCAAATCAGGGTAACTCTGAGCAAATTGGCTGGTTCTTGCTATCCAAATATGACTACAAAGACATGGCCTGAGACCCCAGATGAGAATGCTGAATGTAACCCAGGGATGATCTACGGTTCGTAGTCTTTACAGAGCAGAGGCCCATATAGGGATTTAGGATAGGGCCAAGGGTTGGGAGTCTAGTTACAAACTGCCACTCTCTAGCAGTGATCCCTGAAACTACTTTGTTCTAGACTTCAGTGTTCTCCCTTTCACTGATGGACTGATGGACTCTATGATTTTGGAAGGTTCCTTCCAACTGGAAGGTTCTGGCTCTAATTAGAGAGGTCCATGGACAGAAGGACATTAAACCTGGAAGTCATTGTACTTGGACAGTAAAACTGCTGGGTTCAGATTTTTAGAAGCAGATGAAATACCAGATTGCCAGTGGGAACTATTATTATTGTGATTAGTCACCTTGAATCCTTCCTGAACCTCAATGGTACAAATATTTCCTAATTATGACTACTATTGATAGAACCTCAGCAGATATTAGGACATTGAATTGACTCAATGGGTGGGCAGCAATATTTTTGAGACTCTTTCTAACCAAATATATCTCATAATCCCAAGATTATTTGGGGGAAACTTTAAACAAAGTCCAATCTTTAGGAAAGAAATATCTGGTTTTGCTTCCCCTTTATCCTTC
Source organism: Glaucomys volans (assembly GCA_020662805.1). NCBI lineage: Eukaryota > Metazoa > Chordata > Mammalia > Rodentia > Sciuridae > Glaucomys > Glaucomys volans. Next base: position 564,531 of record JAJEJO010005309.1, on the reverse strand, counting down.
TATCCCACAACACCTTGTTTTTAAAAGTAGACTCTCTTAAAGGATTTGTAAGGCAGAAGAAGAAAAGCAAGAGTCTGAGTAGGGAATTTGTGTGGGGACAAGATCCCTTTCCTTAGTTTCATGAAAGAAAGCAAGATGGACTTGGTTTACTATGGAAAAGGTTAAAGTTGGAGATTCATGAATCAAGGATTATATTTGCCCTTGAATTTGACAACTATTTCTGGGGCCAGCGGAGCCTCCATAGGAAGCACATTTGAAGCCTATAAGATCGTGTTCTATAAAACATGATCCCACCAAAACATTTCTCCCACCATCCTGAGAATACCATCCACCTCCAGACAGGAGTTTGAATGAAGTATGTGATAATAATTCTCAAGGGAGCAAATAGTTTGCAGCATTGAGATTTGGAGTGGCAAAGGACTTCAAGGTCACATCTTTGATGCAAAATTTGACTTAGACTTCATGCTCTCTATATTAACATACTAAGACTTCCATAACAAAATACTCTAAGTGGGTTGGCTTGAACAATGGGAATTAATTTCTTACAGTTCTGGAGGTTGGAAGACAAGACAGAGAGATTAGAAGGATTGGTTTTGTGTGTGATCTCTCTCCTTGGCTCGTAAATGCCCACCTCAACACCGTGATCTCACATGCTCTTTCCTCTATGTGTGCCCATCCATGATCTCCCTCTCTCCCACTGCTGGCTCACTCTCTCTCTCTTTATAAGAGAACTATTTATATTGCATGAGGGCCCCATCTTATCACTCCATTTTACTGTAATTATCTCCCTAAGGCACCGCTCTAAATACAGTCATATTAGGGCTTGAACATATGAACTGTTATGGGACATAATTCAGTCCATTATGCTCCCTAACTCTCCATCTAAGGTTCTCTCCATAACAATGCACTGCATGCCAACAGCAAAACCAATGCGTGTGTGTGTGTGTGTGTGTGTAAAAAGAATTTCATTAGATTGTGGAAAATGGAGCATCAGTACTTTTGGAGAGACTTCCATTAATCATGACCTTCTTGGGTATTTTGAGGTATTTAGTAGAGGGTAACAAAGGAAAAGATAAAATGTTCTCCCTTGCTCTGATATTAATCCCATTTTAAGGATTCCTTGAGGGCCCATCTTTGAGCATCTCCTAGAATTTATAAACATCATTATTGGTGCTATAGCCTGGAGGAGAGGATGTTGAGATAACTTCCTATTTCATTGGATCTGAAGGGCTATCATGAGTAACTAGGATTGAATCATAGATGACAAACACCTGGCATATGTGACATCATTTTCTCTTATTCTGCCCTCAACAGACATTACTTACTAATCATAGTACTTACTTACATAGCTTCAGAATACATTCAATACATGCTCAAAACAACATTATATTGAACAACAAGTATAAAATACAGGGTATGTGAAATACAACAATAAAAATAATATTGCCATAATTAACATTAATTGTGTGCCTACCAAGAGCCATATGCTCTTCTAAGTTCTTTACCAAGGCATAAGTACCCAGTGAAATAGTGGAGGAACTTAGATTTGAACTCAGGCCCTCCTTCGGTATGGTTCATCCCACCTACCTCCAGAGGTAGAAATAGAGAAAATGAGGGGATGTTCCAAATTCCATTTGGGACATGAGAACATAACTAAAAAGATGAAGAAGGAGGAGAAGGGTAAGGAGAAGGAGAGGAAGAGGAGGAGGAGGAGGAGAGGGAGGGGAGGAGAAGAGGAAGGAGAGGGAGGAGGAGGAGGAGGAGGAAGAGGAGGAGGAGGAGGAGGAAGAAGAAGAGGGAGGAGGAGGAGAAGAAGAAGAAGACGAAATTGTTCTAATAATGGCATTGGTAGCTACTTGGAATATTCAGCTTCTTATTGTTGGCAACACCCAAGAAGAGTTGTAGAACCATTAGGATTTTTGTGAAATTAATTCCTGAATGGGATAAAGAAGGGATTGGGTTACACTGCATCATCTCAACTTCCCATCTGGCTATAAAAGTCAAAGATTCCTTGACTTAAGCAGTGCCAGCAAAAACAGAAAGAAGCACAGTGGCATCCTTCCTATTCCTTCTTGCTGTCTCCCTTACCCTCCAGCACTGTCAATGTGTCCAGGATTTGAGTAAGTGACACTGCATTTTAAAAGCAGACATTGGGTAGATGTAATATAAAATGCATATAGCCTTACAACACCAGTAGTAGTCATGAAAAACCTAGATTAAATTCCACTAAACCATTGTTCTTTTATTAGTCTGAATAGCCTTATTGCTGTTCTTATCATACTTTTCTGAGAAAGGGGACAAAGTCATTGCTGCAAAGATAGGTGAGTTTGTTAGTTGTTGATGAAGTTGACTTGTCTTCAAATATTAACTCTCTTTATCTCTCCTCAAGAATGGTATGCTTTGCAAGGCAACCATGCTTTTCTGGAATGTGACCTTGGCCATTCCCAAGAACAGCAAAGAAAAATATCATCCCTGTGAGGTTATCATTTACTGATGGGAAAAAGATTGAACAACAAGTATAAAAAATCATTGGAAATGAAAACTCATGTATGTCAAAAACTAAGAAATATTCTTGTACTTTGTGTGTGATTATTCTCAAGATTGCTACTTGGAAGTCTCTTCTACTCTTCTGAACATCTTGTGTTGTTAACACTCCAAACCAAGAGCCAATGGCCTGTGTCACTTCCGCACAGCTCCTATGATCTCCTGTTTTCAAACAGAGCCTCACCCTCTGGTTGGCCTCACTTTTACCCAGAGTGTAGGTTGATCTCCTGAAGCTTAGAGGACATAACTTACAGAGGAGTCCCTTCTCATTGACTGGCGGCATGCTCCAGAGACCCAACCACTGGGAGCAGCACTAATCCCAAGGTCATGGCTGAACCAACATCTCCCAGTGACCTTGGGAGAGTCACTTATGATCTCAACCAGATCCCTGTCAATTATTTTCTCATATCTGAGGTAGGGATCATGATTGTTAGTCTTGATTAAATCACAGAAAGTAAGGATAAAAGAAAACTCAGTAATGAGTGAAGTCGGGTAAGAAAGGCAGGTGTTACTGAGACCCTGGGGCAGGAGAGCAACTTGCAGAGACACACTCACAGAGGTGGTTCTGGGGATCCCCCAGGGGTTGCCACTGTAACCAGCAGTAGCTCTTGTTCATGCAGGTAGTGTCAAGACCTACATTTTGAACTGAAATTCCCACACTATTGAAACTAGGCACCTAACATCCAAGTTTGGGTAACTGTGAAAATAGATGTGCAGCTCTACTAAAAACACTTAATAAATGAGTTGGAAGGAACTAGACCCTTGTTACTTGTCAAATATGTAAACCTTAGTGATTAAATAGAAAAATAATGTTGTTGTGAATGTTGGGTTTGGGATTTTAAATGGATTTGGAGGGAACTATAAGAAAGAAAGATGGTTAGGGAAGCTTATGTCCAATTAAGAAAAAAAATTAATGTAATACATGGTGATGATATTATGAAGTGACAGATAAAACTTCCCCTTTTCTAAACACTTCAATATATTAACTCACCTTTTCCTCAGAGCAATATTCTAAGGTAGGTAATGTTATAATCCCCATCTTACAGATAAGTGAACTGAGGCCACTTGCTCTGGTCAATGACTGTACCTCACACTTAAGACCAGCCTATGAGGTTTGCATGGCACACCTCATGACTGGTTAAAGAAATTCCAGTTCCACCAAATTAGAGTCGCATAGCTGGCAAAATTAGAAGGTGACCCTAATTAAATGTGGAGAACTTTCTCTACTACATTGGGATGCTACCCATATGGGCCATGATATCTGGCTCATCTGAAGCCTTGTTGAAATTAGCTACCCTCTAATATATCACCTGGTGCCCTGGTCCTGCATGCCTCTTGGTAGGCAGCTATACCTCCCAACCTCAATGAGACTTCAGGGCAAGGGTATGGCATGGGCCACAGACCCTTTCCCTCTTGAGACTCTGTCATTGTCCCCCTTTCTTTTCAAGTAGACCAGCACTACTGGTTCTGAAATGTCCAGACTACTGTCCAGTTTTCTTAAGAATAACCTCAGCCATCCAAGCTAATCTCAAAGAAGTAACCAGTTAATAGCATATTGACAACCACCACTAAGGGTGACTTGCAGTTTCTTCTTTCCACATATTTTGCAAACTGAGAAAGGCTGATGACCCTTAGATGGTTCTCTAATCTAATCCATTCTTGTTAACAAGTTTTGTATTAGTAGATTAATAAAAAATGGATGCTCAGAGCCACAACAAATATCTTCAGCTGTGAAAGCTGATTGCGGCACACCTGAGACAGTCGCTGTGACCAGATGTGACCAGGGCTTAGGCTGGGGAGACCTGCAAGAAGCAACAATGGTCAGATGAGATCTAAAGGTTTTATTCAAATATGAATATATGAGCTGATTTACTAAAAGTTCATTCAAAGATACTATTGGAATGACAAAAAGAGCCAGAATTATTTCCCCTAGGTGGGCTCTCTTCTCCATCAACATTTTTAGAAAGGGAAAATGTTATGTAGCATTTGGATTAATTTCATCTAGTCTTTCCCTCTCATCTGTCTGAATCTGCTTGGTTGTCAACACAGGTCTGTGTGGACAATTGTTGAATTCTGCCTTTTATTCACTTGGTTTATGATGAGTCTTTTTGTTGTAGTTGTGATTTCTACATAGCTTTTGTGGTGGCTGCTGTCATTGAATATTGTAGACTTAAAAAAAAAAAAAAGTGTTTCTAAATGCCCCAGTGCCAGGGGAATCCATGTACTGAAAATGAGGAGACTTCTTATGAGGGGTTTCTGGTAAGGATTCTATTTTTCAATAGAAAGGATAGATCTAAAAGAAGGAGAGATGCTGAAATAATTTCTCTTTTTGCTTCCTCCTGTCTTGAATTTGGTTACGATGACTGGAGTTGCAGCAGTGATACTGTAGCCATGAGAAGATAAACATGCAGACCAAGTGCCAACAAGCTGTAAATGGCAGAGGATTGTGTTAGAGTTCAGGCCAACACTGAAACCCTCTACCACTAGTCTGGTTTTTGCAAATAAGAAACATTCTTATGATATGAGCCTTTGTTAGTTGTTCTGTTTCTTAGCACAAAATGTTTTCCTATTTATTATTGTTTTAATCAGCTTTTTCACTGCTGCAACTGAAAGATCCAAGCAGAACAACTGTAGAAAAGGAAAAGTTTATTTGAGAGCTCACAGTTTTAGAGGTCTCAGTCCATAGAAGGCTGACTCCATTCCTCAGGGCTCCAGGTGAGTCAGAAACAACATGGCGGAAAAATGTGGCAGAGGGAAGCAGCTCACATGGGATCAGAAAGCAGAAAGGAAGAGACTCCACTCTCCAGATAGAAAATATATAACCCATAGCCATGTCCCCAGTGAACTACTTCCTCCAGTCACACCCCACCTGCCTCCAGTTAATCCCATCAGGGAGTAATCCACTGATCATGTTAAGATGGGTACAACCCAATCATTTCTCCTCTGAATCTTCTTGCATTGTCTCACATGTGAGCTTTCAGGGAAAATTTACATCCAAAGATAACAATTATGATTTTTTGAAATGTTGGGTTGTACTATGTTGTCCAGGCTGGACTCAAACTGCTGGGCTCTAGGAGATTCTCCTTCCTCAGTCTCCACAGTAATTGGGACCATAGGCATACCATGCCCAGCTTCTGGTCTTTGTAATTATCAGTTTAAACTTGTTCAAATAAGTCTGGAATCAGTGAACCTCAGCAGCAGCAGAGTAGGCAGAAGCCTTTCACAAAGGAGCCTTTGGGTGGCCCCGGGTGTTACAAGGGCAGAAGAGCTGGTTGCTGAATGGCACTGGTTGTGTTTCACTGGACATCACCTGCTTGCTGTTCTGTTTGCTGGGAGCTGTTACAGGCTCAAAGCTACTATCATCCATACTTTTAATGCTCCAGGGGTATCCCTGGGTATCTGTGACACCCTGCCAAAGCACAGGCTGAATTGTTAAAAGCAGACAAAGGAATTGGGAACAAGAACGAGTCCCTGGAAAATGAAGAAGGTCCTTGGTATCTTGTGTTTTTTTAACACAAACAACTTCTAGTTTCCCTTCTCCTAAGTGCCCATGTCTTAGCATGCTCACTCTCTTCGAGCCTGTGCAAGCATGGAGCTTCTCCCTGTCCCTCCCCCTCATGCTGCATCCCTCTTGTCCTCCTCACTGACGGTCTCTGAGGATAGGCCAGCCTTCCCAGGATGGCTTCCACGACCAGGAGAACAAATTCAACGGCTCAGTATGTTTCAGAAATGCCATTTACCAAATGCTTCCTCTTAGAAATCTTTTGAAATCCAACTGACCCACTATTTCCCAAACATGTATGATACAGATCCCTTGTTCCCAGTTAGCATTCTCTATATGTAGCTTCCACGCATCCTCTTTTGGGGACATTGTGCTAAAGACACTTGGGAGTGACTGACAACAGCCACAACTCCAAGCCCCCTAATTTTGCACACATAAGTCCAATCCTAGTGGTGAGTCCCAAACTCTTCAAATTGGCTTTTTAAGATCCTCTGCCATAGCTCACCAGCCTAGTTTTGCAACCTCATTTCTTGTTATTTTTATACATGAATTTTCTGCTCTAATAAAACTCTCCTATCCTTTGTTCTCTAAATAGTCTGTGTCCATTTCTGCCTCCCTATTTGTGTACATATTCTGTAGGGAGGGGGTCTTGAATTTCATAAGGACTGGGGGAAATGTCACAAATTCTTAATTAGTCATTTAACAAATATTTATTGCCTGTTTGCTTTCACATTGCATCTCTCGGGATGCTTTGTAGCAAGCAACAGAAATAGGCTGTAGCTAATTTAGGAAAATGAGGAATTTATGGAAACAACATTGAGTAACTCAAAGAATTTTTAGGGAATCCTGAGAATAAGGCTTGAAGACTGTACAGCCAGCAGCAAGGAAGGATTCATCCAGGGAGGTCCCCACAGCTCAACACACTGTTCCAAACAAGGCAGGTTGCTCCATCTAGTCGATCAGCACTTGCTTAGACACTAGAGTTGGAACTGCTGACTGTGCAGTCTCTGGGAACTGGACAGAGCCACCATTTTGTCCTGCACACATTACCAGAGTGGACTTTGGATGTTCTCTTTCTCATATCACTATCAGATTCAAAGATCATCTGATTGGTGGGCCCTTGATCATATGTCCATATCTACCTGCAAAGGAAGACTGAGAAATCCAAGGACTGGAATTTTCAGCTTCTTTAAGAGGAGCAGGGCTTTAGGAACATCAGATGTTTTTGTTCAGGAAAAGTGATAGTTTTCTCCCATGGTTATGAGAAGGATTATTGGGAAACACCAGAGGAGGAAAGACTCACCTCCACAACCCCAAAGGAGTTTCAGTTTACATAAGTACACATGACAAAGAGATAAAATGATTTAAAAATAAGATAATATGTAATAGTTTAACAAATTGGACTGCTTAGTGAAAGTATATTAAAATGACATTGAGCATAAGCAACAAAGTGGGGAAAGGTAGATTCATATTTTATAGCTCCAAGCCACTGTTTTCTCAACAGATTTTTCCTGGGGCAAAATTTATGTCAACAATCCCTGCTTCCTCCTGGAATATTTCCACACATCCCCCCAGCTCCTTTTCCAAGTCTATCTGCACTAAGACAAGATCCTTGCTTGCCCAACAGGATGCAGTGTACTCCTGACTGGGCTGTCTCAAATACAAATTTTGGGGGTAAGCAGAAATGTCAGTTCTTATTCTCTCCTTTGGGAATGCAGACAGACATCAACACTAAAGAATCAGAAACAGTGCCATGAACCTGGGAATGTATATGTTCTTGACCTGGAGTCAGAGAGATAGAGAAAGTACCCTGCATTATGTGGTTACCTGCTTCCCTGGGGAGGGACAGTGCTAGGCTGCTCCAGGGTAAAACCCTATGTAGAGCTGAGAATTGAGTGCCTTTCCTATGCTGTGTCAAGGTCATTAGTGCCAGGTCATTTGGAGCTGTGCTCTTGCAGCCAGCCAATGGCCACTCAGGATTAACAATGGAAGCTGTGTGGGCACGACTGGGAAAAAATGGGTCACTTGGCTGCTTATGGGACATCCAAGGCCAGCAGGCAGGGCCTCCACCCGTAACAGACACCCAGCCCCAAGGCCTTGCGGCTCCACCACCTTTCTCTTTGATGCTAGACAGCTTTCTGCTTCACACTCTCCACCTTTGTAGGAGTCAATGTGGCCTCCAGAAAGAGGGTGAAAGGGAAAACAAAATAGGGAGAAGGAATCAGGTGACAGCTTCACTCCTCCAGAAGAGAAGGGATTGCGTAATGTTGTAGAAAGGAAACTGACTCAGGAGCTTTCTCCAGTTATTAGCTGGGTGATCTTTGGCAAAACATTCTTCCTCCACATCATCATTGGTAAAATGGGGTTATTTGAGATGAGATTACAGAACAACTACCTATAGTAGATTAGTTCAAAATCGATTTATGTTCCTCAGTCCTAAGTGATACGTAGGATGGATTACAGCTCGAGTGACTGGTGAGGGACAGTCGATGGCCTTCTGCTCTGGCAAGTGGCTTTGTTTGCATCCATGAACGTTCTTAAGGAAAAGCCCTATCATGCATAGATTGGTGGGTACAGTTAAACATGGTCCCAAAGAGGATCACTCATCTGGCCCAGGGACTCTAACCCACCTGGACTCTATTTTACACACACACACACACACACACACACACACACACACACACTGCCTCAAGAAATACATTAACTGTGATAAAAAGCTAATGATCAATACTGTAACAAGTGCAGTGTAATGCTGCACCAAGAGTAGAGACTCTGGATCTAGACTCCTGAGTTTGGAAACCCTGACTGTGCAGTTTGCCGCATGACCCTAGACACATCCCTTACCTTCCCAGTGCTTCAGTTTCCACACCTATAAAATAGGATAATGTTAGTACCTATTCTATGGGGCTGTGTGAGGACTAAATAAATTAATACAATAGGGTCATTAGAGCAGGACCCTGCACCTGGCTCTTTTTCAATATTTCCTACTACTAGTTTTAGCATTGTTTACCTCCATCTAAATGAGTGCAGTTTTATTCAGAGCATCAGCTGGAAGAGGAAAACTTGAGTTCGTGTTGGGTGCTCTCTCTACGTAATTGTATGGACTCCTTACCTTCATCTCAAACTCAATACTATGAAACTGATGTTCAGACAAGTTAAGTAACATATCTAAGTGCTACAAAGAGAGAGCTGAGATTAAAGCCCAGTTCCTTCTGACCCCTAATTCTTCACAAGGCTGTGTCCCCTCCCTCTCCCTGGAAGCTGCCACCATTACTCAAAATATTCAACATTCCTCTTTAGGAATTTCCTTTGGAACTCCATGATTATGTTTAGAATTTCCTCAGCTCTGGCAGATATTCTTCTTTTGAAAAATAGGTTATCAGAAATTTTCATTTTATGTGACTTTTTACATTGGGATGAAAATTTATATGTATTTTTGGAAAGGTAGTGAGAGACTTTCTTGTTTAAATGTATTAACAAGTGTAACATAAAAACATTTTGCCACTTTTTCAACAAAAAGGAAGTTAAAAGTTCTCAACCTTTTTCTTTGATTCATGTTTCAGATATAATGTTGTATCATGTTAACTGATAATTAGATTGAGGAAAAGTTGTTTCTTTGTTCAATGTTATCGTTCTTATTAAAACTATGGTTTGCTCTTGTTAAAAAAAAAAGATATTTTCAAAAGTCATTTATTATCAAGGTGAATAACCCAATTGTGTAATGCTGCTTTGGACTAAAAATAAAGAGTGATTAATGTCCTTAGGCGACTGGTAAACTGGCTCTGGGAATAATTCCAAATGAAAAGCTCTGAAAAGTTTTTGAAAAATTAAGTACCCCAGGAAAACACATGGTATTTTACAGTGTTAGTCAGTTTTCCATTACTATGACAAACTACCAGAGATAACGTAAGAGGAGGAAATATTTATTTGGGTTCACGTTTCACAGGTTTCAGTCTGTGTTTACTTTGCCCTGATGCTTTGGGCCTGTGGCAAGGCAGAACATCATGGCAGAGGTCACGTGGTGGAGCAAAGCTGCTCACTTCCTGGTGGCCAGGAAGCAGAGAGAGAGAGAGAGAGAGGAGGGTCTAGGGTCCCAATATATCTTTCAATGGCATGTCCCAGTGGCCCCAATCCCTTTAATGAGGCCTCACCTCCCAAAGGTGTTTATTGTTTGTTTGTTTGTGTGTGTGTGTGTTTTGTTTTTGTACTGGGAATTAAATCCATGGGGACTTAATCACTGAGCCACATCCCCAGCCCTTTTGAATTTTTATTTTGAGACTTTTAATAATATTAACCACCGTTTTTTGCATTATTTCCCTCTACCTAAATGAATGCAGTTTTTTCAGAGCATCAGTAAAAAGAGGAAAACTTGACTGTGCGCACTTCATCCTGGGTGCTCACTAGCGTGATTTTTATGGACTCCTTAATCTCAAACTCAATACTATGACTCTGAGTTGCTTAGGGCCTCACTAAGTTGCTGAGGCTGGCTTTGAACTTGTGTTCCTCCTGCCTCAGCCTCCCCAGTCGTTGGGATTACAGGCATGCGCCACCGCGCCTGGCCACCTCCCAGTTTTTACCACCTCCCAACAGCACCCTCAGTTGTGGAATGTACCTTCAATATGTGAGCTTTCAGGGGACAGTAAGACCCAAACCTTGAGACCCAGCTCAGATTGGGTTATGCTGGTTTGATATGCTTCTGCAGATGGAGATTTTCTGCTGTCGTTGTTTCGTTTGTTTTAAACAGTGCAGCTGTTACTCCTGTGTGTGAAAGACATAGAATAAGACTGTCCTTGGCACAATCATGAGTAAATGTGAAGCTCATGGTGAAACAGGAGTGTGGTCATCCCTGACTTGTTTGTCTTTCCAAAGTGACGTCCTCCTGCAAGGTCCCTGAAATATTCTAATGTCTCTAGCCTTTATAACATGCTGGGCCATTGTGGACAACATGTTCCCAGTGAGACAAGGGAAGAGAACAGCACTGAGATAGAAACTATATGCATGTTGTTTTATTTACTCCTCCAATATCCTATTTCCTCAGGAGGAGTGGGTGGGTGGGTGCATAACCTACTCCAGTTCACCCAGCAAGTGGGATGGAGCAAAGGTGGAGAAGGCCCATGTCTCCCTTCAGCTGGCCTTGTGGCTGGGGCTGGGATCCAACCAACCCAGGCTGAAGCACTTCTATGCTGGGCCCTTTAAAGCTGCCTTGGTACCGAGGCAGAGCATGGCAGGAAGGGCTATAATTAAGTCATTACTGAAGCTATTCTGGGCAGGACCAAGCTTTCTGGCCCACTTGTCCTGGCACTCAGCAACATCTCAGGTTCCAGGAGATCATCTCCCTTCTGGAAGTGGCTTACTCAGTGGTCTGAACTCTAATAGGTGGATCCCTCTGCCACCACATCCACCCTTCACCCCTGGGCTGATCTCTGTCTCTGTCCCCGCATGCAGCTCCTCCAGAGGTAAGCTGCTCTGAAAAGCAGCTAGCTGTGTTGGTGCCCTTGATGAGGCTGTACGTGTAACTTCAAGCACAACCAAATTGGCAGATTAAACAGGGAACAGTCACCGTCTCAAGTTCCCTGCTTATCGTACACCTTATCTACCCTGGATGAAGAAATAGGGAAAGAACGATGTGGGAGATAAAAATAGGGAAACCAGGTAATTGAGCTTGTACTTTTATTGGGGTAAAAAAAAATCATAATTACTCCAGCAAAAAATATTTGCAGACAAGAGCACATGTCCCCCCCAAAAAAAATATGTGATCAAAACTATGTTAACTATTTTTTTTTTTCTCTGTCCACCTAACCTCCAAATTCTAGACATGTTCCGTCCTACTGGTTCTTTTCATATTGTGTCTGTTCTAATTTAGCTATTAAAAGAGGAGCTTTGAAGTCCTGTTAATATGTGACTTCAGGAAAATCCAAGGTAGGGAGAAAAGTTAAGCTCCTCTACCACTCTGGGGAACTTGGCTCTCTAAGGAGACATTGTTTTAAAACCAAGAACAAGCCAGAGATTACCAAGATTAGGTTTCATTCTTTGCTTTCCAAATCCTGATCTCTAATCCTTGAGAGCTAATTTTGCATGACCCCTTTTCTGTAGTCTTTGGGGCTTGGGGTAAGTTTCTCTTAGACTGAGGAAGAATTCAGAGATGGATTATGCAGAGAAGAAGGGAACTCATTTCATGAAACTGACAAAATAAGTTGGTGCCCTTAAGAGCACGTATGATACAAACTTGCTCCTACATGCAGAGGAATCATCTGTATGGGAAGTTGCCTATAAAAATGATGACATTTGGAATTTGGGATTTCAGCAGTTTTACCTTTGATCTTGGAAAACTGCCCAAAGTCACCAAGTCAATCCCAATCCCCAATCTGGCTTGCTTGCCATTCTAATTATGTTGAAGAAGGGGGGGCACTTTCCTATTAATCATGCACTACCAGAGGCCTACTTTCTGATCTAAAAGAAGCAAAATAGATGGACCGCACAATCTGTGATTAAACAAAAACAAACCCTGCTAGACAGTGACCTTATTCACGCTTCAAATCCCAGCCTGCGGCAGATCACATTTGACAAATTTTAAACCTCTTAAAATGAAGTCTGAAACAGAAATTCAATAGGCTTTTAATTACATTTGCCCCAGAGGTAACAGTGAAGATTGCTCTGCTCCTCTCTAGGCTCCAGTTAAAGTTGGATTCTCACTGTAGGGCAGTTATTTGGTTTCCCAGGAGGCCAAGCTGCAGGGCAGTGTCTTCTCTCTTAGCTGCCCTCAGCTCTAAAGGTGGGCTGAGGGCGGAGGAAACAGGCCTGCAGTTAGAGAGACAGCAGTTCCAGTGGAAGGGACAAGGCCCCAGGTCCTTCTGGGTATTGAAGTAGGTGAGGGAAGTGGAGCAGGGAGGATGAGTGGGGTGCAGGAAGTCCAAGGAGCTGAAGTAGGTAGAGTCAGGACCGAGGGGCAGGCTGGGAAGAAAGAGTAGAAAGACATGAAATGTCTGAAGGAGCAGAGGAAACAGAAGGCATTACAATTGAGGATAGACAGGCATTAAGCTGGCTTTATGCAAGAGAGATTATTCCAGATCATCTGGTGGGTCTGAGTCAATGGAACAGAGGGCCTTAAGAGCAGAATGGAGGCTTCCCTCATGTAGAAGGAATTATTTCTGTGGACGGCAACTATGACCTGTGCCCAGGAGTTGCAGCCTGTCTTTCCTAAGCAGTGGCCCTGTGGGTGTCAGACTTGCTTAGCCAGCCCCAGAGTCATGTAGCCAGCTCCCTGCAATAAATCTCTTAACGTTTACTTCCTACTGAGTCTGCTTCACAGGCCCAGACTCCTCAGCAGTGCTGAAGGATGTGCTGCCGTGGCAGGAGGCCTCTGCTTCAGCCACTTTCACAGACCTCTTCCACTGACCTGGGTCACCTTGCCCAGGGTTCCACACCAATTGGTAGATGCCGAGGTATGAAGACCTGGCCCCATGCCCTGACTCTGGGTGGCCCTGAAGGGCTGCCCCAGCTTTAGAGCTCCCCAAGACTGTGGACAGAAACTTTCACTGTGGCTGCATTATAGTGGCCCAATGTCGCCTCCTGCCCACCCTCCTTCCTTCCCTTCTTATGTGATTCAGAGAAGAGCCTAATAAACCTCCTGCCTGTGAGCCCTGACTTTGCAGGGAATCCCATCTGTAGAGGGAGCCTTGTTCCATAGAGTTTCTATTTCCTAATATTTGACTTCCCTTCTCATTAAACTCCTTCCCTTCAGCATATATATGAAAAGAAACAAGCAAAGCCATCACTGCTCCTAAATTCTGTGTCATCCTCAAGGCATGGCTGTTGACTTTCCCCCACACCCAAGCTAAATCAACTCTGTGTCTACTTCACCTTCCAGTCACTCCCAGTCACCATCATGCCACTGAAACTGTCCTTGTTAAGGTCACCGGCATTATCTCATGCACACACTGAAGGCCTTCCCAGACTTGACTGGGCAGTGGCAGTGTGACTTTCTCCCTCCTATTTGAAATTGCTGCCCAATTCCAATAGCTTCCATCACCCACCGGTTCTTCCCGCAATTTCCATGCATCTCTCTGGCTGCTCCTCTTCTGTCTTCTCCTTGCACCCGCTGTGTCAGCTCTTGAGGTCTCTTCCCATTCTGCGCTCTCCCTGGGCATCTGACCATGCCCAGAGCTTCTGATCCACCTGTGTGCTAATGACTGCCAAATCCTTATTTCCAACCTCAACCTAGGTTCTGGGCTCTAAATATCATATTTCCAGTTACTGAACTACTTTCTCCTGAGTGGCCTATCTTATCCAATTCTCCCTTTTCTAATTCACTCCTGCAAAGGTTCACATGCTCTTCCTTTCAGAACTAACAGCACTATACTGTTCTTCCCACCAGCAGAGCCTGCAAAGATGCCCCTATTCCTTCTTCCTCTCCCCCCCACCCCCACCCCACACACACACCCAGCCAACTGACCACCAGGGATTCTGTTATCTTCCTCTTAAACAGTGTATTCTCAAATGCAGCCCTACTTCTTCCATTTAAATATCTGATCTCAGATCTTCACTGTCTTGAAGCTGAGCGACATGAGCTCCACACGTTAGAGGGCTTGACTCTGTCCTTTCTCTGGTCAAACCCCTAACCACAAGTCAAGAAGACCACAGGGCCAAAGGAAAGGCACAGTGTCACCACGGGCCCACATAACTCAATTCTAGGCCTTGCTTCTATACCCAGACTGCAGATTCCCTATCCAAATAGCCCAAGCCTTCTTTCAGGACTTTACCCAGGTGCATCCCCCTCAGAACACACTGCATCACTGGAATACACATCTGTAGGCAGGAGGGTGACCAGGTAGTGACTTTTTACAGTGAAGGAGGGGCACAAGTGGAGGTTGGACATAGGGGTTGGGTTGTCCACATACACATGTGTGTAACACTTCTTGTGGTTCTAGGTGGAGTTAGGTGTCAAACTGAGGGAGAACAGGGATAGGTAGTGACTAATTTATCTCCTTCATCTAGCCTCACAAATTTTTGGGAAGAGAGTTTGGGTTATGAGGTATCTTTTACATGCCAAGTATTAAACAAGGCAATAGGAATCAAAGATGAATCAGCTGCCCTTGAGAATTCTTCTCATTACCCTTGAGAATCTCAGCAAAAGACAAGAAGGGGAGCCATTATAAAACTAGATGAAGGTCATTTCCATAAAGACATCTTTGAAGAATAGGGGAGGCAGGGTCCTGCCCTGCCAGGTAAGATGGAAATCTTCCCATTGGTGATAACATTGGCCTAGAACTTGAAACTTGAGAATAACTCTGTCATGAATGAGAAAGTCACTATAAACAAAGAAAACAGGAATCCTGCGTGGCTGGGAAAGTGAGGAACACTGGAGAGATGGTCAGAAAAATAGCAGGACTGTCATGAAAGGCCTGTGGGGTTTACCCAGGAGCTTCCTCTTCATCCTGAAAACAGTGTGGAACTTCTAAGCTTCAAAAGCAGGAGACCCACTTGGTATTATGCACTCATTTGAAAGATTTCTTCTCTAGACTAGCGTCTTAAGGGGTCACCCCTGTCTTCCCCCACTCCGACTCATCCTCTCTACTGCTAAACTACCCTTCTGAGATCCAAATTACAGGCTGGTCTCTTCTGCCTCCTCCCCTTGCCTACAGGGCAAAGTCCAACTCTGGCACTTTCTACACCCTTTATGTCCTGCCCTGCCTGCCTTCTCAACCTCTCCCATGTGCTTCTTCTCCTACGGACATATCCAATCACTTGCCCCACGCAGAAGACAACATGCTCTCAGATTATTCTGCACCAGTGCCCTTTTCCAATTTGTTGGCCTGAACAATCCCTTATCTTTGGAACCATGTGATGGAGAGAGAAAAGCAGACTTTACATACAGATTGATGGAGGGTATAGTCCTGACTCTGCCACTTCCTGCCTCTATAAACATGGGTAGGTCCCTTAAACTTTCTGACCCTTGGGTACCCCACCTCTTTCAGGGACATGACACCCACTTTGTGAAGCTGTTGTGAGGATTAAATGCAGTAACATAGGTGAGCACCAGGCATGAGCACTGCAGGCTCTGCTTGGAGAAAGCACTCTGGACCCACAGGTCTACCCATCTGCAGCCTTTCCCCACAGCTCACCCATTGTGCTTGACCATTCTATGCACCCAGAGTCTGCCTTGGTTCCTTGCCCTAACTCTGGCCTGCTCCTGTTGATGTTCTGCACTCTGAGGGAGATTCTGCTGCCCCAACCCCTGCCACTGCCAGATGTCCTGCTGCAAACTCATGGGATCCCTTGGAATCACAATGCTGCCATTTGTCCATTCACCAGCCAGAACCCTACTCCATCAGGGTGATGTTGATATTAGTGGATTTGAGCCCAGTGCATCCTTTGAATATAACTTTGATTTGTTTGCTCCTCACTTAAGAAGCTGTCTTAACCCCTAAGCCTAAGTTCTGCCCATTTCTACTTTATTTCCATCTCCCCATAAACCCTAAAGGAATATAACAAAACCCACAGTTTATGACCCATAACGAAAGTGATCCTATAATTTATCATCTAAATCACTACATCACTGAGATGGAAGGGGAACAATCAAAGTTCACTGATGCGTGGTCATCCAACCTGAAACCCAAACAGCACTGGTCACTGGGGACATATGTTATAGTGAGATCAAGAGAGAACTTTCCTCTTCAACCCTCAATCTCTGCCATGGGCATGGCTATGTTGCCTTTAGTCATAGAGATGTTTCTTCAGTTTTAGTTTATTTAGTGAGCTCACTGTGTTGGGGATCACCCAGAGAAGCACCCAGTCACTGAAAGAGAAAACGAAGAATAGTGCTCTTCTGCCTGGGACGCTGCAGGCAAAGAGTAGGGGCAGGATCCTCTGCCAGAGAGTTCTGCAGTGACAAGGCTGCTGCACTGCGTGTGGGTGGGAGGGGGGGCAGCTGCGTTCTGTGGTGCTTGTCATTCATCTTTGACAACTGTTTGGGGTTTTGGAAACACTTGGCATTGGATTCCAACACCTCACCCACCCCATCCTGGTAACCATCATTTGCCCTCCCTACAGGAGGTCAGACCAACTCTGATAGGCAGGGCTGGGCTCAGCAGCTCCAGCTGGCTCCAGGCTGGCACCCAAAAGTCCTTCTCCTGCATCTGGAGACTCCCAGCTTTCTGTGGTCCTCGAAGGCAAGCACCTGAGGTGGGGACAGGTGCTAGTGTCAGGAGGCTGACTTCTCAGAGACATCAGTAGGGATGGAAACGTCTTTCTGCCTTTAAACAGCATAGTGAGTGTTAAAATGATCCTTGGTTAGGTGCTTCATTGTAAGAGTCCGTGGGTGTGCCTTAGAGGTGTGAGCTCACTTTTTCTGGCATTTGATAATTCATTGCCATTTAAAGGAAATTCCCTTCAGTCCTTTTTATTTCACCATCCTGTGTGACCCTGAGCCAGCCCACCACTCAAAGCTCCTAGGGGTAAGGCAAAAGAGAAAAAAGAAATGGAGGAGGAGGTACAAATGTCACCAAGGGCTCAAATACCCTTAATGAGTCTCCCTGTGCATTGCCTCCACTTCAACTTCGAGAATTGCCATATTTGCTTAACTCCTCTTTAGAATAGCAATCAGTGAGCAACTGCTGTGTGCCAACAGTTTCTAGCCCACAACATCACCCTACTATTAGGCACTTATTGCCCTAACTTTATAAATGAGGACACAGAGCCCCAGAGACTTATAAACTGTTCCCCAAGGTCACACAACTAGCAAGAGGTGGTTCCGAGCCAGGTTTCAGTTTTGAAATCTGTGTCTTATCCAGCATGATATTCCTCCCAATTTTAGGCTGCTGACCTCTGCCAGATTCCACCCTTTACACTGTCCCATTGCTAAAATGACTGTCATTCCAGGTAAGAAAAAAGAAAAAAATCTCTACTGCCTACTTTTTTTTTTCCTTTTATCTTTTTAATACATTTGTTCTAGGAGGAGGGTGACAGGACAGAGGGCAGAAATGTTCACAGTGAATTATAAGGATGTGCTGAATCAATTGAACATTACCCCAAATCTTCAGATTTTAATTATTTTGTTTTATTTAGATTATTATTCAATTTGTGGGGGACACTAAAACATCCTGAGAATTAATCCCTAAAAATCTGCTTTCAGGAAAATGGTCTCTAAATTCAACTGTTGTAATGACAAACTTTAATTCATAGTTTTTATATTCTCCATTACTTCAAAGACACATTTTGCTTGAAGCAAACCCAATCCATGGGTGTTCAAAATAACAGAATGCATAAGACAAAGCGTTTAGTTTAGAACTGGAATTTTCCCTATAAACCTGCATGAGATGATTATTTCTACATTAAAGTGGGATATGGCAGCCCTTGTACTATTATTTGATTTAATAAATAAAGTGGGTAGAATCATAGGAAGCAGTGCTAAGAGCTAGTATGGAGATTCTGACAAATTTGATGAAGAGCAGGGGAAGAACAGGAAGGGGCTTGCCCTGAACAGGAGATTGCAGGTCAGGAGAGGACTGTAACTTTCTGCTTTCTGCCCTCCCTGGACTAGGCCAGGTCATTTGGTCAAACTTCTTGCCAAAAGTTTTCAACCCAGTGAATGCAGAACTGGACTTTTCCATTCTAGCCTGTGGGAATGTGGCTCTGGTTTTATAACTGAAGTCAGTAGAACAATGGGATTGCCTTTTGAAAATTTGCTTTTCAGACACTAGTACTGCAAAACACCTATTTCTACTGGCTCACCAGTGCATCCTCTCAAACTGATTTTTTTTTTTTTTTTTTAGACATTTGAGTTTTGGTAAATAACACACCCTGTCCCTCCCCATAACTAAAAAAAAAATTAGCATCCTTCACATATGGAGCTCAAAGCCCTGGCCAAAGACTGCTATTTCTGTTTTCAATAGAAACCAGAAGTGAATAAAAACCATGCACATCAAACGTGACTTTGGAAGCTTGGCCTAGAGTAAGGAGTATGGCTTAGGGTTTAAAAGCTTGGTTTGTGCAGGCAAATAAATTTCGATTCCAATCCCAACCACAGGCGCAAGTAAACTCTCTAAACCTCAGTTTCCTCAACTGTAAAATAGGCATGCCAAATGTACTGATATTTATTTGTCATGAAGATTAAATTTTAAAAATGCATTGAAAGTACCCAGCCCTACAATTATGCTGCAGGGCCACCGAACAATGCTGAACAGAGGACTCTTGGGTGGCTTCTAGATGTAACCGAGCAGGAAGCTGGAGACAGCGGTCCCTGCACATTCTGCTGAACTCTAGTCTGGAGGTTCCCACTGGCTTTCATTAAGGCAGAACAAACTGGCCAAGATGATGGGCCCAGCTGTTGATTGTCACCTTCTCTGAAGAACACATCGTCTTTTCCTAAGTACTCAGCCAATTAAGTCTTAAACACAGGAATCTCTCTTAAAACATACAGATTTTTACTACTATCTCAAAAACATCCAAGACCTGTAAATATAATTATTTATAGCCTTGTAAAAATGTGTGCTAGAGGAATAGAAACAACTGCTGGTTTAGTTAGGCTTTTTACCCCTCTCACTGTGGTACTGTGTGGTTTAAAGTTGCTGCTTTTAGTTGTTAGCAACTGGATAATTTCCAATTGCCAATTGTAAGAATTGAACCTGTTTGGTTTATCACACACACACACACACACACACACACACACACACACACGTTGTGTATGCAACTATAATCTGAATTTCACCTTTATGGGTAAATATGAGGAGCTGTCACAGTTGGAGTGTTTATTTCTGTGGATAAGTTAGAGTTGAATAATCTCAGGCTGAACATTTGGGGCCTTGGATTTCTAAAACATAAAAAATGAACCTAATTATGCCCTCAGATTGTTCTATTCCTCCAATGGTGTTTAAAAATGGGAATGCGTGAATGACCTTTCTAAACCTTCACTTTGTGTTTCTCATAATACTAACTACCCCTTCCAGCACCCAGCTGACTGGCTTCTCAGATTTGCTTCATTCAGCGCTAGAAGCGTCTGGGTTTGCAGACCCTGTATGAGATAGGCTTCCTCTAGCTAGAGACTCTGCTATGCTGATTCTTATTAAGTTGCTGAGTTATTTAATCTCTTTGTCAGAAAGTAAGTAAAACCTGCATTCTTTTATAGATAGGTTGGGTATTAGGGACAATTGAAGAATAGCTCAGCACCGCCCCCCATCATGACTTTCTTATAATGACTTTAAATCTCTTTGTAAATATTTTTGAAGATCCCTGTTCTGCAGCTCTAGATTCATATCTGCAAAGTATCATTTATTTCAGTCACCTCTCCTTTTAAAGATGTTGTATCTGAGACTCTTCCAAAAGTTTCTGCTTGTCTTTCTTGGTTTTTGGCTCTCATTAAGGATAATGGGCAAACATCCTTGACAAGTTAAGCTCTGGATGTGACAAATAGAGATTTAAATTTTATGATTAAGCCATCATGATTTCACAGAGGGAGAGCCTGGACTTTCAACTGGTTTGGGCTTGTAGCCAACAGAAATTGAGTCAGACCCTCCTAGTGAGGACAGGCTCAAGGCCCAAGCTAGAATCTAGCAAGGGCAAAGAGGTCTTTGGTTGATGAACTGGACTCAAAAAATGAACCATTCCTTCTGCCCAAGCAAATTTAATGGCTCTGTCCTCCAAAAGTCAAAGATTTTATCCACCCAACTGAAATTCTACCTGAGAAACATCATCTGTCCTATTTTTGGTCTTGGAAACAATACTCCTGAAGCCACTATCTCAATTTTGTACTCACAGCTGAATCATAAAATTAGGGACAATCACTTCAACTTCCTTTGCCCAAATCTCATTGCTCACTAATATCAGAGCCACCATCCCCAAACTGAAAATGGGCTGCAACAGTGCAAAGAATCATCTAGGTATCTTATGAAATGTGCTGATCCTGATTCAGTGACTCTGGAGTGGGCTGAGATTCTGCATTCTGACTACTGTCAGCTAATACAGTACTTCGGGTCCATGACCACCTCTGGAGTAGCAAGGACCTAAACAGCTTTGCTCATTTCAAGTAGATTTTATTTGCCTTGAAGTGCCGAATTCTGTGCTAGGTGCTGGGAGTAAAAAGATGCATGAGAGAAATCACTGTTGTAATACAGAGAGCTCCCCATGTAATGGACAACCAGACATGCACTGCTATTTCTACAATATGAATAAAATTATTTGGGATCAAAAGAGAAAATCAAAAATAAAATTGTATTACCAATGTACAAACACTCCTTTTTCTACATATCTCCCTCCCTTATTTTTCCCTGTGCATCCTCTGATAGGAAAAAGACATCAGCAATACAGAACCAGATCAGACCTCCCTAGAACTAATATTCCTAAGGGTCCAACATTTGGACAAATCACAGATTAGCAGATACTTTAAAAAAGACAAAATGATTCTCATGCAAATATATAAGGAGTGTATACAAAATATTTTAATTCAATGACCACTGTTTAAAGAGCATTGGAGAATCTAGATGTTTATAGGCAATGTTAGGATAAGGTTGCTGGATCACATACAGACTGGTTAAAATTCAACAGGGCCATAAACTACAAGATAATTTTTGGATTATCTTTTCTATTGTAGAAAAATTCTTTGCATCTCTAGCAGATAAAACTACAAATTAGAGTCTGCTTTCTTTAGAGCTGTAAACTAGCTCCAATGATGGAAAGTCAACCCAGTTCTAGAGAGCCCTTAGTGATCTCTTTTGCTTATTCTGAACTTACACATAAATTATCGGGTTTTTACACAGAGCCTCTAGAAAATTATTCTGAGAAAGGAGAAGATCCCCCTCCTTCATCTGAACTACCTCTAAATTTACTTCAGCATCTGAATTTTCCTCTGGTTTACATGACTGGATCTCACTCTGGATAAAAGGATGGCTATGGTTTGAAAGTGTCTCCAAAGGCTCATGTGCTAAAGCCTTGGTAACCAGCCTGGGTTGCTATTAGGAGGTTGCCGAACATTTAGGAGGTGGGGCCTCATGGGAGGAAGTTAGATCATTGGCAGTGTGCCCTTAATGGGAACACTGGGACCCTCAGCCCCTTCCTCTCTCACTCTGTGCTTCTGGCGGCCATGAGGTGAACAGGCCTCCTCTGCCAGACACTCCAACATGATACACTGGGTTAGTACAGGCCCAAAGAAACTAGGCCAAGCCACCCTAGACTAAAACCTCTGAAACCATGAGCCAAAATAAACCTTTCCTCTTTTCAATTTGATTCATCAATTAATTGTCGCAGCAATGGAAACCTGAGTGACTCAATGATCTGCATTAATAATAATATATGTTATTTATTGAAGTACTAGACTATGTTTTAGGTATAATATCTCTCTCAATCTTCATTCCAGTCCTTGAACTATGAGAAACAGTCTCAGGAAGGCTAGTGAGTTGCTCAAATACATGCAACTAATGGCAGAGCCAGGATCTGACACAGTAATATTATTACAAGGACGATAGCTATTTAGCAAACAAATATGAGACAAGAATAAATTGGGTTTGGGACAAACATGAGTTGAAGGATTTTTATTTTCACCATGTTTGAAATTCCAAGCATTAAACAGGTCTTTTGGTTTCTAGAACCCATGTTAAAAACAAAATACTACTTGATAGAAAGTCAGAGTGAAAGCATGGAAAGAACAATGCCCTAGAGGACAGACACCATGGTATTTGACTGGCTGTAAGGAGCACTGGTATATATGGCTCTGGTTATGAGGCCTTGGGCAGTAGAAACCAGGGCAGGGCTGGGCAAGGTGGGTCTGCTCACACACTCCCTTGCTGCTCCCTGGTTCCTGGCCGCATTGTTGGTTAGCTCCCTTGGGGCCATAGAACCCATTTCTCAAGACCTGAGATGAATAATCTAATTAGGAATGGTGTTACAATAAGTATTAAAAAGAATAGCATGAAAAAAAAATCATTAAAGAAATTTAAATGGTAAGAAAAAGAAAAAAAAAAAAGAAGGATGCTACCTTCCTGAGAGCACTTGCTGGCTGCTACCCAGCCACCTCCTCAGGCCTATCTATAGCTTTTCTGTTTAGACAGGGTAAAGAGATGGTCTGAAAGATGAGCAAACACTGCATGGGGCCCACAGCAGAGGAAGCAGGCTGTCTCTGTCACAGCAGAGCAGAGATGCAGGCAGACGGGAGCCACCAGGGTGATCTGAAGAGGCCCTTCTGTAATTAGAGTTCCTGGGATGCTTGCTAAAAATCCAGCCTCCCAGGCCCCATCCCGGACTTACTGAATCAGAACTGTGGGATGGAGCCTGGCAAATCTCAATTTTTAACAAGTTTTTCTGGTGATACGGTCTGAAAACCTTTCAACCTAGACCACTGATTGTCATCCCCGGCTCCATGTTAAAGTCACCTAGAAATCTTCTAAAACCAGCACTTCCTGACCTGCACTCTGTATTTTTTTAAGTTGCCCTGGGAGATTCTAAAATAAAACTAGTGGGGGAAAACCATTGTTCTAGAATTCAGCACTTTGCAAACTTATGTGTACTCTCAGATTATCTGGGATCTGGTTAAAGGCAGCGTTGGACTCAGTGGGTCTGGAATGGGGCCTGAGACTATGCATTTCTAATAGACCCTCCTGGTGATGCAGGTGCTGCTTCTCCTTGACTGCAACCCATGTTCTCCTTGATTCGTATCATCAGGAGGTCACTAGAAGCACCAAGGGAGGTTATATTAGTTTCCTAGGGCTACTATAAAAAAATGCCACACTCTTGCTGGATTAAGATAACACAAATATATTCTCTTACAATTCCAGAATTCAAAATTCCAAAATCAGTCTCTTTGGGCCAAAGTCAAAGTATCAGCAGGCCTGCATTCCTTCTGGAGGCTTTGAGGGAAATTCTGTTTCCTTAGACTTTCCAGTTAGAGGTCATCTGGGTCCCCATGGCTTGCAACCCCTCCTTCCATCTTCGAAGGACACGTCTCTAATCTCTGATTCTACTGTCACCTGCCTTTTCTCCTCTGAGTCCTAGACCTTGTGGTCACATCAGTTTCACCTGACCCTGACCAACCCAGGATAACTTCATCATTTCAACATCCCTAATTTAATCTGCAAAGTCCCTTTTGCCATTTAAGATAGCATCACAGGTTCTAGGGATTAGGATATGGGCTTTTTCTCACGGGGAGGAAAGGCGAGGGGAGATGTGATATTAAGCCTACCATGGAGATTCTGAAGCTCAGGCCCCACAGTAAAGATCTTGATGTGTTTGGTCCAGGGCACATGGGCAGGGCACAGAATTGTTTAGAGCTCTGAGGTCGATGATAGGGATGGGCAGGAAGCTTGAGAAACAGTGCTCCAGCCAGGCCAGGGCACCCGGGCACCAGGCTTTCTGCTGCCCTTTCCTGGATTTCTCCCTGGATTTCTACCCAAAGATTCCATCATAGAAACTGGGGCCTCACAGAGAGGCAAGGAAGGAGAATTCTGGTCATTCCTCCTCCTATGGAGCCAAACAGGGTCCCAGGTCCTGCCCTTTGTCCCAAGAGTTCAAAGACCCAGGGCAGCAGACACAGGGTCAAGTCAGCACGTCTTCCACAGCAGGCCTTGTATGTTAGTGAGTTTCTTTTTTATTTGGCATTTATAGTATTCCCAGCCACTTCCCAGCCCTTATAATTATAACCTGAATCTCACTCAGCCTCCTTCAGTTTGGATTTAAAGCTGAGAGCTCTCTTGAAGCAGCCAACTATTAAAACTTCATGGCCTTTTACAAAATATTGGTTGACAGGAGGTATTACGAAACACTGTCTAGTATAATTAAAATTACACTGCAATTGTCAACACCCGTGAGTCAGACGCACTTTGTGGAGCCACATTCGGCATGGCAGTCTCTTCCCTAGCTGGCTGCCCAGGCCTGGGGCTTTCCTAATTCCTCTCCAAAGCCTAGGCCTTGCCATCAGCCATGAGCAGCAAAGGCCAGCTGTGCCACCAGAGATGGGGCGGTCCCTACCAGTGGCTTCTGCCCTAGTCTTTATGCCCAGTGAGAATGCTGGCTTTGTATTCAGGCTTTTAGGGGGCTTCACCGCAGACTTGGAAGGGGGAATTCCATTTTTCCTGTAGAACTTCAACTACAGTGAGACAAATGAGGCTTAGTTTGTGACCATCAGCATGACACCTAAGTGTCTGAGATGTATATGGTCTCAGGTTCCCGAGAAGATCTACCTCCTTGCTCCCTTTCACCACCAAATTCACAGATGCTTCAAGTCCCACAACACTGCATCTCTTCTCTGCTCCTTTGGTGACCACTGATGAGGTCCAGGGGCTGAATGGAGTCTTGGAGGTGGAATCCAGTGGTGTCTCCATCTCCTCTCTCTCTGTGAGCTCTGTTTCTCTGTTTTCAGTTCCATACTGTTGACCTTTGCTCTTACTATAAATTTCATTACCCAGTCCTTATCATCTGAGACCTACCTACCCTTCCAACTTTATCTAATGTCCTCTGCCTCCCTAGTCTCTTTTTTCTGTCAACCCATCCATGTTCCAGTACCTTCAATGAGCCAAGATCTTTTCTGTCTTGCCATATTTGCCTGTTGTTCTTCCCTCTACTGGGAAGCTCATCTTCTCCTTTGACTTAGCCAGGCCCTTCTCACCTGCATACCTCAACTAAAATGGCACCTACAGAAAGAAAGAAGTATTCCTTGATCACCTCTTCACCCCTTTAAAATGATGTGTAATTTCTCCTCCTCCTCCTCCTCCTCCTCCTCCTCCTCCTCCTTTGCATTGCAGGAGATTGAACCCTTGTGCATGTTAAGCACATGTTTTACCACTGAGCTCTATCCTCAGCCTGGTTCATTCTTAATATCCTCTATTAGAGTATCAAGCTTATTTCTTTCATAACTATTATTGTTATCTGAAACTATTTGTGGGTTTCTTTGATTACTTGCTTCACCTGACTTTTTCTCTGGATAGCAAGCTTCATGAAGGTAAGGTCCATTTATCTTGTTCTTCCAAGGAATCTCCAGCAACAGGAGCTGGATGCATAGACTGAATCAACTAACTGAATTGTATGACATCTCTCCCCTGGTTCTGAGGTATTTTGCTCTTCTGTTCTTGCTCTAAGCCTTCTTTCCTTCATCTGCCTCTTCACCATTTCTTAAGAGCTCTCCTTGCTCTTCTCATTTGCTTTGTTCACAAACTTCTGTGAATTCAACAAGTTCCTCTTTGACTCTGAGAACTACCCCCTCCCGATTACCTGACATCCAGCTCTCAATGCCCATCTTCCATCTGCTGTGCTTCCTGGACATTTCTATCAAGATGGTCAAATTTCCCCCAAACAAGCTTTTTCTCTACCCTCCCTATTTCTCTTGATGTCCCTATTTCTCATTGGTCAATTGGGCTTGGAATCTTGCACCATTCTTGACTTTGATCCTCCTCTTTCATTCAATTAAGTGAAGACTACACAGTAGGCATCCATTATCGTTGACCGCTGCTCTTATTAAGACCCATGACCCCTTTTCCTGGACTACACGAATAACCACTCACAGGTTTTGTAGCCTCAGCTTATCCTCACCATGATCCATCTTTCTGTCTCGAGATTAATCCATGTTACCTCAACTTAATCCTCTTACTCCAGGGCTCAAATGCCTTCACTGGCTCCCTGTTGACTACAAAGTGAAGTCCAAATTTCCAAGATGATCAGGCTTTCCATTATTGCCATCTGGAGTCCCCATGTTCCAATCCAATACTATAGTTTCCTGTTCCTTATACTCTTTTGAGCTCTCCTATCTCTGATTCTTTGCTTTTGCCATTTTCTTCCTCTGAAATGTCCTCTTACACCTTTGTCTGACAAAATATTTCAGGGGTCCTCCAACGTTACTTTTTCAATAATTTGTTTTTCTGATTCTGTCCAGTAGAAGTGAGCACTTCTTTAACCTGAAAGCTGTGCCTTTTATCTGACCTTTCTTTGAATTTTAGTTATTTGAACATTTGGGTCTTTTTAGACTATATTCAAACTCTTTGAAACCCATGAAAGGATGGAGCAAGTTGGCTTTACTCACTTTTCTCTGATGCCAGCGTAATGCTGTGGTTTATTGTCTATAGAACTTGGGCCTTGAAGCCAAACTAAAACTGCCCATGTGATCATCCTCCCAGTCATGACTATACTACATCTTCCCAGGTGGAGCTCAGGGAAAGAAAACAGTCTTGATCCAGGGGAAATCAAGTTGTTGTCTGAGAGTTTGGGTGCCTTATCCATACTGGCTCCACCCATACTGATCCCAATGAGTTTGTCACAGATAATACGTTTCTGCAGCACAACATGGAATATTTGCCAAGGAATCCTGGGTATTTTTTACCAGTAACAAATGGCTTGCTCATCTCTCAACTCTTGTGGTACTTTTTGTCATTCATCTTCAGGAAACCTAATCAACAAACATACCAAATAAAGATTATAATCCCCAGGGACTAGCACAAACAAGACACATGGTAGATAGTCAATATTTCCTTAAGAATGAATGAGTGAACTTCTCTATTCCTCTTGTACCCTGGAGAAGCTCATATTTTCTAGTAGTTGGAAGACAAATCTTCTCCATTTCTCTACTGATATCTCACAGGACACCTCTAACCACTGCCCACTTGGAAGTTTTGTCAAGGGACCTGGCACCATAAATCTCCTGTTCCACTGAAGAAGCCCAACTTCACCTGGAGTTTTGCATGAGAATAGAAAAAAAGAAAATGATTTAAAATAAGTGGCCTAGTATTGCATCCCAGTTCTGTGACCTTGGACCTATGTTGTCCAATATAGTAGCCACCAACCACATGTAGCTATTTAAATCTAAATCAATTAAAATTAAAAACAGTTATTACAAGTTTAGTTCCTCACTAGCCAGATTTTTAGTGCTTAGTAGCCGCATAAAGCTAATGGCTTCCATATTGGGCAGCACAAATACAGAATACTTTCAACATTGCTGACTATTCTCTTGGGCAGGCACTGTCATGGGGAAGTCACTTAACCTCTTTGAAGCGTCAACATACTCATTTGTGAGAACTAAGTCAGTTAGACTAGATGATACCAAAGGTCATTTCCTCCTCTGAAAATTCTGGAACATTTAATATCAATGCTTGTTCCTTTTGAAGCTCTAGAGTATGACTCATTCACAAGCAATTAGAATAGAAAGCAGCCTGAGAACAAACACAACAGAAGTTTAGCCACTCACCAAGTCAGGGAAAGAATTAGAGAAAGGAAACAAGTGGTTTTGGCCCAGATCCTCGAAGCCTTGAAGATTCTAGTTGTACTAAACCCATACTTGGCTCCTCGCCACTGCACCGATAGCTCCTTCTCAAACCCAGCCTCAAAACATATATCCAGTTCTTTGAACCTGTTCTCTGCTATGCTCTAGTCAGCTAATCTGGTCAACTAGACACCAGTGGATTTTAGAGTTGATGCCTAAAGGGCCAATGCTATGGCTCAGCATGTTGCAGGGCAAGAATACATGCCAGGAGGTAGCAGAGTTCAGAGCTAGCCCTTGACCTGTCACTCCCTTTCTGGTAAACTTGGATAAATCACCCGATGAAATATCATTTCTTCATATGCAACATTAGTTAAGTCTCTGTATTCCAAGAACATCCCCAAGTCCAAGATTCTAGATCGTAACATTAAGTTTTCCAAACCAGCCACAGGCCTTTGGGGAAGTTGTATTTTGGAGGTAGAATAAGTTTGCATTGGCAGAGGCATTAGTGAGATCTGCAGAGGTCTCAGGGAAGCAGACATTGCCCTTCTTGAAGATTTAGGTTAGGTAGAACAGACCAAGACGTCCTTGTTTTGGATCAAGCTCCCTCCTGGGAATGAATCACCCAACAGAAAAGGTGCGTCCGGGTGCCTGCCTGCCCTGCCCTGTTGGTTAATGGAATTTCTTATATGGCACTTATTTTTCTGACAGGTGATATTTTCCTGGACATGAAACATATTCTAAGTCAGTTCTTCAGATGACATTCGGAAAATGTTTGTTTTGTTCTGTTTCACAAGATGTTGTCTCAAGGGCATCAGCCTTCTTACTGGGAAGTTTCCTTCTGGATATATCAGTTGCTACAGAAGCCACTGAGATTTGGGGTCCAAATCCAGGGACATAGAGTCCTCTTCCCCGTTTCTACAACTCTTCTCATGTTCTTTGAGGAGAGCGCAGTGCAAGGGCAGGAATATAGACAACGGAAGTTCTGCTGTAGTCCATGGCTTTGAGCTCCACCCACACCAGGGTCCTGTGTGACCAGAGCCTTGCACAGGTCTTCCTGCCCTCACCTCCTCCTCTCATGGAACATGGATTGCTGCAGTACAGCAAAGATTGGCATGTCCATGTTGGCCAGGTAAGGACAATGTCAGGTTGGTCCCAGGGCCAGCAGGGAGATTAGGGTCAATAGGGACCTTTATAGTGAGGGTAGTTCACTCTGCTCACAGACACACCACAGGGCCTTTATCTGTGCCCCACACCCTCAGCTGGAGGATACCAGCTATCTCAGTCAAGTTCAAGATGCCCTTAGCAACATAGATCATAACCCTACCTGCTTGATTCTGGAGCTTTCCAATATCATGCATAAGGCCAGTTACTTACCAGAGGCCATGTTTGCTGCCTTATCACATTATCTGAGTCCAATGATCACCCTGAAGGTAGGTGTTATTATCTCCTCTACTTTACAGATGAGACAACTGAGTGAAGGGCCAGGACTCACCCAAGGCTGCCAAACAGAGAGGCAACAGAGCTGGAGTAGAGCAGTTTTGGAGGTCTTCAGTACCTAGGCTCTGATTCCCCAAACACTAAACCCCCCTAAGAATGAATAGGGTTAAGGTCTAGCATTGCAGAGTTTGAGGAAAAACTTAGGAAGAGGGACATGTTAGTTCCCCACTGTTGCTGCAGCAAATCACCACCAACTTAGTGGCTTAAAATAATTCAAACGTAATGTCTTAGGGTTTGGAAGTGAGAGGTCTGAAATCAGTTTCACTAGGCTGAAGTCGAAGTGTTGGCAGGTTTGGAGGTCCTGCAGAGAATCCATTCTTCCTTGCCTTTTCTAACTACTGAAGTTCACCCGCCTTCCTTCATCACATCTCCAAAGTTCCTCTTGCCATATAAGGTAACATATTCACAGGTTCTGGGTTTTAGAACATGGACATCTGTGGGAGACCACACAGGGAATTTCTCATTTACCTTCAGAACGGTAAGAGTTGCTGGAAGCGCATTTAAGTTTCCTCCTTCACTTCTGCTCAGCCCTTTTCTCTTCCCCTTGGGTGGGAAGTAGAGCTGCAGAGATTGCAGGGGTCACGAGGTGGTCTGAGGAGAAGACTCCGATCCAGAGGCCTTGGGCACAAGCCCCTGCTTGCCTCTCTGTACCCCTCTTTCCTGCGGAGGCGGTGGCAGGAAGTGCCAGAGGTTGGGGCTTGACGAAGCAGCCAGTGACCTGAGGTTTGATGAGTCAGTGACTTTCTCAACCTGGCAAGTCCTCTCAGATGGAAGAGGCCATCATTCTCCAAACTGCTCCCTTTACACTCTTGCTGGGGGAAAAAAAAGAAGAGCACCAATTGGCTTTAACTATTTTGTGCATTTCATTGCACTTGAAAAGAATTCAGTTTCCTTCATGGTACATGTAAGGCCCTGCAAGATGAGCCTCCTGCCTACGTTTCCCACCTCAATCCATGCCACTCCCCTCCTGACCCCTGTGCTCTGGCTACACTGGCATGGCCGGCAAGCGGAATGTTCATAATTTCAGCAAAGGCAGCCATTATTTGTTCCTGGTGCTGCTTGCTGCTTACAGGTGTGCTGTGGCTTAACTAGGGTGCTTATGTCAGAATCTTGGTTTCCACTATGCACAGGCTTTCTGTGAGAACAGAAAGGTTATTTAAGCAACCCAGCCCCCTAATGAAATATTGTGAAAACCATGACAAATACTTTCAAATCACTCAAATTGCAGCTGGGGTCTGTTAGAATGACTTCTCCCTTCAAAAAAGAGTATGTTTTGCAAAACTGCTTTTGCACCATTGTCCTAAAACACAGTGTATGGGGAAAGGTGATTGATATCCTTACTTTGCAGATGGGAAGACAGACCTGGAAAAGAAAGTCAAACAATTTTTAAACAACAGTCCTCAGAATGGGACCCAGAATTCTAGACTACTTCCCCATCCATGTGCTGTGTCTTAGGGGGCTTGAAGATAAGTGGATAAGATTAGGGCCAACAGAGAGGTCTATAACTCAATGATAAGTAGTTTATTGAGAAGCTCCTCTGAATCACACATTATTGTAATTAATCCTCTTTGCAATCCCTTCTTATTTCAATTGTAGAGATCACAAAATTAAGGCTCAGAAAGTCTGTGACCTGCAGCACATATTGGCTGCTGATAACTGGATGCTAATTGACACAGTTGTGACTGTGTGTGTGTGTGTGTGTGTGTACTGGGGGGTCAACTTGATTGGAGGCAGAGGGTGAGAACAACTTTTGGTGGGTCCTAGTTTAACTTGACCTCCTACTTTCTGCCCATATGTCCCTTGAACCCTTTATCCCCTTCCCTGAGATTTACCTGCATCTCTCAAATCTGCCTTCAGGCCCAAAGGTCAGAATCCAACAGCTGAGATGGGAAAGGAGAAGAGGGTGCTGGAAATCACTTCCTATCTGTGCTCTCACTGTCTTCTGCAGGCCATTGATTATCTTTGCCCAGGGAGTCCCTGGGATTCCAGAAGCTGAGTGATAGGAACAGAGGTGTTTCTTCCAGAGCCTTCAATGGGCAGGTCTTCCTAAAACATTTTCAGGGACACTCCAGCCAATGGCCAATGTTACATAAGCAGGTTTTTTGTTTGTGTGTTTGTTGTCTCAAATGACCAGATTATAGAGAGCACGGCCTCTACCCTGTGACCAATGGGTTCTCTCCAACCAACACACACTATTCTGGGCAGGTGATGATCTTTCTGAGCCTTAATTTTTTTCATTGGTACAAGTAAAATAAAAATGCCCTTTCAGGAATTAAAAAGAGTTAATTAAGTTAGTTTATAATTCAGACTAGTTTCTTAATAGAGTTATCACTGAGGTTAACATGCCTTCTACCGTGAAGGTTGTAATGTTTACTACGTATTTGTTTCAATTGAATGAATGATATGTAAGTCAGGATACAGTCACTGTATCCACATTACACACAAGAACCAGAGCTCTGGAACCCAGAAAAAGTCCTGGCAGTCCACTCCCCCTTCTTAGGAATATCTTTGATCTTCAGGACCCATGTGTGTGGAAGGAACATGGATTATCAGTAAGGATCCAGGACCCCTTCTCCTGACCAGGCTACCACCATTAGTGAGTCTCAAACAACATTTTAAAAAGTAGTCTAGAGTAGAAATTATTAATAATAAGGATATTATTTTATTAAGCTTTTGTTCCCTTTTTATTTATGGATACACATATGTATGCATGAGTATAGAATACTGACTTTAATGTACCGTGTAGTTTCTACTATGGGTTGCAATCCAAAAACTTTGAAAGATGCTGTTCTTGGTATGAGTATAGCTTTTGCCCAGTATTCATGGAGCAATATTTACTGTGAATTGTCCATTTTCATGATTTTGGGGGGGTTGTGTATAACAGGGAAGAGAGCAACACTGAGAGGGAATAGGAGAGCCCAGGGTTTGTGGAAAGCTCCTGTTCTCACATTCTGCCCAGAGCACCCTCATTTTTCCTTCAGGGAGCAGAGATAATGGTGTTTTAACCAGTGGATCCAGTGAATGATTGATGCCTAGAGCTTTCGGTCAGGGAGCTAAGTCAAAGGCAGCTTGCTGTGGCTGCCACTGCCTATACATATAGCACAGGTGGGACTTCAAAGAACTATCACAGAACACAATTTCCTTTTACATTGCTTGCAAACCACATCTCCAGTTCAGCTCCCAGCGTTTCCTGACTCTGTGGTGAGCACTCATTTTGTATACGGAAGGATTCACAGGAGGAAAAGGAACCCTGAGAGGGGAAAGGAAGCATGCAAGCCTCCTGGGGTTGCCCACCCCCTGGCAGGAAATTAATCATCTCTCCTAGTAATGTCAATAGTTATTCTTCACAGCACTCAGACTCAGGGTTAATACTCATACTGATTTGAATTAGACAGACCTACAACAACAATAATAATAACCAACTTTCAACAATCATGCAAGGGGGGCAGAACCATGAGCTCTTCAATGGATGTTGCTTTAAGCTGCTAAATTTATGTTAATTTGTTTTGCAGCAATAGATTACTAATATATTCTGCATATTGTAAGGTAACTGGAAAGGACCTCCACAGAATGCCTTCCCCTGAGGACCCCTTGGGAAACCCAGAACTGGATTGTCCCTGCCATCTCTCCTGACTCCAACTTTCAATGTTCTGCCATTCCACTTCCTTCTGATGGAATGGAATGGCTTTAAAGAAATTGTATTTGAAACTATGAAGTATAAAAAGTCTTCATTCCTTCTTCTCTGCCTCCCTCCCCCCTCCCCCTCCTTCTCCTCCTCCTCTTCTTCTTCATCTTCTTCTTCTTTGTCTTTGTCTTTGTCATGCTCTTAGTCTTCTAGTGACCCAGCAACTGTTAGAAAGGAGTAGGGCTTCCTAAGCAATAACTGCATAAACATAGAACAAGGACATAAACATTTTTCAGGGTTTGGGTATTTGATGATATGGAAAACTTATTAGCTGGCAGTAGCATCAAGGTCCATGTGACCCCCATGGAGGTAGCTGAGTGGATGAAGTAGTTCACCTCCTACCTAGGGCTCCAGTCCGACAATGTCAGAGTCACCTTTGCTCTCCTGCTCACTCCTGATGAAATTAAAGCAGAGGCATTATGTTCAGAGAGGGTAGTCAGCCCCTTGGCCACTTACGACCAATAAAGAATGAGAAGAACTCGGCCAAGGAAGCTGGTGGAGTCCATCTGTATCCGTTGGGTTGTTCCTTTTGAGTGTCCTCTGACGCAAAGGAGGAAATTCATGGGTGACTTTAAATCTCACCAGTGTTCCAATGAAAACAGGAATATTGCCTGTGGAAACACTTCCTGACTTGGAAAAATAGTCACCACCTCCAGGACCCCACTTGCCCCAGGCCCGTTGCTGTGCTCCCTTGGTGGGACAGCTTGGATAAGGAACATATGGAGTCAGACACTTGGGTTTGACTCAGCTCTGCCACTGATCAGCTGAATGTCTCAGCTAAGTGGCACAACTTCTTTGAGTCTCAGTTTCCTCATTTGCATGGATGAACAAGAGGAGTACCTACTCAACAGGAATAAGAGAGGTCTAAGAAAAATTGTGTAAGGTAACATATACAAAAGATTTCCTATAGTGCTCAATAAATATCAGCAAAAGGAGTAGCAGTCACATTTTTATCATCTGCCCCTTATCAGTTTCCTTATGTAAACTCTATAGAAGTCATTGCTTTCCTTCTGGGGGAACTTTGCCATCCTTTCTCTGGCCTGGTATTTATTCCTGCAGAATGTATGAGGTACCTGCTGTGTGGCCAGGGCTCCTTAGTAAACACAACCAAAGACATGTAAGAAGTACCCCTTCTTCTCAGGAGGCTTACATTTTCGTAATAATAATCTATGCGGATTATGTAATCAAAATGGGATGTTAGGGTATTAATAAATTATAACTGTTATGGACATCTGTGTGTCCTCATCATCATTGTCACTATGAGCAGCCAAAGAATAATCACAGGACTCGGTGTTTATTAAAAATATTAAAAGCAAAATAAGTCTTTATTTTTATTTATTTTAAAGGTAAAATAAGTTTTAAAAGAGTATAAAATAAGTATTTTATGAACAAAGTTTAAAGTAAATCTGAAGGTCCTGTGAGGGGTGGGGTGGGTGGGGGTGGCACCTGAACTGGTCCTGGAAGACTTGGCAGACTTCAGCAGAATGAAGGGAACAGTTCAGTAAGATATTTGAATCTGAGGCCGATCACACTGTGGTCAAAGTATAGGGATGCCTCTGGCATGTCACTGAAAGCATTTTGGAGTGTTGTGGTAAGTACAGGAGAGGCAGTTTTAGAAAGCTTTGACTATCACACTTGAATGATGGGGACTCAGCACTCAAACAGTTAATAGGAAGCCTCTTAAGTTCCCTAAGAAATGGGGCAGCATATGGAGACTGGCACGTTAGGGTAATCCCAGGTGGCAGTTTGTAGGAGGCTCAGGGTTTCTTCAGACAGAGGTAAAGAGCTTATCTCAGCAGCATTTCTCAACCTACAACATGCATAGTGGTCCCCTGGGATCTTGCTCAAATGCACATCCTGATTTTTGCATGGAGAATCTCCCAGGTGACGCTGATGCTACCCGTCAGAGATTACACCGTGAGTGACAAGCACCTACACTAGAAGAGTTAGAGCAGAAATGGAGAGAAAGAAGTGTGTGAAGCAAAGGAAGAGTGGATAAAAGTCAGTGTTCGAAGAAGTTCTGATATAGGCCACAGCACAGGTGAGCCTCCAGAGCATTATGGAGTGAAACAAGCTAGACACAAAAGAACACATACTGTGGGATTCCACTTATAGTCGTCTCTCCATATTCTTGGGGGACTGATTCAAGGCCTCCACCAGGATATAACTCTTCAGCTGTCCAAGTCCTTCATATAAAATAGTGCAGTATTTGCATATAGCTTATGCATGTCTTCCCTTATAATACCTAATGTTGTGTATATATTGTTATACTGTGTTGTTTGGAGAATAACAACAAGAAAATGGTGTGTATATACATTCAGTACAGATGTGATTAAAAAAATATTTTCAATTCATTATTGATTGAGTTCTGAGACACAGAACTCGTGAATAAGGAGGAACAATTCTGTAGGCAGTGCCCAGAAAAGGCAAATGTGCAGAGACAGAAAGAAAATGAAGGGTGCCTAGGACAGAGTGTGGAAAGAGAAATCATTGTATAAGAGTGTGAGTGTTTTTAGGGGGTATAAAAAATGTTCTAAAAATGACATTGGGGAGATTTTTGTACAACTTTGGAAATGAACTAAAATGGTAGAATTGTACATTTAAAATAAGTGAACTTTATGGTTTGTAACTAAAGTTGTCAATGTAATTTTTTATTTTTGGGTACTGGGGATTGAACTCAGGGGCACTCCACCACTAAGCCACATCCCCAGTCCTATTTTGTATTTTATTTAGAGACACGGTCTTATTGAGTTGCTCAGTGCCTTGCTTTTGCTGAGACTGGCTTTGAACTTGTGATCCTCCTTCCCTCAGCCTCCCAAGCTGCTGAGATTACAGATGTGCACTGTCATGCCCAGAAAAGTGGTTAAGTTTTAAAAAGCTTCAATGCATGTTTGTGAGGAAAGCTAAAGTGGATTAGAAATTATAACTGGAGGAATTTGGCAAAGAGCAAGTGTCTGACTTGGTGTCACTGATTCTCCCATGTCTTAGGTGGCATGTAAGAGGTTCAAAATTTCCTATTGTCCAAGCTGGAAAACATGTACTAAATGGTTCATGGATTAAGCAAGGCCTGAAATCCAAACGAGTTCTCAAAAGTGCCAGTACCCTAAATACAGAATCAATGACAAAGTGCTAGATGTTCACGAGGTTCCCAAAGTCCAGGTGGGATTAGCCATGACTGGTGGAAATTGATGTGGTGAGAAGGTAGGACACGGGCATTCTCAGTAGAAGCCAGAGAAGATCCAGAGGACATATTGGACCAAGGAGCCCTCTCTCAACTTCCTTGTTTAAGAGGGAACTTCTCCCTACCAGAAGCATCTGGGGGAAGGGATCACAGAGGGAATTCCCTAGAGAACAGAGGTATGATCCTGATGCTAAAATATTTAACCCAGTATTAACCCAAAAGAGACAGCTGTAAACTGGAAGAGATTGGCTTATCTGAGAATGTTACCTAGATAGCAATTACCAATCAGTTACAAGATACAACATTTTTAAAACTTTGGCAAATATCTAATTCATAACTGTTTATGAAACTACCTATCAACACAATACTGATTTCAGTTTTTGTTTGTTTGTTTGTTTGTCCTCAATTGAGTTCCTCCTGGTCTGGCTAAAACAAAGGGAGGTAGGAGGCAGAAGCAAAGGTCAGTCCTGGCTTCAGAGAGTTGACCAGCTCCAGGTTTCAACACGAGGTGCCCTTGTCCCATTTCAGAAAGCTTCCCCTTCAGCCTAAAACGTTTCGACAGCTAGTGCCATTTGGTCCAGCCACATTCTCACAGCTGGTAACTGGAGAAGGTGAACATGTGCTTCCAACATTCACTTTTCATAGAATCATGAGGTCAAAGATCAGCTGGTTAAACCTTCTCATTTTACAGATGAGGAAACCAAGGTCAAAGAAGCTAAGCTAAGTTACGCACGAACTGTAGACGAAGCTGGAACTCAAATCCAAATTGCTCCAAATCCAAATGCATCGCTCTTTCTACCACATCCAACTGTTCCTAAGCCAGAAATGATCAGTTCTACATATTACAGCCATATAGCAAAAACCAAAGATTCAAAATAGTATCTTTCTTTAAAGCAATCACTGATGTTTGCTTCCCATCTTCTTCCTGTGTTTGTTTTGAGAGAAGTTATGAGTCTCGGGATGAAAAGCTATTCTGAGAGAAGCTGAGACAAAGCCTCCATGATCTATGGCTGCCAAAGTTAGCTGCTCCACAGCTGTACCAGCACTTCGGAGTCTCAGAGGCAGCCACGCTGTCTTTGGTGCTGTATTAAGAGGTGTGAGCGCCTGGAATCCTACAATCCAAAAAGACCTTGTGGCGGGCAGCTGCCTTCTCAGTCTTTGAAGGACCACCCTGGTTTAACTGAAGGAGGATTCTGCATGTGTCATGGGGCATGACTTTCAAAAGTACCAGAGTCCAAAGTCTGAACCAATCCATTAGAATGCGGACAACTCTTAAACAAGATTTGGTGATGATGTCATGCATATTTTATTTTTTCCAAGACCTAAAGAATTATGCCTTTTACTTGGGGAGACAAATGGAAATCAAAACAATTATCTGGATAATTTAATTCAAAACATGTTTGTTTTATTTTTCTAGTACGAGTGCTGTCTCTTACTACGAAATAAATCTCTAGAATATGGGTTTGGAAATCTACCACAATTCTTATCCAAAGTGACCAGGACCTTCCCAGTCACCCAAACAAAGGAGCCCCAGCCCCTTCTTTGTCAGAGAGATGGTAAGAGAAACCAACCCTTCAAATTGCATTTTTAGTGTTGATTTTATTGTAGGCTACTAATGCTTTTAAAAATGTTCTCCCCATGGACAGGGTCTCCTCTTTCAGATCATAACAGTAGCTGGCAGGATAAACAGAGATTATTTTCTACTTTAACTCTTGGGGTAAGTGCCTGACTGCTATTAGCTCTAATATAAAGGAGGAGAATACAGTAAAGCTTATATTGTCTTGCTTGTTTTCTACTATTAACTGTTAATTTTATGATTGATTTTTGGCATGGAGGTAATAGGTATCTAACTGTAGGCTAAATGGTCATTTGGAAGACATCTTTTGTTATCAATTAGCATTTTTCAGCTTTTCCAGAACTTATGGAGAGAGGTTGGACAGTATTCTCTTTGTCTAACAATAAAGTCTGCAAATACTTCAATACTAAAGCTCTTCACCAAATGCTAGCATTGTCTTATCATTGCTTGCCATTTCAATTTCAAACTTACTTTGGTCTAAAGAAAACTGAAAATTTTCTTCTTCCCTAAATATTCCTCCTATCTTGATAAGAAAGAACATAAAACACACCCACCTGTCCCACCACTCTTCCTTTCATGGCCCCGACTGCCCTAGCCTTTATGCATTTGTGCTGGGTCAGGACACTGTCCCCACTCTCATCTTGCTCGGAGTCCTGGGAAGCTGTTTAGAGAGGCCACAGGGAGGCGAACACTATGCCTTTGTTCTGGAGGCAGATTTCCTAGACAGAAGTTCCTTCACCTGCTCCCTTGGGTTGACCTTGCTTACACAACGTGGAAACCAAGGCCTCTGGTGAGTTGCAGAACAGTTGTTAGCTCACTGCCACTGGCAGATGGCCTTCTTGGCATATTGGTGCCCAGGTGAGCTGAGTCCTTGGAACTGATAGAACCATGATCAAGAGAAGAGATAAGACAAACCACTGAGGGATATCAGGGCCAAACCCCAGTGGTGAAGGTTACGCACCACCATCTGCACTGGTGGCAAACAAGCAGGTGCATTTTCTAGAAAGAGCAACATTTGTTTCAAGAATTCTATCTGACTTTTCGTGGAGGTCATAATTACTATATGCCTGAAGCTTTTTAAAAAGCTCTACTTTGGATCCTTTTCCAAATGACAGCAATACACTGATGGAATTTCAAGGCAGAAAGGGAGATTAGCATTCCTCTAGTTGAGCCATTTTAATGATGAGGAAAATGAAGCCCAAAAAGGTTGAGTTTTCCAAACTTTCAGAGTAGACTAGTTATGGTTAGAATGAACTAAACCTTGTAAGACAATTCTTTAACAACTTTTTTTTAAACCCTGCATTATTTTAATCAGAAAAGCTATGTGTCGAAAGAGATAGATGGAGACAGAAAAAGGCAGTACATGAGCATGCAATAGGGGCAGCTTATCCCAGGGATGAAAAGCAAAGGTTTGGGGTAAGCAGACTTAGTCACGAGGCTTAGCTCTACCCCTGTCAACCACATGCCCGTGGTAATTCCCTGGACCTCTCTTACCCTCAGTTTCCTCCTCTGGAACACACTCTGGTAATAAGCAGAAAGTGATCTAACTGCCCCCTCCCCTTTGTTCTTTAAAACTGAACTCTGATCCTGGTGACAAGGCTGAAGGGACAAACTACCTGGTCTATTGTCCTTAAGGCAGCCTGGGACCATTTTGATGAGTATTAATGCAAAGTCCTTATAAATATTTTAATTGGTAGCCTTGACTGGGTGGGGACACGAAAATGTTTTCCTTCTGGCTTAAACCTGATCCCATATCCCTGAATGATTTTTTGCTTTGTTTTGTTTTTGTAGTACTAGGGATGAAAGGCAGGGCCTCACACATGCGAGGCAAGAGCTCTAATACTGAGCAACATTCTCAGCCCTTTTATTTTAAGACAGAGTCTTGCCACATTGGCCAGATTATCCTCAAATTTGCCGTCCTCCTGCCTCAGCCTGTAGCTGGGATTATAGGAATGAATCTAACCAAACATAGTTGGTTCTTAGCCACTTCATTTTTGCTGGGGAGGACACACTGGGGATTGAACCGGAGGCACTTCCCTCCTGTGTTATATCTCCAGCCCCCCCCCTTTTTTTTTTTTTTGATTTTATGACACAGTCTCACTAAGTTGCTTAGAACCTTGCTAAATTTGCTGAGGCTTGGTCTTGGACTTGCGATCCTCCTGCCTCAGCCTCCTTTGAGAGTACCATGCCCAGCTCTCAGCCTTCTTTTAGGTTATTCAAGTGCACATCAAACCTTGATTGGCCTGGAAGCCAGCCACAGTAGTCCCTTTCTCCCCCCATGATAGCTACTTTAGGCATGAGCATGTAAAGTGATTGTATGCACTATCTTGGGAAGTGGTGGGCTTCTGGGAAAGTTTTACAACAAAAGACACAATGGGAAAGAGAAGGGACGTGGCCACAAGTGGATGTGATGCAGCAGCCACCTCAGGGCCATGAGGCAAGACTACTTAAGCACCACCTGGCATGTTGATGATGGCAGAGCAAAAACACAGAAATGTCAGATCCTGATGTCTCTGAATTTGTCACCCCTGGAGCCATTTGCTTGTGGGATTTCTTATAACACTAGATAATAAACTTTGCTATTTCTGCCAATCCTATGTGACTTATGGTTGAATGGAAAACCAGCACAGTAGCACTTATCACATAAGGTTACTATGAATGGTAAATGGTAACTGCAGTAAGGGAGAAGCTTACAATCAACACACAGGAAGTCCCCTCTAATATTAGCTTCAATATTACTGCCGGTATTGTAGGAGAATATATAATGAAAATAATTACCTCCCACACTTCCCCATCCTGTTCTCTAGTAACAAAAACTTGTTAATAATGTTTTATTTATCATTGTAATGGTTTTTTAAAAACAAAGTAAAATACTATACATACTGTTTTCCAATCCCAAGATATTTCCTAATAGAGGTGTTGATGCCCATAGTAACTTGCCAAACCAATTGGAAATTACCTCCAATCCCCAAGAATGCATTTCACTTAATAATCTTCCAAAGATTTGGAAATATTTCCTGCCAGCTGAAAACATTGATTTTTCAAAATCCTCCCTTTAAATGCAGGGGATGGGCTGGTGGGGAGTATGCTTAGAAATGACAAAGGACATAACTAACCAACATGGACTTCCCTACTGCACACTCAGAGCCAGTTCTGTCCATCTTAATGATGAATTTGTGTTGGAAGTGAATTTTACAGTATCTGCAGAGACCAAATGGTAGCCACTGTATGGGACTGTGGCAATCACTTGATCTGTTTCCAAGGGCAGGACACCCTAAGTCAAATGACCATTGGGACTTGGACTGCAGCTCCCATCTCTACGGGCCATGCCCTATTCCCTGCCATAACCAATGGGCCACAGAAATCCAAGCAAAGTTCAAGCAATCCAAGAGGAAATCCCTAAGTGGAGATGGAAGGAGAAGATGCCAACTGTCAGCTGAAATTTCCTCCAGAAATGATGAGCAACCAGGGATCATATTTGAGTGACGAACCAAGATGCAAAGAAAGATCATTACAGATCTCCTTTCCCCCCAGGAATTTGTAGTAACAACTATTCTCTTTGAGCAACATAGTCCACAGGAGCCTAGAAATGCTTGGACATGGAAAGGAATAAGGAAAGTGATCAAAAATTTCCTGAGAGTTCAAACCTATCCAGAAGCTTCCTGTTTCTAACGTGTTTTGGAAGCACTTTCTAGTACTTTAATGACGGGGGTGGGGGATCTGCTATTTTTTATAGCAATGTGGTATCGCGTGACTTTGGCATGAAGCCAATCATATCACCCTAGCTACACTTTAGAATCATACAAGAAGCTTTGTTTAAAGTGCCAACACCAGAACCCTATGCCAGCATAACCAATTGAATCAGAATTTCTGAGACAGGTGTCTAAGCACGTTGAGTACGTAGGTATTTGGGGATGTATACGTGAGTTTTTCTAAGTCTAGGAGTGATAATTTATGAAGTTAGGCCCGGGGTTAAATCCAGGCTCCCTAGCTTCTAAATTGTGTGACCATGGACACATTATTTCTTCTCTATGCCTTATTTTCCTGTCTGTAGACTAGAAATTACAATATACTATAACAGATTAAATGAAGAAATTAGCCCCTAAAGAAATTAGCCTAAAACGCAGCAGGCCATGTCAAGTCTGTCCCCTCTCCATAGAGCACTTCACTCCACTCCCCTGAAAAGCAAGGTTTGCACATGCAGAGAGAACCAGCAGGTGCAACCAACGCCTGAGGAAGTTCATTGGGAAGAAAATGGCATTCACTCTTCCCTGGCTTGTTAGTTGAGCTTAAAAATTCCTGGAAGAAAACAAGTATACAGAAATAGCCACTCAAAATGAATCTATTAGAAAGACTTCCACACTGAAGAAAAAAGAAAAAAGGTCCTCTCTCTCTTCTCCCTGCTGGCAATCACGTGGATGAAACAGCCACCACACCCTATTGTGGACACTGGCCAACCTGTCATAAATGTCCAGAGTCAGTAAACAATGGTGTCTACCCCTGACCTGAAAGACACAGAAAAACTCAAAGGACCAATGTTCCCCTGGCACCAACTACCAACAGGCCAGGCTTTCCATGATATTATAACTGTGTGTGTCTTTCCATCAGGAAAATCCCCTGGAGCTAAGAACTGGAGCTTCTTAACAATGCCTACCATTTATTGAATGATTTCCAAGTGCTGAGCATATTTATAATTTACTTCATTTAACATTCATAATGTTTAGGGAAGCACTGTTTCTCTCCACTGAGTAGGAGATGTATCCTAAAGCTAAGGAGGATGAATAACTTGCCCACACTCACATAATCATGAGAATGGTTAGATTTGAACCCAGATTTGTACTGGACTATAAAGATTTATATCTCTAACCAAAAAACTGATGATGTATAGTATGCCTTAATCTTTGATGAATGAAGGAAGTTTTTTTTTTTCTTTCAGAAAAGCAAAGAAATTGAAAGTCAGCATTTATGTCATCCTTATAATCTATACCAGCCCCTATTGATTTTTTCTGAAACACAATCAGGAATAAATCTACATGGAATCAGTAGTTGCCATGGATATTTTTTTCATCCACCTGAAAAAGTCAGACTTAGTAATTCATAATTTTATTTAAAACATGAGGGTCAAGCTAACACACATATATTCATCTCATCTCCCTAACTTCATTGTAAGCCCCTAAGAAAGCAATTATACATAATTCTTCTTGCATTGTCCCATATGCCTAAGTCAAAAAATTGGTCATTTTGGGGAAGGGTTCAAGTCTTGGAAGGGTTCAAGCCTGCTGTGAACTGTGAACTTGGCCTTCTCTCATCATTTTTATCCATGTGAAATCAAATTAAAGCAAGCATTCCAAGCAGAATAGCAGGGGAAAATAAGCCACCAAATGGTAGCAAGATGCCTGGCCCTAAAAAAGGCCAATCAGCCCTCCAGTCTCTGAGCTGTGATGATGGTGGAAATTTGTATTGATTTCCAGTCTAAATATCCAGCCATCTCTAGCACACCTAACAACCCCTTGCAGACCCTTCACCTTCATTTTTGCTGCCTCTGCAATTCCTCTTTGAGGTTAAGTCACTTCTACAATCATGAAAGGGGCAGAAAGAAGAAGTAGGCTCTACTCTGACAATATGGGCAAACTGGAAATCAGTGGATGGGAGAAAATTTCCCCTTGAAAGGCCAAGGTAAATCATGTATTCAAACCTCCAAGTTTCATAGATAAGTGAACTGAGACCACAAGTCAAGAATGGATGTGCTGAGGACACGCAGTCAACTGGTGCTGGTGCTGGCACTTGAGCCCTTCACTCCTGGCTCCCTGTCCTCCACCTCTCTGGCTTCCCTAGGCTGCCTCTTTACAGTGTGAGTAAAGAAAGCACCTGGACCGGCTGCTGGGAAGAGCCACAGGGCTGCTGAGGACTGGGGTGTGAGGGTAGTCAGTGTGCATGAGGAAGCCAAGTGCAGTCTGGCTAAGGAAGCTGTGGCCTCCCAGGACCACAATTTCCCTGCAGGAGAGCCAGGTCAAGGCCTTTCATCTGACCACTGCAATTTCAAGAAGAGGCAGTCCTGACTATGTGACCTTGGCATTGTTAACTCTCTAAGGATGTATAAACTGCCCAACCATTACCATGGAAACCCAAGAATCCAGATTTTCAGAAACTGGAACCCTCCTATTCCCATATAACCAAATCAGAAGTGAAATTCATGGTTTTTTTTTTTTTTGGTTTAATTCTGGGCCTTCTCAAATTAATTAGGAAAAGACATTTATGATACCAATGCAGCTAGTTAGTCTTTACAGCTTGGTAGCAAGAAAAGAGAACCAAATGATTTAGGTGAAAAGATGCAGTTAATAACTTCACAGATCTGAAAACAAGAGCTGCAAAGATTATTCAGAAGAAAAGAAAGGTATCTTTTTTGAAGCTACAATTGCTTCCATCTTTTTATTATGAAATGTTTTCTGATTTAAATCTATTTTGGCTTGTCCCAGAATAGCCTGCCT
This sequence comes from Glaucomys volans, assembly GCA_020662805.1. Classification (NCBI taxonomy): domain Eukaryota; kingdom Metazoa; phylum Chordata; class Mammalia; order Rodentia; family Sciuridae; genus Glaucomys; species Glaucomys volans. The sequence goes on along the minus strand of JAJEJO010005309.1, from coordinate 519,893 downwards.
TGGTACCCCATGCCAATCTTGAATGAGTCTCACTTTAACAAATCCCTTCCATTAGCTAACATGTTTTTTTTTTTTAAGATTTCTTGAAGTATTTATTTAAACTTTACTATATTTATGTTTATTTATATTTGTACTACATATTTGTTATAAATTTTTGAGGTCAATTATTAAAAACATGCATGACATATAATACAAAACTAAAATAGAAAAAAATATGAATTACAATATAAGAAAATGAAAAAAAAATCCAAGGTCACAGAATACAAATACAGCTGATAATGCAATGCTATTAGCTAAGTTGTATTTTTCTTACATACATATCAAAACACAATAGAGAAGCAGTGTTCTTTCCTATTCCTATCATCCACTGGAAAACAAGTTTTATTTTTCAAGGGAAGAAATATTTTTCTACATTTCATTGAAAAATTAATTGTAACATGTGGCTTCAGATAAGACAGAATAAGATACAAGAAATAAAATTAGCCCAGGGTAACATTCAAACAAATGATTTTGTTACTAAAAGCTTAGTCCTTGCCCTGATGTCAACCCAACAACAAGGACACAGTTTATTAGTTTGCAGCAAAGGAGAAACACAGGGGATTCCTGTCCCAGAGACTGCGATTCTGCCCATTAGCAGGAACAGGGACCTTTTTAGGAAAGAGATGATTCAAAGGGTACATTCCACGTGTTCTCTGTTCAAGTTGTAATTCACTTGTTTATTTGGGAGATAGTCATTTCTGAAATCTTCTGGTACCATCCCCAAAGTCGGATTACATTGTTCCTATGGTGGGTGTGTACTCAAGGACAGATAAATCTGTCTAGGATGGGGAAGATTAGGGAGGAACAAGGAGAAAGAAACATTTCCATTTTAAAAATCAGTTGCAGCCGGGCACGGTGGCACACGCCTGTAATCCCAGCACTTGGGAGGCTGAGGCAGGAGGATCGCAAGTTCAGAGCTGGCCTCAGCAACTTAGCGAGGCCCTAAGCAACTCAGTGAGACCCTGTCTCTAAATTAATACAAAATAGGGCTGGGGATGTGCCTCAGTGGTGGAGTGCCCCTGGGTTCAATCCCCAGCACCAAAAAGAAAAAAAAATTCATTTGCAGTGGCAGAGCAGCAAGGGCTATATTCAAAGCATAAAGTGGACCACTGTTACATTTCCCCATTGTCAATTTCTACATTCCATTTCTATGAAAAAATGGGCGACGACATCTCCAGCCTGCTTCCTGTTGAAAGAGGGCAAAGACGGGAAAAGTAACCCAAAGTTCTTCTCTATTAGGTGGCGGCGTGTGGACAGTTAGGGGCATTCAGCATCAAAGTAGTCCAGAGGTCCACAGTGGCAGATGGCAGGTGACTGGACAAGGCTTACATAGGGTAGCTAACATATTTCCCAGGCTAGTTCATGGCCAACGCTCCCCTTCCTGAGTGGTGTATGTTTGGTCTTCACCTTCCTCCCTAGTGTCCTTTGCTCAGGAGGGTGTGATGCTTGCTGATGAACAGGGCCCAAAGGCACCTGAACACCAAGCATGTGGCCACAGAGTTGGTTGGCAGGAGCTGCTACTGTGATTGTTGATGCCTGCTGTTGTTTTGGAGGGGCATCCTGTAATATCCAGGACAAAGTCATTGCTAGAACCTGCCTGATCTTGAAAGGTCTTGGCCAGCTCTGTGCTCTCTGGTTTTTGAACTCTCATGAATGATCTCGTAGCTTTGTTTATCTTCTGGCGCCACAGCTGTCAAACTCTGAAGCATAAATCCATTCATCTTGCAAGATGCATAACACACACACCCAGTGAAGTTGGCATTGACCTTGAATTAATCCATCACGTGTGAACTTTATACCCTGGCATCCAATTATAGCACACTTACCCAATTGAATCCTTGGGGTCTGTTCAGAATCATCCGGTGAAAAGTCAACTTGTGCAGTGGTCACAAATAACCCCCGCTCCCCGCTCATACTCATGCCCTGAGTCCTTTCAGTTCTACCAGAGTGGCAGCTGGGGACTTTATCTCAAATCATGTTCTCCTACTGCTTGGGTGTTCTTTGATAGAAAGATCCACATCTGCATTCAGAAAGGTAGATCTTTTAGCTAATGGAATTTTCATAACTGCAAGAGAAGGCTGATTATTCTGGATCTGAGGCAAAACTCTAGCAGACATTTTGATATTGTAGGTACTTTTAATTATCTTCACTTTTGATAGGCAGTTTTGTTGCATTTTGAATTTAAGTCATGATAAAAGACCTTCCCCAGATCACATCATTATCAGACACTTACTATGCCTGTGGTCTTTTGCTTATAGTTTTGGATCAGACTCTTAGTCTTTCCAGGCAAGTGCTGTTTCTTTAATGTTCTTTCCCTCACAGGGATGAGCTTTTGAGTGGGGAAGAGTGGAACTGGGAAAAGGGGGTTAGTGCAAGGTTGACCTTGAAGATATCATTCTCAAAGAAAGCAGTAAACTTACAGTGTCTTCATTCCCTTAGATGACCTCATGCTTTTAATGTTCTATATCAAGTCTAGCAATTTTGCCCTGTTGCCCCTCAGCAACTGGAGGTCTCACAGATAAAGCAGTACTATTTTAATTGCCCAAAGTCTCTTCTCATTCAAGTTTCAGAAGAGTGCCTTGGTGAAGTCTGCACATATACAGCCCAAACCTCTCAGGTTTGCAGACTGCTTTTTCATGGGGTATTCTCAAATGTGCTTTTTTCTCCAACTGACATTTTGGGTATCAAAGACTGATTTTTGTTCAACAACCCCAGTGAAATCACTGACACTGAGCTTCCTTTGTTCACTCTGAAAATATTCTCAGCTGCCTCTTCAGGTTGCAGGTTTTATAGACCTATTGAAACCACCTCCGACCATGAGATGCCTCATCCTGGCATTAATTTTTGCAAGACTGTCCTCCACCTCCAAATAGATTAGAGGGATGAACCTATTTTCCTAACCACTGAAAAGATATCTAGTTCTTCTACCAGTTTGACTATTTGGTCCCCAACTCTGAGCTCAGATGTGATTGTTCTTGATGATCAAAAAGCTAAACAAAGTATCCTTCAGGCTTAGATTGCTATGTCCAGTCTAAATTTCAAATCTTTCTAAATTTCAAATCTGAAATTTCAGAAAATATTGTTTCAAAAGGCTTATCAAAGTTTGAGAATATTATAATTGGAAGGAACCTAAATATTCAGCTGGTCCATTGACTTCACCTTCTAGATGAGGACACTAAAGTCTTTCTGAAAGGAACTTAAAGTCCTAGGGAGACTTGGAAATGACTTTTCTCCTTTGATTAACTGAACTATTTTGGCAAAACTAGTGAAAAGATTCTAGACCATTTTTTCCCCAGTTCCTTGGGGATAGATTAAAGACTTCTTTGCATCATAACAATGATAAATAAAAATCATTATTTGTATCAGTGGATCATTCTTCCAAGGGTCTCAAAATGGAATGTTTTTTGGGGAAACTTTTTTTCTAGTCTTTTAATTTGGAAGTATCTGAATGGTAGTGGGAAAGAACCAAACACGCCCACAATGCCCCTTGTACTGTACAGAGGACCAAATGGTTTCACTGAAAGAATCCTTTTTCTTATAAACCCAAGTATTTGATAAACCTGTCCATTAACATGAGAAATTTCTCCCTTCTGTAATGGATGGGAAAAAGCAGATGGATGAATTAACTAAATAGCTAACTGAGGACTCCAGACTGATCCTTATTAGAAAGATTTGTGACAGAATTCTTGCTTGTGAAACTGTACTCTGCAGTTCCATAACGAATGAGAGTTGAGTGAAGTATTTGAATCTTGTAATATGTTAGTGTAGTGGTAGTTTTAGAATGTTTTCTGGTTGACAATGGTATACAAGGACACAAATTTTAAAAATCAATTTAGAAGTATGTACTAAGAGTCCTCAGAATTTCAGGCAATCCAACCTGATTCAGCAATTCCACTTCTGAGAATCCTATCTTAGGAAATTAAGTAAAATATAAACCAAACGTTTGAGCACAAAGTTACTCGCGACATTTATAGTAGCCAAAAATCAGAAACAACGCAATGTTCACTAGTAGGATTATGCTAATAAATGATGATACAAATATTCAACAGTCATCATTGCATGTGATGTTTATAAGATTTTTAAGGACAAACAAAAATGTTTCTGACTAAACATTAAGTTAAAAGATTAGGATGCAAAAACTTCGTGTGTGTGTGTGTGTGTGTGTGTGTGTATGATGTCCAAACATTGTATGTACATATAGAGACTTGGAGGAAATACAACACATGGTAACAGTTTTTGAGTCAAATTCATTTTCTTTATACATTTTTGTGTTTTCTAACCATCCTACTATTAGTGTTACACTCTTACAAATATAAAATAATTTTACCTTAAATAATAAAAGAAAATAGTAACTCAAATGATAAAAGTACACAAAGATGAATCACAACTATTGCTTCTTTTTGATTCTAGATAGATTTTATTAAATAGATAAATAAATGTTTAATAGATAAATAGAATTATGGAATATGTATGTATGTATACTTTTCAGAATCCACTTAAAGCTCTCTTCACAAAACTATAGAAGATGTTAGTGATAGGGTGTCTTCCATAATGATAACTTCCAACCTGCCTGGAAGAGCAAATATAATTGTCCAACCTCCAGAGCAGACCTTGCTTTCACCTTAGTTAATGAACTACAGAATTATCAGGGAAATTATTGCTTCAGTCTAGTACACTTTTTTCTTTCTTTTTTTTTTTTTTTTTTTTTTTTTTTTGTTATTAACGATTGAACCAGGGGCACTTAACCAGTGAACCGCATTTCCAGCCTGTTTTATTTTTTATTTTGAGACAGGGTCTCACTAAGTTGCTTAGGGCCTCACTAAATTGCTGAGGCTGGCTTTGAACTTGTGATCCTCCTGCCTCAGCTTCCCAGGCTTCTGGGATTACAGACATGTGCCCTCACCCAGCAGTCCAGTAAATTTTGACAAGCATGTACTGCATATTAGTTGGATTGCACTAGCTGCTACTGAGATTGTAGAAGTAACTAAATGTGATTCCAACCATCAAGAAAGGTTGCCTAGGTGAGGCAGACCTGAATGGGCAATTAGCACAGGTACACTAGGACTTTGATGGAGATACTGCAGAAATGCATGGGAATGAAGAAGAGTTATAAATTAATTCAGACACTCATAGATGGGCAGATTTTTTTGCCTATGTCTTGATATCTAAATGAAAACAATTCACTTTATTCAGGGAGATATTTTTGTCCAATCTATGGAAGCCAACATTTTTCATCCATGAGAATATACTAGTTTTTTTAGCATTCAGTGGTATTTTATAATATCTTTCTACGTTTAAAGTATTTAACCTAAATATTCACAACTTCCTTTTAATAAGGTGGAAACCTGTCCTACCATCAAGGATAAGAAGACTAAGACAAAAGCCTCTGTTGACATTCTTCTCTTTTCACTGCTGTGGTTCTTCTCTGGAAAGTGGAGATGGAAGCCATTTCGGAGCCAGAATTAGTGCCATCAGGTATAAACACTTCTGTGTTCAGACATTCTTTCTTCAAGCAACTTTTCTACTGTGGAAATTAGTTTACAAAATGCATAATGCAACTTTGGAGTTTTGATTTTTAAAAAGTTGGAGTCAGATTGTGGGGAGGAACTGGAGGCCATTCTAACTGTCCCCTGTCCTATTTCCCTGGACCCAGACAGTCTCTAGCCTGGAAGGCAGGAGGCATCTCTGGGGAGCTGATTTTTCTATTTCTAGGGAGAAGGGCAAGAGTGATAAGAGCATCACACGGCCTTGACTTCTCTCCCCACTTGCCCCTTTGTCCCCCTTAATATAATTTTGGGGGTAGACAAAGGGGGAAGGAAAGACTTCAGTCCCTTAAGGAGCCTACATTGTAATCTAAGTTTGTGTGACGAAGGCTTGTAAGCCAGTATGCACGAGTACCACAGGACATGGTGTTCTGAGACCCTCAAGTGTTAAATATTTATGGATAGAGCTGGTAAGAGTTCCTCCATGCATACTTTTTGAAAAAGGGGAATATTTGGCTTGAGCAGGGACAAAACATGATGTTTATATTAAGTGGAAGCTAAAACTTCTTTATTCAAGTTTGCTTCAAAATCAAAGATTCTAAAGGTCTAGTTTTGGTTTCAAGTTAAGCCAAATTTTGTCATTTTAATGATGCATTTTAGGAAATGGGGGGAATGGAGTAAAAAAGAGGTCTTTGGTCAGTATAAACATAAGCAAGATTGCAATGCTTGAACATGGTTTACTGTGTCAAAATCTGCCCTAAATGTTTTTATTCTCTGTGTGCTTGAGTGTCTGGGTGGTCTGAGCTCACCCTGCAGCCTCTGGAAAGGCCCAGTCTCTCTCCGGATTCTCAGGACTGAGCGGTTGTTCACCAGCCATGTTGCACGAACGACGTAACCGCCAGATAAACCTCAGAGATACTGCAGGGGAATTACTTTAAAACAGTCCAATTAGTTTAAGTCTTGTGTTTAGGTTAAAATCATGCCCTTAGAAAGGTCGTGTGAAAAACTCTAAAGAACTTGACAGAGTATTTGATGACACCACTTTCTCAGACAGCCACCAAGTCCCCGGAACCGAAAACACTGTCTCCCCCATCCACACCAGAGTTTCAGGTGGGCCTCCTCCACCACACCACTGCCACCTGGTCAGCCCAGGATCTAATGGCAATTTGGAAGGAGGTTTACTGAGCAAAAAAACCCCAAACATTACCTGGCATTGTGCTATGAAAACTCACACGTGAGCTTTGGTCCAGCTCAGACAGGGCCAGGAATTGCCCAGCCTGTCAAAGCACCAGCATGGCCACCAGCCTCTGCAACGGCTTTACCTCTGGGCCTCCCTTCTCACCTGAACCCTCCATCCACCCCTGCAGCTTTTCCTCATCACGCCTCCTCCACCTGGGCAAGGAAGTGTGTCTGTTTTTCCTCCAGGGCTGTCTCATCTTCCTCTCCTGTTTCTTTTCTTTTCATCCTCACCCTCGTTAAGCCTGCTCTCTTCTACGATGAGCTGCCCTTGCAGGCCTGGGGGCCTGCCCTCTATCTCTTGAGAAAGATAGGTGCTTTCTTTTGTGGTGTTCTCCACCAGAAGAATTCCTTCACTGGATCAAAGTCTGGAAGGCAAAGCAGGAACACGAACAGTCCCCACAGGCTCCATTTTGATAGGACATGAGATAAGCAAGGAGAAGCACACAGTTTGCAAAACAAGTCTAGCTATTAACAGATTAACTCAGCAGAGAACAGGACTCATCTGTAGACAATGGGTTTTCAAACTTTTAAATTGTGTTTGAATGGATAAGTCTAAAGTGTTTTTCGCATTTTTTCCATGCTCCCAGTGAAACCATTAGAATCCATGAACACCTTGTTATGTTTTATGTAGAAGGTTTCCCCAAAAGCTCATGATTGGGTTATGAGGGCTGTGACCTAATTGGTGGATTAATCCACTTGATGGATGAATAATTTTAAAAGATCACTGCACTGGATGATAACTATCAGCAGGAAAGGCATGACTGGAGGAGGTAGGTTACTGAAACATATCTTTGGGGTTTCTATTTTGTCCCTGGTACCTTGCTCCCTCTTTCTGCATTCTGGCTGCCCTGCATTGAAAAACTTTCCTCCACCAAGTCCTTCCACCATGATGTTCTGCATCATCTCAGACCCAGAACAACAGAGTCAGTTAACCATGAATTGAACCTCTGAAACCATGAACCCCAAATAAACTGTTCCTGTTCTATGTTGTTCTCATCAGGAATTTTGGTCACAACAATGAAAAGCCTGACTAATGCACACATGATGTAGAAAAAAAAAAGTTAATAAAAAATGATTATGCCATTCCTACTTCTCTTAAAAAATCAATTATCAACTTAAATTATACCTTTTTACGGACATCAGGAGGTCAAAGCATTATTTGAGCCTGGGTCCCCAGGGTGAAACCATCATCAATAAAATTAAGCCCAATGCTTCTCATATTCAGGGAACTAGGCCAGAAGCTGAAAGGTAGAATTCAAATGTATCTAGAAAGTCACACCTTGATATCCACTTGAGAAACTAGCAATTGTAATAAAGGTTGATTATCTAATGCTTAACTTTAGCTGAGGAAATGCAAAGGAGACTGGCTTTTCAGCTTGCAGGGGCTAGTGCAGAAGTTGATCAGAAGGGGGAAATGGACTGATGTGGTGCCTCTCTTTTCTTCCCTTTTTCCCTTGATAATTAGTTCTAAGCAATAATGCTTTTGTACCATATCACTCTATTTCAGAACTATATGGAATTATAAAATTATGGAATTAATATGTCCAACCCAGCTTCTAGTTAGTAATCCTACCATGATAAATGTTTTACTATAAAAAAACTGTAATAACCATGCACTTCCAATCTTTTAATTGCCCCTTATGCCACCTGTAGAAGGTAAAGAGGTAGGAAATGTTCCTGGACTGGATTACCCTATCCTCTCCTCCAAGCTCTCTGCAGAGCTACTTCTGGTTCTAATCTCCCTGGGGACTCATCCGTGGAACTGTAACTTAACACCTTTTAAGATCTTTGGGCAGATTTTCATTCTAGGACAATTTTTCTCGGTTATATATTGGGCTTTCTGATTTATTATGCAGTCCAAAACACGAACGAAGATGAAGACTCAAATTTTGGTTCCCCTTATCTGTGCATAATCGTTTCCCCTGTCCTTTATTTCCTTCCCTGGAAATAACGACTGGCTGTTCTCCATGTTCTTAAAGATTCTCCTCTCCTTTGAATATCTGTGGGACCTTAACACTATACGTACACCATGGGACTTTATTATAAAGTCTAAATCAAAAATAGTAGACACAACCCCCAAACATTAGCCTGCTACTGAAGGCCAATTTGTATGTATAAAGGAGGCATCCTGACCAGCACACCCCGAATGGCAGCTCCTGTTTAGATGATGTGCAATGTTACCTGCAAAGGGCATTCCAACTTGTATACTCCAGTTGGAAGCTTAGTTCAAAAATCGCTTGCCTTAACCCATTTTCGACAGTCTATCACACTGCATCTGCTTCCTTGCAACTACCATCCTTTCTACTGGTTTTCTGTTGCCATCCTCTTTCTGTTCCTTAGAACTGATGCTTACCCATCTTCTGGGTACCACTTCATACCCAGACAATTAGGCTGCTTCTTCCCCAAGTCACATTGCTTGGGTGATGACTATCTTGCTTCTCCTGGTAGCCTGGGACCTTCTTTGATCTGTGTCATCTTCTGGGCACCCAGATCTAGCAAATGAAACTTGAAATAAGAAAAAAAAAAAAAAAAAGATTATGAATTTTTAAAAGGGAAGTTGGGGCTCTCTTATTTAGCACAATCAAGACCAAATAATTTGTCAGTTCGTTAAAACTCAGTGAGTGCAAAAGTACTGGGCACATCAGGGAACAAGCAGCCTTCTAACATGGAGTGCATGGATACTGGAAGGTAGGGACCATAACCTGTGCGGAGGAAATGGCGACTACTAGTTAAGCTTGAGTTGTTTGAGTGGGAGTAGTTAATAAAGTCTCTAATCTTTAGTTTCTTTATAGTACCCACCAAAATTGACCTGCTAGCCTAAAAAGAAAAAGAAAATAGAAAAGGTAAGATTTATATTAAACAATAAACTTAAACTTCAAACTTTCCCAGAAGCAGCAAGTTCAGGGAAGCAGCTCCTTCAGAAACCATATTCCACTTCCTCAGGACCCAGAATATCTTATGGAAATTGTCAGTGACCTTGGCTGAGGATTTTCATCAAATGCAGATGTTAAGCACCAAGAATTCAAATCCAAATCCCAAAGCCCAGGGAAGATAAATAATAGAAGCCATAGACTACTATAACTTAATAATAGCATGGTATGATCAGACCAAATCACAGAGATAATTGCAACTTGGGATGTTATTCGTTCATCTATTTGAAATCTTGGAAGGGACTCTGTGCCGCACAGTGAGGAGGCTCAGAGTCTAAGCCTCTCTGTTGTTTGGACAGTGCCAGCCACAGCATGTTTAAACAGCACTGTTTCTAACTAGGTGCCAATGTGGTTTCACCAGCAAGTGTGGGCAAGGATGTTTTTTAAAAACCAGAAGAATTGCTGCCAAACCAGGGAAACAACTACTGAATCTATCTTCTCTTGAAAAAAAAAAAAAATCTGTATTCATTCTTAGTGAATCTACATAAAAATCCATCTTGTCAAAAGCATACTGAATTCCAGGGCCTGACAGGGCACTCAGACCTGTGATCAGAGCATCAAGGGATGTCCTTGCTCCCCTTCTTTGGTTCACATATAGCCCTGGCCAACCAAAAAAAGGATTCTCAGGAGCAAATCCAGAGGAAGTTGAGGCCCTGAAAGGAGATGTAGGTAAAGGTGGGCTGCCTGGGAACAATCACCCACTGGGACTACCTGAGTTCGAATCCCAACCCCCAATCACCTCAAGCACACCACCTGGCCTTTCTGCTCCTTGCTTGCCTCATTTGGATGTAAGTCACTCAGACAAAATGATTATGAATAGTGAGTTGTAGTAGGTGCTTAATAAACATTGGCAATTATTATTAGCTAACTACAACTCCCTACTCTTTGAGTACAAGGATCCCCATGACACACCGATTCCTGGAAGAAAAGACTATAACATGGAAATGGAATTCTCAGTTAATAAAACAGTATTAGAGCATGGATAATCTGAAGCTGTCAAAGCTACATTGCCAGAAATAATGAATAGGATGGATGTAGCAAACTCCTACAAACTAACAACCTGTGGCGAGGCCCTTTGCCTCTGCAGACCAAGTGGAAAATATTTTGACTTAGATACAGGAAACATAAGTTGCAGTCTAGCTCTTCCCTGAACTGGCTACATGACTTTGGTGTTATCACTCAACCTCTCTAGACTTCAATGTTTTTATATATGTCGTGAGAACATTGATGTAGCAATGTCAGATGCTAGGATTTCCTGCTGGGATAGAATGATCTAAATCTGCCCACGTCATTATTGAGCTCTTAAAGTGTGGCAAGCAGCAACAAGGAACTGTATTTTTGATTTTTATATATTTTTAAGTTAACTCAGATTTAAATGCCCATAGCCACCTATAGCCGGTGGCTATCAAGTTGGGTAGCACAAATAGATTATTTTCCAAGATCTTTCCTGATTCCAGTGTTCTGTGATTCACAGGGCTCATCTCAGTAAAAATGTGGAAAAATAAGTCTTATTACAGTGGATCTTAAGAGTTTATCTGGTCCCCAGGGCCTGTGTATTTTGGAAGGCAACTAAAAGCAAATATGTAAAAAGAGACATTTAAGAAGAACATAGATCTTAAGAAATTAGGGGTGGTCCTGCCTGGAGGCAGGGGAGTACTCTTATGATTCCCAGTGATATTTTCCAAGTCTGTCAACAAACTCAGTTTGAAATGGCTTGCCTTATAAAAGACAAATAGCCAGTACCTGAAATTTTTATAGCATTTACTCTGGATTGACTAATTTAATTTCCAACCACCATGTGACATAGGAGTAGTATTATTCCTGACTTACAGATAAAGAAAGAAAGGCACAGAAATGTTTAGTAACTTGTCCCCAGGCCATCAAGCTAGAAAAGGATGGGCCAGGATATGACCCTAGAAGCCTAGCTGTGGAGTCTTACTTTGTAAAAATGAAAACAAACATCTTAATGAATAGCAACACACATGCGGAGTAGTGCTCAAATCAGCAGTGTGCAGCTGATTAATTTTCATAAAGCAAACACACCCCTGTTATTTCCAGAATATTACCCGTTTCCTAGAAGTCTCCTTAATCACTGCTCACCCCAACTCAACTAAAGATAATCTCCATGCTGATTTCTAAAACCATAGATTAGCAGAGGTGGTACTTTAACCACTATGTTGTATAGTTTTTAAAAACCACATTCTTACAATCAAGAGAAAACATACATAACACAAGAGCAACAGCTATTTGGTGGTCTCAAATCCATCAGTAGTAAAAATGTTCAATTCATAGAAGAACTCATTCATTTGGTGCATATTTATTGAGCATCTACTATATGGCAAGGACTATCCTAAGCACTGGGTATTCAACACTGATCAAATCAGAGTTCCTGCCTCATACAGCTCTTTATTCTTGATCTAGTTCATCAGTCAAAAAGTGTCTTAGACTGGGGGAGGCTTACTCAGTGATCTGGGGGTGGCTGACAGACAGCCTTAGGGGTGGTGCTGGCAATAGTGTCAAATCCCAGAGGAGAGTTGCCCTGGATCTGGTCCCTAGAATTTTAGCAGGATACCCTTTGAGTCTCCTGGAATTTTGGAAAGGTGACAATTGGAGCTCATTGCATGGCTTCCCACTAAAAATAACTTTATAAACAATTTCTAAATACTGCCTTTATAAGCAATAACTTAAGAAAAGTCTACAAGCTTAATGTAACCAGAGAGATTACAACATGAGATGGGAGATGTGGGAATATTGCATGGTTGGGGAAAAAAAGTCACCAGGGAACTCCACCCCAGATGGTGAGGAATGATTGCTCCCTACCAACGAGCAACTGAGCAATTCTCACTAATATTTTCCAGAGGGAGGAAAAAACTGATGCAAGACAGTGAAGAGTTCAGGGGTATTTCCAAATATATTCTGGTATATCCAAAAGCAAAGGGACCAGTAACTGTTTAAAAAAAAAATGTAGCTTCCATGTCCTACTGAGAATTAAGCTCCTTCCATTGCTGTGACCTAGATATGTCTAAGTCTGCCTGGAGAGACTCCCGTAACTGTTCAATGGCTCAGGGAGAATATAAAAGAAAGTCAAGTCTTACATGCACCCACCCGTCTTGCTTTTTCCAAAGTCGATTTGATCTCCCCCCTTGAAATGCATCCGCTAATATGACCCTTGGGAATTGTGCAAACCTACCGACACACCACAAGGTCAGCTGTTTAGACATTGTAGGGTTTTCTTAATGCTGAGAAAATAGCATGGGAGTCCTGCAGGAACTGTGCCATTACTGTGTTTTTCTTATCCAAGCTCGGTTCTCACACTAGCTGGAGCTCTTGCATCTACTGTACAATGAAAACATACTGTGGGAACAACTGAAATTGCATCTCGGGGGAGGAGATGGACTGCATTATCTCTTATTACCCAACTCCTTGCTGTCCAACCAGTCTCACCCATCCTTGCGTCAAATCCACATTGCTCATGGAGCATTATCAGCCCGAGTGTCCCAGTCTATTTATTGCAGACAGTGAGTGGAGTAAGCAGTAAACAGGACTTCTAACCACAGAGAGCTTTGGGGGCTGTGCACAGGGCTTTCAGGGAAATCCAAGTCCAGAGAGGACAGCGAGCATGCACATGCACTGAACTGAGAGAGTAGCCCCAGGTTCTTTCCTATAAATGAGCAGAACGACAGGCAGCCTCCGGGGAGCTTTGCAGTGCTGCAGAGGAGTAGCCAGGCTTAAGCAAGAAATTCTGCACAGTTCGGGAAGTTCCGAATCAATGTAAAGTCTGAGCAAGAAAACACCCCACTTCCAAGTGAAAAAGGTTTGTTCATCTTAATCCACTGTTCTCAGTTTCTCCTCACCAGGACCTCCACTTGAATTCCATGAGACCTAATAATCTTGCCACCCAGATCTTGTGCCTTACCCAAAGACAGTGCAAAAATCAAGCTTAACCTGTGGACTCCAGGAGAACACCCAAGGCTACTTGGTAGAAAGCAAAGCTGTGCACTGACTTGCTTCTGGGAGACTTTGCGCTAATGGTTAGCAAGGTGTTAGAACCAGCAAAAGAATGGCTTCTGCCTCTCTAGCCAAGGGGTGGTATTGCAAAGATGTGTCCTCCTGGTCTTCTCTCCAGAATGTCCAGATCTTTCTGTACTGCACCCCACCCTTTACTTCAAGGGAATTGACGGCTAGACTCTTCCATTCATTCATTCTTGTATTCATTCTTTCATTCTGAAATTGTTTATTGATTCCAGGCACCAGTAGTGGCACATGCCTATAATCCCAGAGATGGGGAGACTGAGGCAGGAGGATTGCAAGTTCAAGACCAGTCTCAGCAACTTAGTGAGACCCTGTCTCAAAATAAAAAATAAAAAGGACTGGGGGTGTATCTCAGTAGTAAAGCACCCTGGGTTCAATTATACCACCAAAAAAAAATGTTTATAAAGAACAGGCTATGCATCTGGCACTGTTTTAGGTGCTAGGGATACAGCAGCATGCAAGACTGACATGTCCCCTTGATGGAGCTAATGAGAGAGAAAAACAAAAGACAAATAAGTCTTTGCATAATTCAATATCAGGCAGTGATAGCCACCATGCAGAAAAGTAAAGCAAGTTCCAGGGAAGAGTAGAATAGTCAGAGAAAGTCCCTCTAAAGAGATGGCATCAGAGTCCAGACCTACTGATGTGAGCACGCAACATGGATGTGGGAGAAGAGTGATCCAGGTAGAGGAAATGGCAAGTGCAAAGGCTACAGGGTGGAAAGATGCCTGACACTCAGGAGCAACAGTGAAGAGATCAGCGTCCTTACGAGAAGCAGGTGGGGGCGGGGTGAGTGACTAAAGATGAGATCAGAGAGGCAGACAGGTGTCTGATCATGTAGAACTGTGACATAGACTTTGTATTTTATTCTAGGAGTACGGATAATGTATGGCCAAGATGTCATTCCTATTGCAAAACTTTCTGACTCTTGGTGGCCACATTGAGTCATAGAAAAAGACAGAACCAAAGATCTAGCTGGAGAATAGATGGCCAGTGGAGAGTAGAAAAGGTCATAAAGACCACAGCAATTCCAATGGATCAAAGTTCAGCTGTGTAGCAAGACCAGGAGAATTCTTTGACCCAATATCCTGTTCTCTCTTTAGAACGACCCAGTTGCTGCTGTTAGGAAAGGGAGAGACAACGGGTACGTCATATCTGCACCCTGCTGGCTGCAGGTCCCTCCCAGACATGCACAGCCCAAGTCTGCCTCCCCACCTCTATTGCCTGCTCCTCCTGCATGCACCCGGGGCTCCTGTCACAGAGAATCATGCATCCTCCTCAACTGCATTATATCTTAATGCCTCAAATGTGCTCATTCTTCTGCCTAGAGTGACATTCTCTGCTTCATGTGCCTGAGGAAACACCCATTCATCCTTCAAGAGTCACTTTAAATAGCACTTCCTCTGTGCAGGATATACAGTTTCTGTTAACATGAACCGTGCTGTATGGAAGCACAGACAGGTGACCATGACTAAAAATAAGGAATCCAGACTTGTGGGGAAATGTTGCAATTTCAAGAGATGTTTTTCTGGCTCGTTGTGATGGGGTGGAGATACCACCTCCTTGTGGTAGAAGAGGTAGGTCATTCCAGAGGGAACTCCTCATGTCATTCATGAGGCAGTAGGTAATTTCTGGAGGCTAGACACTCAGGTATGGTCTGAGCTGCTCTACTACAAGGAGTTGAACTGACCCTGGCCACAGGGGCTAGACGGATATTTGCCCAGGAAGTAAGCCTGCATCTGGGTTTATGTGTCAATCCTGTCCTTGCTTAGAGGGAATTGGTGTCCCTCCCCCCACCAACCCCCAGGTAAGGATGGTAGGTGCTTTTTCAATGAACAAGGCACAGAGGAAGCCAAGGTAGACAGCTGCCTGTGGGTCAAATTCACTCACTATAGGGTGTGTGTTCCCACAGAAAAAGGTATGTTAAAAAGGAGCTGCCTGCATCACAGTCCTCACTCAGGAAGAAGAAATTAATTTTAGCCCAACAAATGGTTATTCATTGCTTCTCATGACCAAATTGAAGTTAAACTCAAAGAAGCTCCTTGAGTAAGGTAAAATTTGTGAAATTCCCAAGAAGCAACTGAATTCTGACCTTCTTGTTGACTCCATTCAGTAGCTGCAATCATCGTCACTGGGAGGAATACTAGATTTTGACCAAAAAGACATGGGTTTGAATCCTGGCTCTGCCGTCATTAGACCGTGTGCCACCAGCAAATCACTCAACCACTCTCAGCATCAGTGTTGTCCAACACAAAAGGGAGATAATAATAATTAATTTGCAAGGTTGCTGGGGAAATTAAATGAAATAATGTGAAATCACTTTGTTAGTGCAGAACATTATATAAATGTCATTTTATTATGTACTTGTTATTAGAATTATAATAAACCAACATATATGAAAGGTGATGAGGTGTTTAAAGTTGTTCTTCAGAGTCACACAAATGAAGAAGCCTCGGGGGAAACATGAGTCGTATAAAAGCACAGACTAATTTTTATAACCCATTGTCTTTCACATTTTGTTTTCCAAAAGCTGCCTCCAGATGTCGGTTCCTCGTGGCCACCTAGACTTGATAGGAACCATCTGATCAGAGGGAAAGGCTTCCCAGGCACAACAGGTTCAGAAACTGACCATGTAAGAATGGGGAGATTGAATGACATGAAAATTGTGAATGTCAAGAGAGCAACTATCAAGCAAATACCAAGCAAATAAATTAAAACACCATTGAAACACAGCTTACAAACAAAGGTGAAATGTACCACATGGAAAAAAGGAAGTGTTAAGTTCTTTAATTTATAAATTTTTAATGAAAACTATGAACAATCCAAGGGAATGTGAATATGACACATAAAGATAATTAATAAGAGAAGAGGCACAATTAATAGGAATGCCTAATCTCCCAAGTAATTAAAGGAGAGCAAACTAAAACAAGATGCTCTTTTTCACTTATCAGATGGGCAAAGGTTTAAAGGAATGCTAATACTCACTGTTGGCGAGGGTGTAGGAAGTGGGCACTCTCATAAACTGTTGGTGGGAATTAATTTTTGTACAACCTTTCTAGAGGGCAATTTGGCAACACCTATGAAAATCTGAAATATGCAAACTCCTTGACCCAACCATTCCATATCTAGAAATTTACTCTAAAGAAACCATGAGAAAAATGCACAAGATGTCTCTGCAGAATTATTTCTCAAGAAGTTATTTACTACAGGAAATTGGAAGTGCTTCATATGTCCAGGGGTTTCATTTCATAAATGAAGGCATAAATGCACAGTAGAGCTTTAAAAATAGCAGCGTAGACATAGTTACTGACATCAAGACATATCCATAGTGCAGAAACAAAACACATTACAGACAGTCAAAAATGTCAATTCAGGTATTGCTGGTGGGTGGATGAATAGTGGTATTCTGTAATTTTCTCAATTGTTTTATTAATGTTTTTATTACAGCAAGCATGTAATAATTACACTTACATTAAAAAGATATTTCCAAGTTGGGCATGGTGGTGCACGCCTGTAATCCCAGCAGCTAAGAAGGCTGAGGCAGGAGGATCACAAATTCAAAGACAGCCTCAGCAAAAGTGAGGCCCTAAGCAACTCAGTGAGACACTGTCTCTAAATAAAATATGAAATAGGAATGGGGATGTGGTTCAGTGCTCAAGTGCCCCTGAGTTCAATCTCTGGTACCCCTCAAAAGAAATTTCCAAAATAGCTTTTTAAAGAAAAAGCAACACAGTTATTTTCATGGTCATTGTCATATATCACAAAGCGACTTCCTGTTTTCTTGATGGATTCCAGTCGGGGCCCATTCTAGACTATTCTAACACAGTATTCACTTCGAGAGAGCTTGATTTGTTTTTATCCTCACAAGCTGATATAGTGACATAAAAACTGAAAAAAAATTTAAATCACCTCCTGCTACCCCAAACCCTTCCCCCAGAAACCTCCTTCCTGCTAGGACAGCTCCCAGCTCCAAATCAAACGCGGAATTGCAGGGAGTATGCTCTTCACACATCACAGCTGGTGGCATCTCGGTTTTTGCCTCCTTTCTCTGAGGTGACCCAGGGCCCAGACCTCATGTTACTCTACTCAGGACAACACAATTCCATTTAAAAAATAAGTCAACTCAGTGAAAAAGGTATTAAAGCCTAGAGAGATCAGTTGAAAATGAAAAACTTACAAAGCATAATATTTAAATGCCCAGGTTCTACAGGAAGACTGCATGGTTTTAAATTCTCACTTTACTTCCTAGCTCTGTAACCTTATGACTCTAAGCTTTGGTTTCTCTATCTATGAAATGGAAATATTATCTTCATAGGATTACTGTGAGAATCAAAAAAGAAATTATGTATGTGTAAAGCACTTAGCACAGTGCCTAACACTCGAGAGTGCTGATCATTAGCATTATTTGTCTTAATGATCTGTTGTGTAATTATTCTAGTTTCTGCAGGTCAGGAATCTGGCAGTGGTTGAGCTGGATGCTCTGGCTCTGGGTCTCACAAGGCTGCAATCCAGGTGTCAGCAGTGACCACAGTCATTTCATGGGTCAGCTTCCATGCATGTTCAAGTGGTGAATGGCAAGATCCAGTTCATCCCGGGCTGTTGGCCTGAGAGCTTGAGACCCTCGGTGAGGATGGGCCTCAGCTCCTTGCCATGCAGGCCTCTGCCCATGTAAGCGCACACCAAGGCCTGCCTCATCAGAGCGAGCACCTAGGAGTGCCTGGGACCTCGAGGGAGAGAGGCAAAATGGAATGACAGGCTTTTATAAGCTAATCTTGGACATGACGTCATATTACTTTTGCCATATTCTATTCCTTATAAGTAAACCACTGGGCCCAGCTCATACACGACGGGTTATACAAGGGACTGAATAAAGGACATAAGGATTACTGGGGACCATTTTCAAAATGCCCTATCACATCACCATCTAAGCTTTTTCCAGGAAAATACTAACTTTTTTTGGGGGGGTACCAGAAATTGAACCCAGGGGCACTCCACCACTGAGCCACATCCCCAGCCCTTCTTTGTGTTTTATTGAGAGACAGGGTCTCACTGAGTTGCTTAGGGCCTCGCTAAGTTGCTGAGGCTAGCTTTGAACTCGCAATCCTCCTGCCTCAGCCTCCCAAGTGCTGGGATTACAGGCGTGCCACCCCACCCGGCAGAAAATACTAACTTTTGAGAACTCCATTGAGTGGTTTTTGTAGACTTTTGTAAACTCTGACAAATTACAAGTGTCCAATTGGAGTGAATAGGTCATTCTATTTAAATTATTATCCATGTTGATACGGCAATGAGTAGTTCATGGAGATCCCATTATATTACAAAAATAATAGGTTTTTTTTTTTCATTTTGTTACCAAATATAAATAAACTCTCTGCCCTTGAAAATATGCCTTATCCAAATTTTAAAGGAATGAGATATCTCTCAGGCTTTCAGGGTCACCCTCCTCTAAAAACAAAGGAATGTAGACTCATATTCAGGGTCCATCTGATCCACAACCAACCTCTCATCTTCTGGCTCCTAAATGTCCAGGGGATATTGTTATATCTTCACAATTTATTCCATGTTGTGAGTATCTGCATTTTCTTTACTTCTCAAAGAATTAAAAAGATTTTCTGACACTTCACTTCAGAAAGGAATTATGGAATTATGTTCTCCCTTTGTGGTTTTTTTTTTTTCCCATTGCTATAACAAAATACCTGAAGCTAGGTAATGTATATTACCATATTCACACATCCTGTCCCTGACCCATAGGTTCATGTTCTTTTCATAATGCAAAATGTCAATCATTCCATCCCTGTTAGTCCCAAAATCTTAACTCATTCCAGCATGATTCTAAAGTCTCAAGTTCAAAGTCTCATCTCAAACTCAAGACAAACTTTATCCAGATGTGAGCCTATAAATTTTTTAATTAGTTACCTCTTTCAACATTGGGCCAAAGATTCCTAAGAGAGAAATAGAAAAGCAGAAAGGAAAAATAGGCTCAAAGCAAGATCAAAACTCAGCAGGGTGGTCACTGAATCTTAAAATTCCAGGTGCAGTATCCTGTGTACGCTGGGGTAGGAGTAGGCCCCTGTGGCCATGGATAGGTCTGTTTTGCTGGTTGCAGACCCCACAGATGCTCTCTTGGGTTGCGTGCTGATATCTGTGGCTTTCCTAAGCTGGTATTTCACGCTGGTTGTTGCTCTACCCTTTTAGGGCTCCAGCTGCAGCTCTATTCCCACAGCTCTTCTAGATATTGTTCAGTGGAGAATTTCTGTACGAATCCCCCTTGTGATAAGCCTCTGCCTGGCTACCCATTTTCCTTTGAAAAGTGGAACCTCCACGAACCTGTAACTCTTGCATTCTGTGCACCTGCAGAATCAGCACCATATAGATGCCACCAAGGTCTGCCACTGCATCAGCTCCACCTGTGCCCATTTGACCCCTAGTTATAGCCACCATAGAATTCTCCACTGCTGGATAGCAAGGAGCAGAATCTAGAGGGAGCCCTGGATGACAAGCTCATGGAGTGTCCCACAAGGTTCCCTGAAACCATTGTATCTTTCTAGATATCTGGGCCTATGATGGTAAGGGAAGCCTCCAAGATTTATGAGATACCCTCTGGACCTCTTTCCTATTGTCTTAATGATTAGCATCCATG
This sequence comes from Glaucomys volans, assembly GCA_020662805.1. Classification (NCBI taxonomy): domain Eukaryota; kingdom Metazoa; phylum Chordata; class Mammalia; order Rodentia; family Sciuridae; genus Glaucomys; species Glaucomys volans. Next base: position 499,530 of record JAJEJO010005309.1, on the reverse strand, counting down.
CTAATCTCTTTAGCAAGCAGTCTCTTGGCCTTAGATACTCTTTCACCTCTTCCTCTTTCCCTGGCTAGGCTGTAAATTTTCCAAGTATTTCCATCCTGTTTCCTTTTGTTCCTGATTCTCACTGCACATCTCACTTAAAGCAGCCAATCCACAGCCTGAAGGCCTTATTGTTTAGAAGTTTCCTCTGCCAGATAAACTAATCCATCATTCTTAAATTTGGACTTCCACAGAGCTGCAGGCCACGAACACAATGCAGTCAAGTTGTTCATTACCAGAATGGCCTTTACTCCAATTTCTAATAGGAGACTAGTTCCCTAGTTTCCTTGACTTCTCAGCGCTGACCAGTATCACCTGTAACACTATCCTTTCAGCACTGTATGCTTTTTATAACCTGCTCCTCCACACTCTTCTAATCTCTGCCCATGTCTCAGTTCCAGAGCTGCTTCCACATTTTAAGGTATAGTTAGAGTAATGACCCCACTCCTTGAAACCAATTTTCTGTCTTGGTCTATTTTCTATTGGGATAGCAAAATACCTGAGATGGGATAATATATTTTAAAAGTTAGTTTTATTTAACTCACAGTTTTGGAAGTTCAAAAGCATGGCACCTACATCTGTTCAAATTTGGTGATGGTCCCTTGGCTACATCACACTATGGTGAATGCCATTATGGGGGAAGTATAAACAAAGGGAGAGAATACATGGTGAGACAGGAAGCTGGACAGTGGGAAGGGGTTGATTTTGCTCTCATAGTATTTTTCCTTGCAGAAGCTGAGGTATCATGAGAACTACATTCATTCCTCCTAAGGCTTGTAGCCTCAGTGGCCTAATAGCACGCCCCTAGGCTTCACCTCTCAAAGGTTCCACCATCTCTTCACATCACCACGCTAGGGGCCAAACTTCCAATACGTGAAACTTTGGGGGGAGTATTTAAACTATATCCAACCACAGCCCTGGTTCTCTCAATTCTCTTTCCAAATCATGTCTTAAAGGAGGAGGAGGAGGAAAGAAAGAACAACAGAAAGGAAAAAAGTAATTATTTTCCTAAAAGGCATTCTTTTATCCTTTGAGATGGGTGACCAGCTTTAAAAATTGTATATTCTTTCTTATCACACAAATTTCATTTTAATACTAAATGTTCTTCTTTTTGCAAAGACCAACTAAAAAGGTGTGTGTGTGTGTGTGTGTGTGTGTGTGTGTGTGTGTGTGAGAGAGAGAGAGAGAGAGAGAGAGAGAGAGAGAATATGTACCATATATGTAACATGTTCATGAATTTTCAAAGTTAGTTTCTTCCTCAATTGATTTATTAGATTTGGTACAAAGTCAATCAAAATCCCAGTAAGATTTTTAAAAATGAATTGACAAAATGATTCTAAATCCATATGGAAATATGAAAATTAGAATAGCCAGGATAATCTTTAAGGAAGAAAAAAGAGAATTTAAACTACCAGATTTCAAGGTTTACTATAAACTAATCCCTAGTAATCAAGGTGATATAATGTTGTCACTAAGGTTTTCTAAAACATCTTTGGAAGATAATGGAGAACACAAAAATAGAACCATGTATATACAGACACTTGATTTTCAACAAATGTGCCACTAAAATCTGAGAAAGGGAAGGCCTTTATTCACGATCAGCTGGGTAACCAAATAAAAACAATGAGCCTAGACCTCAACTGCATGCTCTACTAAAAACCAATTTGAGATAGACAAATATGAATACTAAAGATGACTAGGCTTCTAAAAAAGCATGATAATATCCTCACTAACTTGAGACAGGCAAAAATTTCTTAGGCACTAAAGCATTAAATAGAAAAGAGAAACTAATAAATAGTACTTCTTACAAATTAGCAACTTCTGCTTATCAAAAGGCACTATTAAGTGAAAAGATAAGCCCTAGACTAGGAAAATACGTATAACCTGAACCCTAACAAAGGACTCACATGTGGAATATGTTTTTAAAATCATTAATAAAAAGACAAGCAACTCAACTTACAAATGGGCAAGTACCTGAACAAGCATTTCACACACACAAAAAATAACATCTAAATGGCCAGTATGCATCTGAAAAAATGCTCAATTTCATTAGTCATCATTGAAATGCAAATTAAAACCACAGTGAAATAGCAGAATGGTGGAGAGGAAAAGACCAATAATACTAAGTGTTGTCAAGGTTGGAGAGGAAGTGGAAACCTCATATGCTACTGGTAGGAACAAAAGTGTTACAACTGCTTTGGAAAAATATCAGATGATTTCTAATTAGATCAAATATTGCCTACCCTATGACTTATCAGTTTTACTATTACATGTATAACCATGAGAAATATATATATATAATATATATATTTAACATATAACATATATTAAATAATATACTTGTATAAGAATGTTGTATAAGAATAAAGAAACTTTATTCACATTAATAAAAAGATATAAAGACCACAAATGTCTATCAACAGGATGGATAAACAAATTGTAGTACATGTAATGAGACTACCTTCCATCATGGATAAATTTATTTTATCCATGTGGTGTATGTGGTGTATCTGTATGATTTATGGAAAGAAATCAGCTACCAAGGAATACAACTTTTAGGACTCTATTTTATTTTCAAGAATAGGAAGAACTAGTTCATGAAGATAGAAGTATGAATGTTTCCCTGGACTGAGGAAGGGGTGATATTGAGTGGAGAGGGGCATGAGCTAACTTTTTCAGTAATGAAAATATTTCAGTCCTTGATCTAGGTGATGGCTGCAGAAGTATATATATAAATGAAAAAGTCTTTGAGCTGGACACCTAAGATTTCTGGCTGGGCAAGGTGGTGCACACTTGTAATTCCAGCAGCCTGGAAGGCTGAGTCAGGAGGATCACAAGTTCAAAGCAACTTCCCTGTCTCAAATTAAAAATAAAAGAGGCTAGGGATGTAGTTCAGTGGTTAAGTGACCCTGGGTTCAATCCCTCGTTCCAAAGAAAACCAAAAAAACAACAATGATTTCTGCATTGTATTCTGTAGAAAGTACATGTCAATGAACACTGACAACTTTGCATAATATTAAAATGCTTTATTCTAATTAGAATCTCCCACCCCACTTCCCCGAATCCTCTAAACCTTCTATGTTCTATTATGACCTTGCATCCTTCCCAGTTGAGAATTACTGAGTTATTCACTTGTCCAAAAGTTATCTGTAAAGTATCCACTGCATCCTCCCAAAACTGATATTGGATCTGTGGAGCCACGGATGCTAACAACCTCTTCATCCCTAGAGCAAACTTGCTCCACCATTGGCTCCTCCATGGCTTCCTGGGCTTCTGAGTGGAGCACAGGAAGTATGGGAAATCATACTGAAACTTCTGGCTCAACTGGAAATTCAGGAGTAGGTGCCTCCTGCATGCAGGATAGTAAGCAGGGAGGTGGGGGATCCTCACCTCTGTTTAACACCTAGTCATTTTTCTCATGGGCTTGTTGAACAGGATGTGTGCTGGGGTTGGAGGAAAGGGCTCATCTTGATAGACAAAAGACCAACAGATCACCTTGAGAGGCCATGAGGGTAGTAAGGAGAGTAGAATGAATTAGACATTATCACCCCATGTACATATATAACTATACAACCCATGGGATTCTACATCATGTATAACCAGAGAAATTATACTCCAGTATATATGATGTATCAAAGTGCATTCTACTGTCATGTATAACTAATTAAAACAAATAAAATTAATAAATTAAAAAATAATTTCTAAAAAAAGAGTTAAAATAATTCAAAAGGTATCATTTCCTCCCTGTGGATACCAAACCATTGGAGAATGGTTGTTAGTTGAGAACAGTGTCAAAGCCACCTCAATAGATAAAGAAAGGTTAGTAAGACTTTCCACACACCTAGAAATGGGTGGGGAGGGAGTTTGATGTATTCCCAGGGTCTGTGTTGACAGGTACCATCTCGTACCGTAGTCTTCAGGGAAAGTCCCCTAAATATCTTCCAAGTGTCCTATTCTGTGAATCACAATTCAAGTTTTGCAATAATTCCAGGCTCTGGTTTTATGGGTAAAACATGGAGAATCCTATTTTAGTCCTCCCTGTTCCCTGCCCCGTTATCCACAGCTTCTAAGGATGCTGAGATCTCCTCTTACCTTAGACAGTTATAAACCTTCACCAAGAAATACCAACAATTTCATTAAAATTATCTATTTATGGCATTTGTAGAATTACATACTTTACTATTTGTATAATTATGTACTTAAACTTCCAGGAGCCAGAACATACACATGCGCATGCACACACACGCACACACACGCACAAACGTTTTGACCAGCTAACAGTATAAATCCCTTAGCAGAATGTACGTAGAACATCCAAGAGATCATAAAAACAAAAAATTAAAAAGATATCAAATTAAATACATATCAATTTTCAATGAATATCATTTCCTTTAAGATAATACAGTATTTATGAAAATACTTATTCCCACTCCCCAAACCTCCTCTTTTGGAATTGCCTCCGATGTTAACTCAACACTGCACCCAGCACTGGGACAGATAAGGTGAAACTCATTATTTTATAATTATAACTTTCTTTAATTAAGAAAGATGGCAGTCTGGCTTATGATCAAAATCCACACCAGCATTAAAAAGGATGGTTGCCCTAACTGAGGTAATTAAAAACTACCCACAGCTCAAATGTGTGATTTCGGGGGAAAAAAAAAGTGATAAAATGACAGTTCAACAGAAATAAGTGACAAGTCTCCCAAGCAGCCCTTTGAAAGAGACCCAGTCATCGTCCACAGTTTGTGGATCAAAATGAACAAAAACAGGAAAAAGCTGCCCCATCCATTTGTTTTCATTCCTGTCTTCCCTGAGCATGGGTGCACGTTGACACCATGCACCATGTGTCACTCTTTGAATGAGCCCTTTAAATTTTTTAAAATATAATTTGCAAATTTTTCCTGCTAACAAATTACCACAACACAGAGAATATAAAGAAGAAAGTAAAATAATCTATTATCCCACCATGAGAGATTAGGTTTATTTTATTTATTTTATTATTTATTTTATTTTTTATTTTATTTTATTTTTTTATTTTAGGTACTGTGGACTGAACTCAAGGGCACTCAACCACTGAGTCACACCCCTAGCCCTATTTTATATTTTATTTAGAGACAGGGTCTCACTGAGTTGCTTAGGGACTTGCTTTTGCTGAGGTTGGCTTTGAACTTGGGATCCTCCTGCCTCAGCCTCCCAAGCCATTGGAATTATAGACATGAGCCACTGCACCTGGCAAGGTACTAATTTTAGATGTGAGCTTTGTATATTACCTTAGTGTTCGGATGATATTAAGATGCAGGGATGAAGCTAAGATGGCCAAGCTGGTGGAGAAATTACATCCAGGAAAATTTGAAAGGACATTAATCAAATCTTCATATTTGTCTTGTAGAAACGAAATATTGGAAGGAATCAAGAAACTAAACACTGGAGGGAATCAAATTCTAGCTTTTCGACTGCACATTAGACTTCAAGTAATCATTCTCTAATATGTGAGTACCTTTAGCCTTAGGGACTCTTGACATGTCATCTTTCCCAGCTCAGAAAGCTATGTCCGACAGAACTGAGCAAGGCAAGGGTTGTTTGTCTTTCCAAGAAAATTGACTTGAATAAAAAAGAATAAGAGTTGCCATCCATCAGCTTTGCCCTCTACACTACAGAATAGGAGACACTACAACCTTCATTCAGCAGCCATGGTCATGACCAAAACCAAGCACTCCTGCTAGCTCCTGGGCTCCAGAAAAGAGCCTTGTTCTTCCCAAGAGCCCCAGTGTTTACCAGCAAGGTCAAGGAAGGAAGAAAACCTTCTTGACAGATATCTTACAGAGTCTTGAACTCTAAACCTTGGTTTACTAGCTAATCATTGCACTTATGAGCCAACACAGGCACAGGGCACCTGAATTCCTCCAGTTATATTTCTAGAAATCCATAGGAAACCAGTCAAAAGGGTGTTTCCTGTTTACCACCTTCTCTCTTCCTTTGGCCACACTGATGCCTCTGCCTTGTGTCTCAGTCACTGAGCTGGATTCTGCTGAGAGGCAGAGTGGAGAGGGAGGCTCAGGAGATACTGGGATAGGGTGAAGACTGAAGCAACAGGTGGAATCCCACCTCCAAGATAGAACGTGGAAGGAAACAAGGAAAGAACAAGATGGGAACTTGAGGAGCCCTGAAAGTCTGATAGCACACGGTGACTGACAAGATTTGAGGACAACCAGGGGCACCCAAGGTGGCCCCACATGCTGAATGTGTGCTACATTATCATTATTTGTTATAAATCTGTTTCTTTCATACTGAGCGTCTCAATGACAGGAACTTTGTCTATTTATCTTTGGGTCTTCCTTAGCACCTTCAGGGGCTTAGTTGCTATCTACAGAAGGAAGAGATTAGAAGAAGGAGGGAGTGAAAGAGAAGAAAAAATGAAAGCGATGGAATGGGAACAAGGAAGGCAGGCATGAGGAAGGCTGTCTAAAAGGCAATCCACAGGGTTCCCAGTCTGGCCTGCTTATAAATCCAGAACTTTGGTGGCCCCGTCAAACCAGAAGACAAATTGCTGAAAAGCCTGAGTATAGTAAATTTGGATGCATGTCCAGCAAAATCTGCTGCTGAGGAGCTCAAGGCCAGATCCAGGGACAAACCTTCAGGGCAGAGGCAGCGCCTGGCTCCCACTGGAGAGTGTTCTTTGGAGAAGGCAGTAAAAATAGATCTTGAGAACTCAGTTAACCCAAAATTGAAAAGAAAGTGCAAAAGATTGGGTAACAAAAGATAATCATGTGTTGGTAACTATGTGTTCACACTGATTTGCTGGCTCACAGGAAATAATTAGGACTGTGAAGTGACAAGGAAAGGCCAGAGAGGGTTGGTCCCAGAGCACTAACACTGCATCCATAGTGGGTTCCCCACAATGGTGCCAACTGATGTTTCCCCAAATGGCTGTGGTCTGCGTCTTCAACAAACTCTTATTTATTTTCTGCCAACTAAAGTTTATCTCCATTTGACTTTAAATGTCCTTGAAACTAATACATTATGGAACTACTTGCCTAGAAAAATATTTTTTGTGGAAAGAATCTATCATAATCTAGAGGAAACACTCACTGTCTGAATTCCAACAAACCTGTGCCATGGTATGGTTGAATTCTTGCAACTCTGCCCAGAGCCAAGAGGTGTACCCTGAATAGAAACAGGGCAAAGTCCTGATCCAACATTCTTGCACTGCTTTGCAAACTTGGTCCTCTGATAGGAAGGTGGTGTGGGGGCAGGGAGGGCTAGAAAAATCTTTTTATCTGGCCATAGTTGGAACTTTTTGTTTAGTCTGGAGAAACCCAAACGATACAGTTCTTAAGATTCTGTACTTTTGAATTTGGCTTTGCTCGTGCATGCTACACACACCAAAAAACTGTCAAAGTACAAAACTCATTTCTAGAGCAACTTACAGTCTGCTTATGTTAAATAATGAATTAAAGGAGTGTGCTGCCTTTCTGTAGCTCCTTTCAAGCTTTAACCTCTGGATACTAAAAACCAATCATGTATTTACACAGGTATCACATACACACAAAACCACAGATACCTAGCTTCTGAGAAAACCAAATATTCTAAGTGATTTAGCAGTCACTTCGACTAAGCCATCTAAAAACAGAGGGATAAGGATGGAAAATTCGAGTTTAAGGCTGTTATCCCTTGGGAGGAAAGCATCCTTTGGATACTACTTCAAATCTTATTCCTTTTAACAGAAAATGAGAAACTTTCCTTTGAGTACTTGGCAGGTAGATACAAAAAGGTCACAACATTTTGCTTTTATGAAACCATTTCTGCAATGTGTGTGTGTATGCACTGTGAGCTTCCCAAGGCCAAGTGTGATATTTTTGCTTCTTCTATAGCTCCTGTCACAGGAAAGAATTGCATTGCAAAAAGGATAGTTTGGAGTGATTAAAACATGACCCCTGAAATTGGAGTTTAGAACAAGTTGTAGATTTTTCTCTTTCAATTTTGAGCAAGAAGGCCCAGATCATTCAACTATAAAATGGAAATGAGGATGTGACATGCCACATAGTGTTGAGGCACAATTGAGATAAAACATGTGCTAAACTGAGCAAAATTTTTATACTACAGTAATTCTTTAATACTCTCTTGTAGTACTTATTGTGATGGATGATTGATTTAGAGTGATAGTTAAATAAAATACTATTCAGGACAAAACTGCTTCTTGTTTATGGTAAAATTACATCTCTTTTAGGGTAAAAGGTGGGGATGAACAAAGGTTTATTAAGTACCTTCTGTCATCCAGAATCTGAGCTAAACCCTTTGCATTATTTATGAAGTAACATCATATCTGTTGTGCAAATGGGGCAACTGAGACTCTGAGAGTATAACCAGCTCAAGAAAACTGACCCTTTATATAACAGAATCAGGAAGTGAACAAAAATCTATATAACTCCCAAGCCCATTGGTCTATGTTGCCACCCAAACAGAACTTGAATCTAGCATCCTTGAAAAATTATGTTATGATGGAGATTCCTGGGAACTGGAAGAGAGCAGAAAAAACACAAAGAGCTGTTTCTTAGCAAGAAGAAAATACTCAGTGTTGCCACCATAAACCAAGAACACAAAGTCAAGATACAAGCACCAAGGGAAAAGGGAAAATATAAACAGGCAGGAGTAGATGAAATAAGTGGTAACAGAAATTAGAAAAGTATAAGAATAAAATTATGGCATTATCAAAATAAAGTTTACATTGTATCTAGCACTTGGAAGACTGGACCCTGATGCAAATGCAATAAAGGACATGGAGGTCATGGTGAGGAAAGTAAGAAAATAAAAGTGTGAAATGAAAGTGAGAAAACAGTAAACAAATTTCTAAAAGTTTAGAAAAAAAATTAATAAATATGGAAGAGACTAAATAAGAAAATATGAGCAACACTAACATTCCTAAAAGAAATAGACCCATATAACAGAACACTAAACTACTTTAAGATGTAAGTCAAAGCTTCTTTGTCTGACCATCTCATGGGGTAACCCCAGGACAAGGCAGTCCCTGAAGTAGGGGGCCCATCTTCCCTAGGGAGCCAGATCAAATCAGGCTTTTCTGATGTACCTTCTTCAGCCACTACCAGGATTACCACATTTTGAATATTAAAATGGATTCTTTGGGTATAAAGCTATTTTTTTTTTTCAGTAAAAGGAGGAGGAGGATCTGGGTTCATTGGTACACACAGGTAATCCTAGTCACTCTACGTGGGAGGCTGAAGTAGGAGGATCACAAGTTCAAAGGCAGCCTGGACAACTTAGCAAAACCCAGCCTTAGCCTGATCCCTCAGGGAGCTCTCAAGTGTAAACATCATCTCAGAGTTTTCCCCATGTTTCAGGAAGGGAATGAGGTCTCTGTTCCAACCAGGCTCTGAGGGAAAGTGGAGGACACAAGAACCTCTAGACCTCTAGACACTTCAAGAGCTCTAAACCTGTAGATGAAGACACTATAATACCCTGAAGATACTCTTTTTAAAGAAGTTGTAGGTGCTCATGTCCCACCTTCCAACCCTGGAAGAGCCAGAGAAAATAAAGTCAGGGTAGAAAAACTGAAGGACCAGTCTGGGAGATGATAAGGAAGCCCCAGTGGCCTGTGAATGTCCAAGCCTGAGTTGAGCCCCACTTGTACTTTGATTCTCTGTAAGTCCAGACTTTCAAAGGGAAACTGAGTAGAAGAGCTAAGCTACCTGCTAGAGAATTCATTTAAGAGTAGACAAAGCAATAATGAATTTCAAGGATCAACAATGAGCAGGAGTGAAAGTACTTTTTGCCTTCAACAAACTCCCACAAACACATACCATATCCTGCTGTCCATATATTACCCTTAAACATCCAGAAATACTTATATTCTCATAGAATCTCTCTGGAAAGGGATCCGACAAACTGATAACAGCAGGTGCCCCCACAGATAGTTTGGAGGCAAGAATGAGGGAATCGATGTACCTTTTTAGTTCCTATTATGAACATACCTTTTCTTTAAAAAATCATTGAATTTGAAATATTTTCTCCAATAGGGTTAGTAAAGCAAATTGAAAATTAAATAGGAAAGTAAGTTGGACCCAAAGATTAGTTTGCAAAATACATAGCATAGAGTCTGATAGACTTGCTGTAGAGTAGAAGCCAAATTTGCCTCTAAGTTTCTGACTCTCAGGACATAGAAGGGAATACCATGATTGCCAACGTCTGCCATAAGAAAACAAAGCATTTGTTTAGGAAACAGGAAGCTACTCCTAGACCAAGATCAGGATTCAATTTCTCCTGCAGTTTCTCTCCTTGTATCCTAAAAACTATTGAAGAGCACCTTCACTAACCTCTTCATTATAAACACGGGGGCAAAATTAATAAGGCTGTCAATCCTATGTGCTTGTTATTAGCAACAAGAGCTAACAGTGATGAAGGTGATGTGGACCAGGTTTCAGTATCAGCTGCACAGGTAAAGTAATGAGATCACAGCAATTATTTGGCTTTAGAGATGGGAAGAAATTTAAGGGATCTATAGCCCTGAATTATTAGGTCCACTGCTACTACTTGAAATTCACTTTATCTTCTGAGTCAGATGCAACCAACTCTGCATCAAGGGTAAGGTTTGTCTTACCCTGTCTCAAAATAAAAAATAAAAAGGGCTGGGGATGTGGCTCAGTGGTAGAGTACCCCTGGGTTCAATCCCAAGTGCCAAAAAACCCAACCGATTGTCTTCAGCTGATAATTCAGGCTGTGAGGCCTGTGCACAACTACACAAAACACTAAATATTTTCACTAAAAGCCAAAGTAAATGTGAATATGAACCACTATCACTACTCCACGATTAGAATGGATAAGAGGGAAAAACTGACCATGTCAAGTGTTGGCCAGGGCATAGAGCAACTAGAACTCTCATACACTGATGATGTAAAATGATGCGACCGCTTTGGAAAAGAGTTGGACAGCTGTTTAAAAAATTCCACATGTGCCTATCATATGATCTAGACTTTCTCCTCCTAGGTATTTAGCAAGAGAAAAAGGAAACTATGTCCATATAAGACTTGTACTCAAAGAGTAGCAGTTCTGTTCATAGTTGCCAAAACTAGGAGCAATACAACCACCCATCAATTAGGTGAATGAAGAAACAGCTTGTGACATCCCCATACAATGCAATCCTACTTAACACTAAAAAGAAGTGAACTGTTGATACATGGAACATCAGGGCTGGAGTGGATCTTATGTCCCTAGCACGGTACATTGTTTGAGTCTCACTGGGATCTTATAAGGTAAGTACTATCGTTCTTCTCTTTTTAGAGAAGCTTGGAGGAGGGAAGCAATTGTCTAGGGTCACCCTGCTGGAAAGTGGCAGAAGCAGAAGACCCACAGTCCTCACACACACTGCACTCTGCAGGGAGCAGGGGTGCTTTGGGCCCATTGGGCCCACAGCCTCTTCAAGCACCACCAAGGAGATGACTTCCAAAAACAAGAGAGCCTTCAGAGTTGGTGTGAGAGGGCAATGCTGAAGGAGGAAGAATTTGTTTTCTTTTTTTCATACCATGGCCAAGATGACTCACCCTTTCGTGTCTCTCAGCTCCAAATCCTTAGGTCTTAATCTTGATGTGTCAGATCTGGGGAGCCATTGGAGTGCTCCCCTGAGAGGCTGGCCTTCTGTCTCAAAGCACAGGTCTGCACAGGCAGCAGCTCCACCTGGGCACCTATTACCCAGGCGAGCTGCAATTTGATATCCTTTTACTGTTTACTTTTGCTTTAATTACAGGGTGGGGGAGAGAGCTCCTAAGCTTTGCCAAAATCTTTGGTAAATTTTTTTAAAAGTCTTTCTTTCCAATTGTTCAACTCTGTTGGGAAAAGCAATAGGAACACTTTTGGAACTGAGCTCTTTGCTGAATTGCCAGGGTTTAGAGATCTCTGCAAAGGTCATTGTTTTTTGTAAAGGTCATTGTCTTTTCATGAAAACCCCCGGCAAAGCATGCCAGAGCAGGAAAGCCATCAGCTTGCCAAATGTCCGGTGTCCCAGTCACCTGCTCTTCCTGCCCTAGGAAGGATGTGGAATGATCTCTGGAGTAAAGACATCAGATCGGGTCTGTTCTTTTCTTGCTCTTAAATCAGCTGCAAAACGCACGAACAAAGCACACACAGGACGATTCTCAGAGCCTGCGCCGCCTCCTCGTTAAGCAACGGCAGCTGCTGGGTGTTGCACAGGGCGAGATAAGCAATATGACATTTGCGGCCATTCACATCCTGAGTGCAGATCATTGTGCTCTCAACGGACTTTCTGAGGCTTGAGCCGTGAGGAATATTCCACAAGTGAAAACAGAGAGAGGGCGCGCTGTGGGCAGAGGTCCTGGGTGGGTGGGGGCGCCCAGCAGGAGGGGCGGGAACGATCAAGCAACCAAGTCACGAGTCACCAGCTCTTCAGGAAAGTGGCTCTGCTGACAAGAGAATTAGGGCAGGATGATTTTGGCGAGCCCCGTGTTGTGTTAGCTGCATAAACTTTTTCTTTCCTCTTAGTGGCCTCTTAATAATTGAGTGGGAGCTTCTTTTCACATTTCATGGGGAAGCTGGTTCCTGACAGCTGCTCTGCACAGGGCTCCGTGGTAGGTTTGTCAAGCAGGCCGATGCCACACGCAGCTCAGCCTGTGTTGCGAGAAGGCAACCAGCAACATCTGATGGAAACTGCCAAGCTGGGAGAGTGAGTGCTGGTGGGAGACACGTCCTCCCAGGTGCCTCCGCCTGACCCGCTAAGGGCAGATACTTATTTCAGACCCATGGGTATGAAAATTATTTGTATTGCCTCCCTTTCATCTTCCTGCCTATTCTAAGAGCTTTTATCCCTATTTCTTCCTGCCATAGCTACTGTCAGCCATCTTTGACAAATACGAGTACAGCTCTCTATGGTCCTGCACCCAACACAGGTCCCTCAACAAGAACCTGTGTAGCCGGGCGTGGTGGCGCACGCCTGTAATCCAAGCGACTTGGGAGGCTGAGTCAGGAGGATCGCAAGTTCAAAGCCAGCCTCAGCAACTTAGCGAGGCCCTCAGCAACTCAGTGAGACCCTGTCTCAAAATACAAAATAGGGCTGGGGATGTGGCTCAATGGCCGAGTGTCCCCGAGTTCAATCCCTGGTTCCAAAAAAAAAAAAAAAAAAGAACCTGTGTAGCCCCCATCAACCCCTGCACCCAAACCAGAACCTGGAGAATGCTCTCAAGCTCTTCAGGGGGTGGTGGGTCCAGGACAGGTACCCCAAAACAGCAGGGGCTTATCTACTATATTGAGCATTATAGAAGACACTCCTGCCAAAGCAGAAGAAAGCTCTCCAAAGAAAATATACATGACGAAATTTATATGCATATCTACACACACACACACACACACACACACACACACATATATATATATATATAGGAAAACTTCTATTAAACTTCCACTTAATGCTGATTCAAATAATATATGTGTATATATTTTTTTCAAATAATGTATGTGTGTATATCCCATTTGTTCATTCATTTATTGAAATTTTATCTATTTAGTGCTTACTATATGCCAAGCACAGTTCTGGAGATTTAGGGAGAAGGGACCAAATTCCCTGCTTTCTGGAACTGACATTTTGGTAGAGTAAAACAGCAAATGACAAAAATAGTAAAATAAATAAACAGACACATAAAGGTCTATTTGCAGTCATTATAAGGGACAAGAAGGGAAAGTAAGAAGGGGCTTAGGAAATGATGGGGATTGAAGATGATACTTTAGGTGGGTGATCAGGGAAGTCCTCAGTGAGAAGTGAGAGTTGAGCAGAGGACTCGGGAAGCAAGGATGAGCCATAAAGATATTGAGGGGAGAATTTCCCAGGCAGAGGAAAAGGCAAATGCAAACGTCCTGGGGTGGGAACATGCGTGGTACATTTAAGGATCAGCAAGGAGTCTGCACAGCTACAGTAGATGGAGCAAGCAGGGGAGGTACATGATGAGATCACAGAGGAGGGGACTCTGATGGCGGGCCTCAGAACGAGGCAAAACTGTAATGAGCTCAGAGTAGAGGACAGGCACCATTTATATAGCAGGACTCCTGACTGCTGATTGGGAAGAGAGATTGAGCACCAGAGACAGAGCAGGGAGTACAGACTGATGGCAGCTGTAGTCATTCAAGCCAGGGGTGGCAGTGCTGGAACAAGATCATGACAGTGGAGGTGGCAGGAGAGGAGAATCCAGATCCACCAGGAGTGAGCTGCAGGATTTGCCAATGGGTTGGGTTTGATGGATGAGCTGGGTCCTGAAATTTCTGATAAAGGAGTGGACCCAGTGGTCCATAAAGCTCTCCAGTGGAGTAAGGGGACCAAGGAGGTGAATGGATCAGAAGTGGAGGTTTTGTGAATTCTAGATCTTAGCCAAGAGGACAAAGTGCCATTTGTTGAGCACCTAGTATGTGCCAGGTGCTATGTTAACTATTTCCACAGAAAACTTCTTCCTCATAAGTCTTTGTAGTAGGTTTGACTATTTCTGCTTCATGAATAAGAAAACTAGAATCCTAGAGAAGCTCCATCAACTGGGGATAGAGAGCTGAATGGGTGTCTGTCAGACCCCTGAGCCCTGGCAGAGGGAGAGCCGTGTGTGTAGGGCAGAGGGCTCAGCAAGGGTGGGTGCCGTGACAGGGGATCCCTGACACTCTCCCAGGCAGCCCAGGCTTCTCATCAGACCTCTGAGTGGAGTAGCAAATCCCAGGCCTGGCCAGCACCGAATTTCCCCAATGAGATCCAGGCTGAAACTGGACTGCAGTTACTAGAGGCAGGAAAGCCCAGCAGGGATGGACAGGAGATCCTGGCAATGCTCCAGCCAGGCTCAGCACTCCTGTGCCCACAGGGAGGGTGCCACCCAGGTGCTACCCACAGCCCCTGTGGTCAAAGCCCTCTGAATTTGGAACTTCCACATTTCAGTGTCCACACATTGAAACTTTCAGCTGGCCACACTGGGAGGAGCCCCGAGGTCGCCGACTCTGGCTAGCTGGAGCTGTTTGGAGGAAATGGGCCCGCACTCAACCCATGTGCACCTGCACTGGGCGTCGTCTATTTCTCTTCTGGTTGCCAGAGCAACAGAAACAACAGTGGCTGCAGAAAGCCCCTGAACACCACAGCCCAGACTGATCCTGGCCAATGGCAACTAGACCCTGCATCTTCATCTCTGTGCTTTTCTCCTACCCCCTGAGAGTATCTTCTCTGAAAGCAAAAACTCACCCACCCTTACTGAGCTGAGATGGGGTTCTGATCCCAGCACCCCAGGGAGAGGGTGGGTCCAGGCAAGAAGCAATGTGGTGGGCAGAGTGCCTAGCACTCTGGCAGTTGCCTCCCTCCAGACGACCTGAGTGGGCAGTTTCCCAAGGTGTGGCCACCGCTGCTGACCCCAGAGTTTGTCTCCAAACACACATGAGTTGGATCTGCCCTTATTCATGATTTTCATCTCATGGGGGGCACCAGGGCTATAGGTCCAGCCCAGTCCCAGGGAGGATCCATTCCTTGCAGGGAAGGTCCCACTTTGAGAGCATAGATGACTGGTAATTATGATAGTGGTTGATGACTGTGAAAAAGACTGGGAAGTGGAAAATTTGTCCCAAACCTTAACTCACAAATGGACATCAGGAACCAGAGATGTACTTGCTCTGAAGCAAAGCATACGTACAGCCCTGCCCAGACCCAAGTGTTCAAGAGTGCTCAGCTGGCCCACGGGTTCTGTCTTGTTACAATTTAAGCTACAACAAGAGAATCACAGGCACTGAGTTGGGAAATGGGCTGCCAGGGTCCTTCCCTCCATTCCGTGAGGATCCATCACGGGAATGATCCCTGACAGTGCAGGAAGTAGGGCTCTTCTGTGCTATTTGGTTTAGTTTTCACCACAATCACACAAGGTAGGTATGGCATTTCCCACACATTACAAATGAGAAAATCATTTCAGAGGGGTTTAAGCGACTTGCTGGAGATTACACAGCAAGCAAATAACAGTTCTAGAATTTGAATCTAGAGGTCCTATTCCATATGATAATGCAGTAACTCATTTAAAGGCTTAAATAAGGGGTTCCATTCCTCGATATTCCACACAGTACACAAAGTTAGTGACACCCTATTAGTTTGATAGGGCTATGATAATAGTGTCATAATCAGGGTAGCTAACAACAGAAATTTTTTTTTTCATGTTTCTGGAGGCTAGAAGTCTGAGATCAAAGAATGGGAAGGGTTGGCCTCTTCTGAGTCCTCTCTCTTGGCTTGTAAATGACCTTGCCTCTCTCATCTTCCTTCTGTCTGCGTCTATGTCCTAATCTTCTTCTCTTAGAAGGACAGTCACATTGGATTAGAGTCCACCATAATGACGTCATTTAACCTTAATTTCTTCTTTGAAGGCCCTTTGTCCAAACATGGTCACATTCTGAGGTGCAAGGGTTAGGAACTCAACATAAAAATTTTGGGAAAAAGAGATAGAAATACAACTCAGTACATAACAGTTACCAAGCCCTATCTTTTCAGTTCTTGTTTTAGTTGCTCCATAAAGTACTATTAAGTATAATAACAATATTATAAATATAAAGAAAATATAATAGTCACTCAAATGGTGATTAAAACTTGATTTTCAGTTGCCTGTCAGCAATAGTTTTTTTCAGAAAGCACCTGCTATGTGCGAAACACTTGGGTCATTCCAGTGTCCCATGGTATGTGACTCTGCTACTCAGCAGGGTTGGGAAGATAAGATGTGGACCCAAATCACTACTATACAAAGTGGACATGCTCTGTGCCCCAAGAATGCTGACCTGCAGGGTATTGGGAAGTTCAACGGGTGAGAATTGCTTTCTTTTAGCAGGATCAAGGAAGACTTCCTGGAGGGGGTGACTTTAAAGCTGGGTCTTACAATCACAAGGGATTTTAGTAGACAAATTAATGATTTCAGCTTTTAAAAAATCCATTTAGATCATATATTTGAATTTTAACCCCTAATAGCTTTCTTTATATAGAAGTAGGAATATTTTTAGTATAATTATGCTGCATATCTCTTGACGAGGAGCATCTCCAAGGAGAACAGGAGAGAAAAATGAGTGTCCAGAGGAACAGAATCCTATGTCTACTTTGTCTGACTCTACCTAAGTCCATGCAAATGTGGGTGACAGCCTTCGTTTGCCTTGGGTCACCCTCTCGCTTCTTACTGGCTGGTGGTCCACCTGCCAGCAGCAACCAGAAAGAAGCCCAGGACTATTGTGGAGGGACTGTGGTCAGCCTTGTTTCTCATTCACCTTTCAGAAATCAGAAGGGTGCTTATTTCCCAAGACAGCACAAAACAGGCCTTGCACATGGAAATGGCGGCAGGACCATTTCCCCTATGAGCAAGGGTTTTTCCATTCCCTACCATGACTTTGGAAATCCTGACTCTTTCCTTTTCATTACTTGTCTTGAATAGAGCAGATGACCATTGAAACCACAAATCCAACTTTCACACTGGGAGAAACTATCAGGATACAAACCAAGAATGGAGTGTGTGTTTGTGTACTTAGTTCTCCCTGTTAGAAAAACCCTTCTTTCTTTCTCCTGTCCAACCTGGTTATTTCCTCCCCAGCCCTGGAAACTCAGATCAAAGAGCACCTCTTCTAGGGTTGCCTCTCTGCCCTTTGATATCTTGACAGGCTTCCTTAGCACACGTTCTCACTGTGCTTCTCCTTCATAATGGTAGCTGCACATTAACTTGTATCTCCTACACCAGAGCTTAATGTCCACAAAGGTAGGTACCATCCAGATCATTATCATGCCTTGATAGGAAAGGAGCTCCACGTGTAACTGTGGATGAGACCATTGACAGTTTCCTGGGAGCACCAGCATCACCTGGGAGCTTAGAAAATGTAAAATCCCAGACCCATTACACTCTAGCAAGGTGATTCCAATGTGCAGTAAAGTTTACCCTGTGCCGGCATAGATAGCTCCTACATATTCAAGTTCCAATTCCTTCTAATGAACATCGAAGGAGTTCAAGTCATTCCCAAAAGCCCTTAAGTAGATTTTATTCCTCCCTGTGGGATTTTACAGAGCTCAGAATTCTTTTACAGGGTGGGCCTATACCCTTTAGAATTCCAGGGCTTCAAGGAAACCTTAGCAATTTGTGGTTTGGCCATAAAGGAGCTGAGCTGACTTCTACAATCTTTCCTAAAACATCCCGTGGGGATCCTTTGGCCTCTGGCATCAAAAGACGCTCCATCAATACCACCACTGACTCCTTGCACACCTGGGAGGTACTGTTGCAACTCGCCACAAACCAGGTAGCATTTAGAAACCCAGTTATGCGCCGAGCACAAAAGGAATTCTGAAAGGGCACTTAATTAGCTTTCTGTAAAAACAGTTTCTCAACCACCAACATGTGTGTTCACCAAATGTGGTGGATTTTCAAACAATGTAAACTGTAACAAAACCAATTTTGGTGTCTGGATCCCAGCCTGTCTACTACCCTGTTACCTGCCTTAAGTTATAAAAGGTCTTGCTGGTTCCCATAATGCCCTGCTCATAGGGTATGATTTCAAGGTATTTGGAGGCAGACAGACCAGGTTCAAATACTGGCTCTGCCACTTGCCAGTCGAGTGAAGCCAACCATGTTGCTTTACTTCTCTTTGCTGTGGGTTCCTTCCCGTAAAATGAACCTATGCAGCCTGGCGACACAGATCTGCTATAGAGAGGGCCATCAGCACAGTGCCTCATTGATGTCAAGAGTCTCAGTCATGTAAGACACTCTTGCCCCTGTCCCCAAGCCACTCACAGTGACAGCATGGGACTTCCCTTCCCATAGGCCTCTGGCCTGGGGCAGCCACCTGCAGGCTGTGGAAATGACAGCCTGATCCTCCTTCAGTCCCCAACCTTAGGAGTCACCTATCCTCCACCTTAAATGCCACACACAAGGTCCAGAGGCTGCCTGGAAATGAGCACATTTCTTTCTCCACCTCCCTAGCAGCCTTCCAGGACCTCTCCTAACCTGTGACAGGACTAGGGAAGGAGGCGAGGAAGAGAGCTTGGGAGGAAAAGGGAGAGGCAGGATGGACTCCCTCCACAAACCTACAACTTGGGGTCTCCCCTTCTGCTGGTAAGGAAGGAAGGAAGGAGGAAGAAACAGCATGCTCTCTTCATAAGCCATGGAGACAAGGCAAATAAACCCACTTTCTTCTATTCAAACATGGAGCTGATAGTTGATTCTACTACCCAATTCTGACATGGACACACACTCAGAATGTGTGTGTGAGTGTGCTACTATTTGCTACTCACCAAACCCTTCAGGGGAAGAGACAGAGAGATAACCATTAGATAACCAGATTCCAAGTGGCAATTGGATTGAGACTAAACAAGATCATGGACCACCCACCGATTGTTCCAGACTCACTTGTGGGTTCTCCAGGGAACTTTATGGCTAATTCTCCCAGCTATGAGTGTTTTCCAGATAAGATAGCTAGTTCTGTGGACGTGCAGAACCCACATTAGCAACACCGGCAAGGTGAAGGTGAAGATGATTGGTATTGGGCCAAATCATATGTCTAAGTGCACTGACCAGTAAAAAATGTGCCAGAAGACTTTTTTCTAAAATTGGCTCTACAAATAATTTTATTTCTAATAGTCAACAGAATGAGTTCTAGAATTCATCAATGGTGCTCAGTTACCTAAAGTATTTGAAGAAGACCCCATTCCTACAGCCAGGGCTGAAGATGGATCCCCAAAGGATTCATTGTGGGCCCCAGAGGTCTGCGTTTCCCTGTGCAGGGACATGCGCTTCACTGTGTCTCTTAGAGCCACTCAAAATGTGGCCCATGGACTGAAAGGTTTACATTGACTGGTGCTTTAGGAACGCAGAGTCCCAGGCCCCACCACAGACCCACAGAACCTGAATGTGCATTTTAACAAGACCTGAGGGAGATCAGTGTGCTCATTACAGTTCTAGAAGGGCTGTTTTGGAACACCAGAGAGCAAAGAGGTTATTGCACCAAGTTATTCTCTGGAGGTAGTCAGGGCAGGAAGATTCATCCTGCCACATCCATGGAACAACTAGAAAGGGACAGGGCTTCCTCATGCCGCTGTTCACCAGGGCAGGAGAAACGTGTCTTTGTTGAGAGCTAGATTCCAACTTGGATAAATTGAAGGTCCCAAGTCAATGCTGAACTCTTGAGACAGGAACAAAAAGTTCACATGGCAGCATACCCAGAAGCCTCTGGTGGTGTGTTCTGGGGTTCCCAGGCCTCTCAGGTGGTCAGCTTCTCTTGGTTTTGTTCTTTCTGGCTGTATCATAGCAGGGCTGTGCTGGAAAGTACAATAAGAACAGATTGTACAACTGCAGTGAAACCAAGACGTGGACCAAGGCACCGAAGGGAGGAGGGAACACTGGTGACTTATCCAGGAATCAGGACCAGCATGATGCATGGAGTTTCAGGTCTGAGGTATGGATGGGGGGAAGTACAGAGGGATTGCCGGCAAAAACTTGTCTCTGGCATTCAATACGTACATTGAAATGTGTTCTCAAGGCCCTTTGAGTGTGTCAATATTTCTGACCATTTATGATTAGAGGTTTTTTGTTTTTTTGTTTTTTTTTGTTTTTTTGTTTTTGGTATTGGGGATCCAGGGGCCTTAACCACTGACCCACATCCCCTGTCCTTTTGTTTGAGACAGGGTCTCACTGAGTTGCTTAGGACCTGGCTAAGTTGCTGAGGCTGACTTTGAACTTGGCAATCCTCCTGCCTCAGTCTCCCAAGCTGCTGAGATTTGATTAGAGTTTTTGATGAAATACTTGAAAACAGACAGAAGAACTGCCACATCAGAACATACATAAAATGTACAAAGTCTGTGTGCCCCACACAAAAATGGCATATTTGTGTATAATGTGGGAGTGATGAGCTCAATCTGTACCACCAACAGCCTGCCTCCAACTGCCACACTGCTTCTCACTACCTACCCCTCAGAAAACAGTCAGAAAAATGACAGTCGTCAACGGAGTCATCAAATCCTCAAGGGGAGTGAAGTTCCACATAAGGATGGAAAAAGACCAAGATATTCCCTTTTAAAAAGGCTGGGGGCTTTTTTTTTCTTTTCCATGGTGAAACTGGTCCATTTTATGTCATAAGATCACCAATCGGTGGTACTTAGGGTAACTTTTTCTTCCATATTTACATATCTTCCACTCCAAAATCATCTCTCCAAACTTCCAGAAGAAAATCCAATTCTTCCCCAATTCTTCCCTTTTTTTCCATCCTCCTAGGGCAGCAACCTGGGAAGACTCCTGACTTGGATAAGAGGAACAGAACAGTGTATAGCAATGCATGACATTTGTTCAGGCCGTCCCCTTATTTATAAACCTCCTTAACATGATCATCTCAAGTTTCTGAAGAGGTATGAATTGTGTTTAATTAAAGCTTGAGTGATGGAAGTGGACAGAAAGTTATTTCGAGACTGTTCACACATCTTCAGCCCCTCTTATCAAGCTTTCAGAGCTCTATTCTAAAAGGTTAGGGGGTGGTAGGAGGCAATTATGTCTCTTCTCCAGCAGCTGCCAGAGATTACTGCCGTCAGAGTAATTATCACCAAATAATTGTCCCCTTTCTTCCCTGCTGACGGGGCAGAATGGGAACAGAGACTCAACTGAAATAGATTTTGTACTTGCTGAATGCAAGTTGGGTAGCTCAGGTCAATGAGCATGCACCCAAGTCCTTCAGCATCATGCCTGTTGACCTTGGAAGAAAATTAAAATTCATCTGATACAAAAGAAAAAAAAAATCAAATGTCACCTGCTTGAGGTTTTGCAGATTTTGGGAAGTTGAGCAACTGTAGTTAGAATCAGTGCTTATTTTAGCCTAAAACAAATTGTTCTCTTCTGCAGATAATTCCAGAAGATGGGAACAAGAGGAACGTTGCCCAGCACCCTGAACTTTGAGACAAGTACCTGACTTATCTCTGCTGTGGTCGACAGTGCTAATAATTCACTTCCTCCCTGCCTTTACGACACTCACAGGGAGGTTATTAAAGTTGCTATTTGGCTTGTCTCTGGAGCAGTTGCAAAATTCAAATTCTCCAAGAGACTTCTCAAAGTTGTCATGAGACTGAAGATAAGTAGGATTATAACTTGAGTGAAAAGTTTACAAATTCCATAGTGTCATCTTTCAGGTTACCATCTACCCAGAATGCCTTAGACTGCTGGGAAACGGACACTAGCACTCCCAAACACTTATCCATGACTCCATGCCTGGGGTGGGCCAGAGCAAAGCAGAACAGGATGTCATTAGCATCTTTAAAGTCTGGTAAGGGGAGGGCAGGAAGGTAACGTTCTCTGTATCCTCTTTAATCAAGGAGTCTTTCATTTCAACCAATAAATGTTCATTATTGCCTGATGTGTGCCAGACAATGTGCTAGAGGCTGTGGGGGCAGCGAGGAGCCTGAGGTTGCCAAGACTCCTTGCTCTTTTCTGAAGGAGGCTGAATGGTAATGAGACTTCTGAATCAGAAGAGTCTTAGACAAGAGTTTGGGATTCAGTTTCATCATTTGCTAGCTATTGACCTTTGGCAGGTCATTCACCCCTCCTTGCCTCAGTGTCTCCCTCTATGAATTGAGGATAAGGATACTCTGACTACCTACCTCATAGGATTGTTGTGAAGACCAAATGAAATTGAACATGCAAAACCTCTTTATAAATTACAAAGCATTATGCAAATGTGAGGATTATTATAATTATGGTTTACAGGAAAGGAGCTACCAGAGTCCTAAAAACAATGCCGTCTGCTGCATAAACAATGTTCCTACCCAACTACTCCCATTACATCTCCAGCAAATGAGCACATGAGAAAAGCAGACTGGCTTTCCTTCAAAGGCAGGGGTATGTTATGACATTTGTGTGGGCCTGGCACCAAGAGTACAGGGGTGCTCAATTAATGTTGAAAAATGGAGTGACCACGGGGTTCCATAGTCAGATTAAGGGAATGGAAACCAAAGGGCCAGTCTGGCTGCTGTGGGGGGCGGGGAGGGGGGGACTGGGTTCATAACTATACATCTTAATAGTCTCAATTAGTCAACTTGTCTTCTTACGTGACAGTGCCAATGTTGGTAATAAAGGTACATTTTGCAGTGATTTGCCACACACCACAACCTCCTCTTCCACCACAATAAAATGTCTCATTAAAAGTCTTTATCTTAGCTTAAGTTTCACCCAGACTGTAAAAATCAGAGTAAGCAATCTGAAGACAATGGAATCTTGAATTTTGGGATAATCACAAGCCAACTACAAAGATAGAAGATTTGAATTGGAAAAGAATTCAGTGTCTGATTCTAGAGTGTGCAGAGCCCAGAACAAAGGCCCAGCACATATCAACCTCTGAGGCATTGTTCTTGGAAGAAGGCAAATGATGAGTGGAACTCTTAACAGATGATTCCACTTTTTGACTTTAGGCAAACCACTTTAAGTCTGTCATCTACTTTTTCCAAATCTACAAAAGGCACGCACAACATCTTTCAATATATACTCACACAAAATTAAAACAACAACAAACAAGCTAGAGGCCATGAGGGTTTAAACAAATAAATTATATTTGTTTCATTTAGGCCAATACTGAAATTGACCAGGAGGAAGTCTAGGGAGATGAGCTGGAGAAACTGTGCAGGAGTCTGGTTTGGGGCAGTAGGAAGCTGGCCAGGAATGAACTTCCCTGCATGCAGCTGTGTGATGTATACCTGGACTTTGGAGACTGAGCTCAGAATAGACCAAGCATTCTTTATAAGAATAGTGACCCACACCATGCTGTGGCCAAGAGAGACGACCAGTTACATGTGTGACTGATTCATCACCTGGCCTCTGCCCTGCCATCTAAATATGAACATTTATTATAGGACTAAGCAAAGCTCCCAGTGTGTAGAAACTGGGGCAGGAAGGGGGCGATTCAGGACAAATGCTTGGCCCACACAGACCCCCACTCTCCCTCCTCAAGTCCACTTTTACTTTTCCCTACAGCTACTCTCTGCAGTAAGGGTGTTCAGAAATCAGTTTAAAGAGGGAAACAATCTCCTGAAATCAAAGATATTCATTTAGACTTGAACAAAGATGTTTGTTTTAGAGGATATAGGAAAAGAAATAACTTAGGAGAAAAGAAAGGAAGCATATAAATTGAACTAAAATCAGACCTCGAATAGTTTCAATGCAAAGAATTTTCTGGAAGACTCTCACACCCTCATCTCGGAGGAGCCAATTCAGAGCACTGAATCCTCGCTCTGCCCTGTAGAATGCGCCCACATACACAGGCCCCTCCTCCCCACCCAGGATCCAGCTTCTCCAGCCCCAAACAATCCCAATTCCAGCAGCTATTAGGGATGGGTTGGCACCCTCCTTGTTTTACAGGTGAGGATAGTCAAGGCCCCAGATCTGTGAGCTCTCAAACTTTTCACCTCCTCCTGCACACAAAGTTAGGGCATGATATTTGGTTTGGTTTTGTGAAGGATTTGGCTTTGTTTTCAGAAGAAATTTTGCAGATTTCTAAGTTGTCAAAGCCAGGGGAGAGAATTACCATTTAAAAAAAAAAATCTATGCACCAACCAGTGCTTTTATCATCTAACCCAGAATATCTTAAAGTTGATCCTAGGAGTGGTTCTGGTAACCAAATAGAGCTTGTTCAGAAAGAGACACTTGTATATAGCAGATGCCTCCTCTCCCCCTGCTGACTTCCATCCCTGTCTTTATCACAGACCCCTTTCTTTGCTCAGGGATCCTCATACCCAGCCACTAGAACTCAGGAGGCATTAAGACTTTTTGTGTTGACAGATGTATAGAAGAGAACTAGTATATTATCGGTCGTCTTTGTCCCCCGCAACAAAGACGCGATCCCAGGAATGTGTATGTAGCTCTTTATCTTGCGCGCCTGTTTCTTTCTCTTTCTCTCCCGTTTCCTCCGTCTCCCGTTTCCTCCCTCTTCTTCTTCCCTTTCCCTCCTCAGTGTCTCAGTGTCTCCGTCCGTCCGTCCGTCCGTGTCTCTGTCTCTGTGTCTGTGCGTGTACGTCTGTCTGTGTCTCTCTCTCCTTTCTCTCTTATACCCTCAGTTGACCAATCACAGAACTTCCACGTGAAGCGTGCACGGGCAAGCAGACAAGACTTAAAGCACGAACCGGACACACGTGTGGCCAGTTTACAACCAACTGATAGGAATAACTTTCGCAAACATACACTCATTTACTCCGTGGCAGCAGCAAAATTGGCATACTGCCAGGCGCCATCTTAGCATAGAGCGGGGATACCCGGAATACCCCAACAGCTCCCCCTTTTTTCTTTTAATAAAGGTAGGGACCGTGCCTGTCTTAGGTTGAGTGGTCGATACTTGTTCTTACCGGTCCTCAAAGAATGCATAGCTTGATGCACCTTCTGTCTTAGGTTGATACAAGATCACTTCATTACCCGTCTTTGACCACCGGTCCAGCATACTAAGCCATATAGCAGGGGAGCTGCCCAACTCTATGGCAGACAAGGCCTGATGAATGGACCGTTGATCTATTATTTGAGCCTTACGTAAGGCAATTACCCAACGGAGCAAAAACAATATTGCTATTAAACCCGTATTTCTGTTAGTAAGATCGTTCTTCCTTAACTTCCTCTAGAATAGTGTTTCCCTCCTCTATAGAATCCTTAAATTTAGGTCTTCTTTAATTTTTCTCAGAAATATTTTGTAGTTTTCAATATTGTACTTCTTTAGCTGCATTTATTCTATTTGGTGTTTCCTATTCTGTTGAGGGGCTTGTTTTAAATGTTCTCTGTTTGTTGCTAATGTTTCATGCAGTTGATTTATGTACGCTGACCCTGTCATTGAACTTGAATTCACACTGCATTTCTTGGAATTGTTTTATTGTTTGTTTCTTAATTCTGTAGAATTTTCTATATATATAATCATGTCAATGACAGATAGTAACTTTTACTTCTCCCTTTCCCATATTTGTGATTTTTATTTCCTTTTCCTGATTTATAAAAAGTTTTGAATTTTGACATTTATTTTGTCCCTTATCTGATCAGATAATCATATAATTATCCCCCTTTGCTGTTTTATTTTTTCTTATGGTGCTGGGAGTTGAACACAGTGCTTCATGCAAACTGGGCAAACACTCTACCACCGAGCCATAGCCCGCAACCCTCCTTTACTCTTTTAATGTGATAAATTATACTGGTTGATATTCTGTTTGAGATTTTAAAGGAGTTCCATTAGCTTTTAGTAACGCCCTTAGAGGACTCCCCATACGGACTCTAGACATCTCAGTTTTAGCCCATAGCTTATATAGTTAGTGGCCGCTTTCAGCGTACCTAGTTTCAGTCTCACTGGACCGCCTTTCTCTTAGTCCGGTGGCCACCTTTCGCATGCCTACTTTCACTTTTACTGGACCGCCTTTCGCTTGGTCGGGTTAGTCGCTTTCCGCGAACCTTTAACTTAATTTTATTTCCCGGTTTTCATTCACCCACCCCACGAGAGATCCGGGGTTTCGGCACCATTTATCGGTCGTCTTTGTTGCCCACAACAAAGACTCGATCCCAGGAATGTGTATGTAGCTCTTTATCTTGCGCGCCTGTTTCTTTCTCTTTCTCTCCCGTTTCCTCCCGCTCCCGTTTCCTCCCTCTTCTTCCCTTTCCCCCCTCAGTGTCTCAGTGTCTCCGTCCGTCCGTGTCTCTGTCTCTGTGCGTGTACGTCTGTCTGTGTCTCTCTCTCTCTCTCATACCCTCAGTTGACCAATCACAGAACTTTCACGTGAAGCATGCACGGGCAAGCAAAGACTTAAAGCACGAACCGGACACACGTGTGGCCAGTTTACAACCAACTGATAGGAATAACTTTCGCAAACATACACCCATTTACTCCATGGCAGCAGCAAAACTGGCATACCGCCAGGCGCCATCTTAGCACAGAGCGGGGGTACCCGGAATACCCCAACAGTATATGTCCTGTGTTTCAGTTAAAAGAAGTGTACACACACACACACACACACACACACACACTTTTACTAAGAAATTAATATAAAGCAGCTAAAGTCAAACAAGTTCTAGATCCCTGGGGCTTAAGATGTAAGTTGAGACTGCATCCTGATCTGCTGTGGGCAGTGGAGGCTCAACTCCTCTCCTGCCCACTGTCCCCTGCTCTCTTGGATCCTGCCCAGGTGTGGCCAGACTGTCCCCCACCAATGCAGGCTCCAGACTTTCCTGGGCCTGGTGAACAGTGTCTTCCTCCTCTCCCCTCTCCTGAAGACCCCTGTGACCGTAGGTGTGGAAACCCTTCCTTCCGTGACATCACATTCCTCCTCTGGTCTCATTTGGCTTCTCTGACCCCCTGGCTGGCTCTGGTCCTCAGTGAGTTCCTTCACCTGCTCTTCTTAGCTTGTACATGGTAAAGCTTCTTTACCTTGAACTTTTCTACAAGGCACCAGCTCCATTTCCTGGCCAGAAGTAAAATCTCACTCTGCCCTGTTCAGGAATTCCACCCACAGAGGGCTGCTTCATCGCTTCTGCATGTCCTGGGCTCCCTTTATTAGAAGAGCAGAAAGGAAAAACAAGCTCTATTTATTGATCCTTGTTCTCACTGATACTCCAATCATCATCTCTAATGCTTTTTCAGTTTTTAAGGATCTTTGTTGGGATTCCCTGTGGCACTTCCTCAGAGGTAAGGATTGGGGTAAAATCGTTTATTTGGCTGTTGATTCATGGAAACATAGTGATGAGACAAGGGAGGAGAATCAAAAAAGAGTGTGTTAAGAGCTGTGGGTACCCAGGCCTTCCTCCCGTAAGAAACCCTGTGAGAGATGTGCAAAACATTCCTCAAAATGAGGGCAAGGATGCTGGCTATTTATCTAGCCAGCCCTGTCCCTTCTCGGTCTATATGGTCGTCAGGCAGAGAGAAGTAGGAGGTTGTCTATTTGTATAGTAACTTAGTCTTCAGTTGAGCCCTGGGGTGGCCAAGGGGCAGTGGTGGGGCATCAACACCATCTTCTACAAGGATGGTCATTGCTACCTCTCTGTGTGACCTTCCAGAATTTAATTTAATGTAACAGGTATTGAATGCCAATCATACATAGTATAGCAGACTAGACTCAGGCAAAGTCAAAGATGTGTAAGAGTTCTTCACCACAAAGAATTTTCAATATGATGTAGGAGACAAATAGAGATAAAATTCACTGTAGAATGAAGGAGAGTACGAGAAGCAGTTTCAGAGCTATGAGTCATAGGCTGTGAGAGCTAGAAGATGAGATTAATTGTGACTAAGGGGAAAGACTATCAGTGCAGTTTTCCAAAGCCAAAATATTTCCAACATATGCTAAATCGACACACATCCAATTCCCACCAAGAGCAAGAAAAGAAACATTTTTTCACAGGGCCCTAAAGCTAGAAAACAGCAAGAAAATTATAACCATTTTATCTCAATCCATAAAAGGAAAATAGTCACATATTTCAATATCACTCAGTCTAGTATGACATATAAAATCAAGTCTCAAGAGCAAGATATAATACTGCTCCATGGTTAACCATGCGTCTATAGACTGCTGCCATTTGTAGAAATGAGTCATGAGCAGATTTTGTGAGGCCATCAAACTCAACAGTGTGCCCTTCTCCTGCTGTCCTGTGACAAGCAGCAACTGTGCATGGCCTTGCCTTTGAAGGACAGCTCTGGAACGAAGCCGAATGAGATCTCAGCAGTTTCCCAAATCCAGGTGTGGAAAGTGGATGACTTCAGCAAGAAAGGCAAGCACTGGGGAGAAGGGGAAGAGCAGAAGACAGATGGATGAGTCAGTCCACATTCATGGAAAGCTGGGGTTTTGTTGGGAAAACCTCAAGCTTTCATTTTGCGGTGTTTGGAAGCTTAATTCCCAGCTTCTAATTAAATGTATAAACTGTAATCACCAAGATATTTCACAATTAGTTTCTTAGATCTGGAAGAGATTCTATGAACCAATTAGAAATGGGGGAGGAAAGGGAGAGGCACAGAGGAGTCCAAGGAGGGTTGAGCATCTTGAGGGGAGGAGGAGGAGGCTGCCAGTTGACTCAGTGCCCAGGATTCTACACCTGTGCTCCAAAACTGGCAGTCTGCAGAGGGAGAAAAGTGGAAACAGAGGTGAGGGCAGAGCCTTCTAGTTCTTTTTGTCCAGGTTCTGCTTTCCTGATTCTTCTGGTTGACCTGCTCCAAACCAGACTTGGATACGCATCAGGAAGTTTGGTAACACTGGAAAACAACAACTGCAGCCCAAGTCAACACTCAAATTCATATGTGGGCATGCCACCATCTCAGAAAGAAAATGCAAGTGGGCAATAATGGGGAACATGGACTTAAAACACCCTCGCTCTCAATCCCTCAGCTGCCAACCGGAACACTGAGTGGGAGGTACTTAACCAGGCTTCTCTCCTTGGATCCCCTGCATAGTGACTCAGTAGTATTATTGTCCCAAACTATCTAACCTCTTTACTGTCTAAGTGGAGATTTTGCCAAATACAAATCATATACTGGCCACAGGCTGAGGCCCTGGGAGGGGTTATATATTTTCTAGAGGGGAGAATATGCCAAAGTCCCAACTCAAAGAGAAATATGGAGTCTTGAGCACTTGCCACAAGGCTGCTCTGTGATCCGCTATACCACTGGCAATTACTTAGAGTTTTTATGTATACAAATAAATTCATAGTCATATAATATGCATCCTTTGCATATATATATCCCTATATTCTAAATGCATCAGCATGTTGAACATACTCAGTGTTCATAGAATACATGAATCAAGACGTGCAGTATTTCTTCATTGACTTATTCTGAGGAACCAGACAATAGACATAATTCTCCAAAACAAGATGTGAGACTCTAAGAACTTGCAAAGGCCAGGATCTGCACACCAGGCTTTAATTATTATTAGCCTCTCACACAACTTTCTCCAGGCACCTACCTTGAGCCATCAGGGTGTTGTTCTCTGGAAGCACTCAGACCTGGAAGTGCCTGGGCATCTGCATTCCCACCATCCAGGGGCCCACAGCCAGTCGGACTGAGGCAAGGGGATGAAAGCCCAGATCTCCTCCCTCAAGCTAGTATAATTTAGTCTGTAGAATAATTTAGACTTCATAGTCGCCCTAGGTTTCCAGCTACAAATGGGACTTCACCCAAAATCATACCCTTGCTAGATTTTCCCCCTTACCTGTCTTGCTTCCCCCACTCCCTTCCTGATTACAGATGAATCCTCTTCTGGAGACTTGCTTCCATGAACACCCCCAAGGCCCATTCAGTTTTACCGAACTGGCTCTCCCTATAACTTTATGCTATAAACTCGCTTATCCCTGAGCTGCACTCAAGGAGGACAATAAAGCAGGCCATGGGTTTGAGTAGCGTGGTGATTTGCAACAGCCTCACCAGAAAGACCCACATCTCAAAGCAACATCTTAAGAAGGAAGAGTGTCCTCTTCAGCACTCTTGATAAAGCCTAAACTCAAAGACATTAGCCACCAACAAACTTTCATTCAAATTTGTTTGCACTGTCCCTCTTTGTTTTTAGAATCTATTTTGACTACCAATCTCCATTAATACCTGAAGAGATTGAATAAACATTCCATCAAAAAGCATGCATCTTAAATACTGAATACCTGTTAAAAGTTGGGAGACTTACAGATAGGACGAGTCCAGATAAGACTAAAATGAAGCTGAGTGAAATTCAACACCTATTTCAACATGTAGAATGGTGGAAAGCTAAGTTGATTGAGTTGGGTGATAGAGCAACAGTCAGCAGAAAACTCAGTGGAGGTACATTGTGCACCCATACAAAGGACACTCTGCCTCAGGGTTCATAGTCCTAAAACAGATTCAAAGATGGTAGAAATCTAGAAATGGAAGGCTCTAACTTCCATTTGGGTCACACCAATGTGGATTCAACAGCCACTCCATAACTTTCCATTTGGAGAACACTAGTAGGTCATAAAGAACCCAAGAAGTCCCTTGCCTCACCACAGACAGTCAGCCACCATGTCTTCTCACTTTGCACAAGGGGCAATGTGTCAACTTTATGAGGAAAAAAATGGTGGCAGCATCTCATGGATTTATTTACTCTTTCTCCCAAACTTCTCACTACTTACCAGACTTTCAACAGCTAATGTCCAAATTTACTTTTTCTCCCCACTTCCCTGCTCCATCTGGATTAGAAATGGTGGCAGAACAAGTGTGGAAGAAGACTTCAGTTCCAAGACTTGAAACCATGGGAAGATTTTTTCACATATATTTTCATCTATGGGGAAGAAACAATAGCTGATGAACATTGAGAAGCAAAGCAGCTCAGAGAAGAGATCAGGTCTGAAGCCACGCTACCAGTTCAAAGTCAACTGAAGCTCACACCCACTGTGCATCCTGGGGTGAAATTCTTCCCCTGTACATGCCTTGCTTTTCTCCTTTGTTGAGTTTGGACGATGATACTGAGACCCACCTCATAGCATTGTTATGAGGATTAAATGAGCTAATACTTGAAAAGTGCTTAGTTGAGTCCCTAACTCCAAGTAAATACTCCTAAACCTAACCTGTGATTGTGTTGCAATTGCTACTGTTATTTAAATCATCTTCTTCTTTATCACCCTCATTATTGTTATCAGCCAACACTTCACCAAGAAAGCTGACAAACTGGAAGCAATGTCTTTTTAATTCAAGATAAAGCAACAAACATCCTGACCCTGACCCTGAAGTCCCCCATATCCACATAAATCCCTCAGACTTTCTCTGCCTGCATCTTGATCTAAAGATTTATTTATTCTGCATAATTCTTAGTTGAACACTCTTCCTCCAGCCTGTGTAATTCCCCTAATGCCTCAGAAACTTGAAGGACTCACTATAGGAACAATTTATTTTATTTTATTTTATTTTATTTTATTTTATTTTACTTTACTTTACTTTACTTTACTTTACTTTACTTTATTTTATTTTATTTTACTTTATTGGTATAGGGATTGAACCCAGAGGTGCTTAATCATTGAGCCACATCCCCAGCCCCCAGCCCCTTTTTTTCATTTTTTATTTTGAAACAGTTAAGTCTTGTTAAGTTGCTGAGGCTATCTTTGAACTTGTGAGCCTTCTACCTCAGCCTCTGGATATTGAATGCATCATAAAAAAAGTATGGGTCAAATAAATCGATTCAATATTTTCCTCTTCCTCCTACACAGTGGCCCATTGCTATAGCTTTTCAGCAAACTAAGAATTGATATTTTCACTGTGCTTTCCTTCCTGTTATTTCACCAACCTAAGGTCTTTTGTTTTTCTTTTTAAATCAACTGATGTACAAGAAAAATCTGTTCCTCTTCTCTTCTCCTTTCTCCAGGTGAGCCTCCATTCAGTAGCAAAAGTATCACTAGTCTTAATATTCATTAATTCTTTTTTTTTTTTTTTTTTTTGCCATGCTGGGGATTGAACCCAGGGCCTTGTATGTGCGTGGGAGGCAAACACTCTACCAACTAAGCTTTATCCCTAGCCCAATATTCATTAATTCTTAATACTGCTCTAATGCTCAAACTACTCTAATACTCAATAATACTAATACTGGTCTAATATTCAAGCACTGAGGCTATATAAACAACTAAGTAAAACACCCAGTCATGACCAACTATGTAGTTGGCAGGATCCAGTACAAAATGAAAATGCAGGGTCCCTTGTTCAAAAAGAGGTGAAATTTCAAGATGGCAGCAGCAAAGCATTAACCCAAACACCGGGCCTTTCTAAGCAAGGGGCTTCATATGACTTAGAGGGTCACATGGTTCTGATCACCCCCATCACCACTTGAACCCAACACTGTGTAAACCTGCTTCAATCCACTCTCTTCTCAAGCTAAGAAAATAATGTTGTCATTGTCTCTGTCATTTCACCTGCAGTGCCCTGACCACCCTAACCCAACCTCTTGAGTCTGCTCAAGGTTTACAACCTTCAGAAGACCTTCCAGATAGTGCTAAGTGGCTACAGTTTAGATAGAGCATGGTAAGGACTGAACAGGCTGCTTCCCATGTGGACCTCAGGTCTCAGGATATCAGAAAGTGTTGGGTGAGACAGGGATATAGCAGAAACATGGAGTGTGTTCCTGTGCGAAGACTCGGGGTCCTTGATTCCCTGAACTCTCATCACTCCAGGATTGCCTTGTTTGTTTGCATTTCTCATTTCCCAGAAGACCTAGCGCTGGTATATATAGCTCTGAAAAGTCCATGAAATGTGACCATGGCTGCCATTTTGTTTTTACCAGGGTGTTTGTTTTGTCACATTCCCCACCTTTGGGACCTCAGGAAGTAAAGAGAAGACTAGGTATGGAGTCAGAGCCTTGATTCCTAATCTAGATTCATACTAGTTGTACAACCAAGGATAGGTCACTTAACGTCTCCAAGCTTCAATTTCCTCACTTGCAAAATGGAGTAATGAACATCTGCCCTTCCTACCTCACTGGATTATAGTAAATCCCAAATAAGGTTTGGTATGGGAACATGAACCCCTTGGTGCAGGATCTGTGCCCCACTCGCTCTGATTCATTCTCATCTCTCAAAACACATCACAGTGCTAGTGTTCAATAAAGGGATGAATGAATCAAAACCACTGTGACTTAAACAAGCAAACTGGGTGCGGGCACAGACCGTTCTCTTCCATTTTTAATTCTAATATCCAAAGGTTTCAGAGCACCTTCCCTAGACTATAAGAGCATTCCAACCTTAACACAAATGGCTGCTTTCTCTTCCCTATGGTTTCAGAACTGTAATGTGAGCACACAGTCACTTTTAAATTCTTTCCCATTTTCCACTCTCTCTAATTACATGGTGTCATGGGCCAAAAGATAGACCATGAGATCTTGAGGCTGCTACAACTTGCAAGTGACGCAAATTATCATTAGCAAACTGCATCCGAAACTGAGTTAGAGCTTCACCCCAAACAATCCCAGGAGAAACAGCCCACTCTAATGACAGAGGGAAAGCAGAGGCGAGTTCACAGTGTAAGGAACACATTGGGTCCAACCTGCGAATGTTTTAAAAACACTAATTATTGCCTCAGCAGTTCACAAGGGAGACTAAACCAACTGCACTTATCTGTAATGTTTTTTTTTTAATAATGCTACCAACGCATTTCACACGTGCTGAAAATGCCAGGCAAAATCGGTTGGGAGACATAAGGCCATCAGTGCAT
The DNA here is from genome assembly GCA_020662805.1 of Glaucomys volans. Classification (NCBI taxonomy): domain Eukaryota; kingdom Metazoa; phylum Chordata; class Mammalia; order Rodentia; family Sciuridae; genus Glaucomys; species Glaucomys volans. Next base: position 465,345 of record JAJEJO010005309.1, on the reverse strand, counting down.
TCAAAGAAATAGTTGCTGCAATTATCACTAATTAACCAGCCCTAACAGTTGGGAGCCAGTTGGAGAGGTTTACGCCTGAATGTAAATGAGGGAGGAGGGGCCTGCTGGAAAAGGAATGGTGTGGCATGTTTGTTTTGTTTTGACTTCTTTCCAGACATATTTCAGTTTACATAAATATTTGAAGGTTGGATCAGACAGGATTTACAGCACAATGGTATCAGGAATGTCTTTATAAAAACTTTGATATGGCCTAAATTAGATTGCAAGAAGGGGAGGGGCAGCCGTGGGAGCTTCTACATATGGTTTCACACCGCATGTATGTGTGACCTCTGGTTGACCTTGGGCTCTGGGATTTGAGGATTGAAGTTGTCTTTTGGCATTGGTACCTGACCTTTTTTTTTTTCCCCTCCAAAAGTATTTAGAGAAATAAGAAGGAGCCCCACCCTCTGCAACAGGGCAAGCTGTTTCCTGTAGAAGCAGGAGTTAGTGACTACTCCAGTTATTCCCTGCGAAAAATTCTTCTTCAGGGAAGAAACTCTTTCTCAGGAGGTCTGTTCCCGTTTTGACGACAGCTTCAAGCTCTCCAAAGAGCTTATTTCAAATGAGCAGGGTCTTCTGCATGAAGGCAAATAAAGCAAAAGCAAAGCATGAAATGTCAAAATGTACGTGTTCTCTAAGTGAGAATTAGACCAGAGCAGGAATCTGACAGGTTGGACTGAATGAAAAACTCTCTCCTCCCTGCACACCCATTTCCTTAGCACCAACTGTTTATTCCTGGAGGTGGATTGTGAAGAGGCAGGTGGATTATGGGAAACTTAAACCCCATAAGCACCTCTGTAATAACTACATATTCATGGAGCCTGATGGTTGATTAGGGATATACTGTGAAATAAATTAGCTTATTTCAGAGTGAAGCAGGAACGGCTGCATAGAGAGGTTTAATTGTTTACATTCAATGAAAGGAAAAGTCTGACTTGAAGTACTCAGATTTAATCTCTGTCTGAATTAAAATGGTTCTATTGTACTAAGACTGCGAGTGCTGTTAGGAAAGGTGAATCCAGGATTTTTGCCCAGCCATAGAATCCCTTTATACAAGGGAGCTATACATGTGGCCTGAACAGACAAACATGCCTGGCTATTGGCAGCCATCCTCAGTGCAAGAAGAGGAGTTTATTTTCCTTTAGGAACCCACAGTTGAACAATGTTGTGGTGCCCAAGCTGTTTCATAACTTTCCATGTAATTAAGCAGTTGGCATGACCTTCCACAGCAAGATAATAACAGGAGTTAGCAAAGGCAGGGCTTGTACACAAGAATACTTTGGACTACCCAAGCTTTCAAATGAATACAAAACTGTCTTTTCAATTCAAAGAGTTTCCCAGTGCAGTGACATCCCTCAACACACACACACACACACACACACACACACACACACACACACAGAGCAAGTGATCATGATGCAATTTCCTGTAACTCAAGAAGTGCAAAGTGCGATTCAAATATGTAGAGGGGAAGCAGGTGCTACTCATCATTTCTAAAAAGCCACCTCCACTGCCCAGATTAAGGGTGCCCATCAAAGCCAGTTGTTTGTAAATGGCAAATCACTATAGATTGTCCAAAGTGAGCTGGTTTTGAAAAATATAGATATGATTTTTTTTTTTTTTAAACCATGGGCAAAGCACAAATTACATGGCCACTAAATACCAAGTGGTTTAAAATCAAGATCCAGTACAACAGATGTGTACCTTTCCTGGGACAGGAAATTTGATCCTTTCTGTTCCTTGAGTAACACAAAAAGCAGGCAATAGATAGAGGAGTGTGATGGAAAGTTCCTAAATATGGCTGCATCAATGTTTTCCCTTCTTATACACATGGGCTGCTTCTCCCACCAAGATGGATAATTTAATTCTTTCTTTGAATCTGAGCCAAACTTAGTGTCTAACTGGAAAAGAAATATGGCAGAAATAAGGCTGCATGACCTTTAAGTGTAGTTCAGCAGAGACTTGCAGCTTCTCTGGGGTCTTTGTACCACTCACTTATGGGATGCATCCTTCTGGACCCAGCCTCCACACTGGAGAAGCCTGAACCTCAGGCGAAGCCACATGTAGGCACTCTGGTCAACAGCCCTGACTGCAGCTGCTGCTGGCTCCCCACGACCAGCCAGCAGCAGCTGCCAGCCATGCAAGTCAGTCACCATGGGTGTGCAGCCCCAAACCACATCTGCCCACAACTGAGCGAAGGACTCCAAGCAAAAACTGCCCAGCGAGCCCCAGTTAACAGACCATGAGAAACAATGTGTGGGAATAAGGTGAAATTTCTTTGTCCATCTTTTTCTTACCAGTTCATAGAGCTTTATGTCAACAAGTGATAATAACTCTTTGCCAGATGTTTTAATGCCAGACATTTCTCCCATTTTGCCAGTTACCTTTGTTCAGCTATATGGAGATTTTTTTTTATTTTTTGCTTTGTTTTGTTTTGTTTTTGATGTAGTCAGTTATTTGCTTCTGTGGATTCTGCTTTTATATGCTATTTCATAGGCCTACTCCACAACAAATCTATATTCACTTATTTGATCATATGTGTATGAAACTAACAAATTTGTTATTCAGCGCCTATTCTGTGGCCACTTCCTCTCTGAATTGCTGGGTACAGAGAAATGAATAAGATAAAATGGGACCAGGTCTGCTCTGAGCTCACAGTCTTCTTACAGGGGAAAAACTCTGAACACAGAGGTGCAGTGAAGAATGTCACGTGCAGTGATGGCGGAATCTGAGCCGCCAGGCTGCTGTGGAAACCCACAGTGGAGCCACCTATTGGCTTCCAGGGAGGTCAAGGGAAGTTGCCTATGGGAAGTGATGTATGTAAGTTATTTATGACTCTGCTTTGTAAGTCATTTACTTGTGACTTCATTTTACATTTAAGTCTCTGATCCATCAGGAGTTTATGGAAGTTCAAGTAGCAATGTACTGAGCAAATATAAGTGTTATTGTTTTCACATACTGGATTTCTGTGTGTACTTGCACCCAGGGCCCTTCATCCTGTTTTATAAATCTGCCTCTTTTTGCCTCATATGTGCTGTGCTTATAATTGTTATTTTAAATTTGTATTTGAGCTAAGATTAAAAAAATCACTCACTTTGCTCCAATTAATATTTTCTACCCTAAATTATTTTTCTTAATGTGCACTTATACTTTGGTCTACGTTTATAACAAAACAACATTGTATTTATTACAGTTTTATATTTACAAAAACCACATTATGGTTATTAAAATTTTTAGTTTGATTTTTGTAAATGGTTATTATTTGAAAATCACACACACTAAAAACGTATCAAACATACATGTACCACTTAATTTAGAATAATATGACACACCTGCACCCCAACATTGCTCTCATGGGTGGCCTCTTGTGTACCTTCAGATCTGTCCACTTATGTGATGTCAGAGGCAATCCTATACTGACTTAGCACTAAGCATTCTCTTAATTTTCTTTATAATTTTACCCATATATGTATTTTCCCCAGAAACATACTATTTGCCTTGTTTCTAATTTTTTCCAAGTAGGATCATTCTGTATGTGTGTTTTTTTTTTTTCTGTAACTTCCTTCTGTGGTTCAGCATCATGGTGTGTACACATAGATGGATACCCAGATGGAGGTAGATGGAAATGGAGTGCGTCATGTTCCCTTATTTTTACTGCTATGTGTATTCCAAGTAGTTTTTATTCAACCCATTGGTTGGATGTTTGAATTACTTCCAGATTTTTCCTAGAAAGAATAATGCTTCTCTGAACCTGTCTTGGTTCATGTGTAAAAGTTTCTCTAAAATACACATAGGAGAAAAATTGCCATGCTATGTGGTAGACATACATTCAATTTTATTAGTTAATGCCAATTGTTTCACAGAGTGATGAGACCACACTAGTCTTTGAAAACTCCTATTGTTTTATATTCTTGCCAACTATCAGGATTAGCTGTTTTATTTTTGTTCATCTGATAGACATGGAAAGGATGCCATGGTGATTCTTATTAACATTGTCTTGATATGTAAGACTTAAAATATTTTTACACATTTATGGGTCATGTGTGTTTCCTCTTCTGGAAAATGATTGTTCACAATAATTGCCCTTTTTCTATTAGATTCTCTCTCTCTCTCTCTCTCTCTCTCTCTCTCTCTCTCTTTCTCTCTCTCTCTCTTTCTCTCTCTCTCTCTTTCTTTCTTTCTCTCTTTCTCTCTTTCTCTCCCTCTCATACTGGATATTGAACCCAGGGGTGCTTAACCACTGAACCACATCTCTAGCTCCACCCCAACCACTTCTAAAAAATTTTGAGACAGGGTCATGCTAACATGCTCAGGTCTCACTAAGTTGCCTGATACTGGCCTTGCACTTACAATCCTTCTGCCTCAGCCTCCTGAGTCACTGGGATTATGGACATGTGCCACCAGACCCCACTCTACTTGTCTCTTTCTTGATGACTTGAAGGAATTCCTTTTGTATTTTAGATATTAACCCTTTGGTTATATATGTGGCTAATATCTTCTTTCTCTTAACTAATTTTATTTTCTTTCTGTGAGAGAAAATATATCTTCTGATAAGCTGGATGTGTATATTTTAATGTAATCAAATATACTAATCTTTTATGGCTTGTTTTTTTTTTTTCAGTGTCTTACATAGGAAATCCTTTCCTATCCTAAAATCATAATGATATTCTCTACTTTTCCTAAAAGGCTTAAACTTGTCCTTTCAATTTTCAAGTCACAAATCTATCTTGAATTGACTTTGTGTCAAATGTGAAGAATAAAGCATGTTCATTTTTTATCCTTCCAAAGGACAATTCCCTCCCGCTGAACTGAACAGTCCTGTTTATCTTATTGATTCTGTATTCATCGAAGACAACATCTTTTAGGACTCCAGATTTATCAGAAGGTCAGTCCCTCCTCACCTACCTTACGCTAGTTTTCACTCCTGTCCCCTGAGAGCTTGACCCACTAAAATCCGGGCAAAATCAGCAGCAGGGGATAATGCACAAGGCCATTGTTCACATTAGCCTGTGGAATCGCACTTTCTTCTGTTTCTGGCCTCCGGTTGTTTTCTTCCCTTTACCAGCTCAGTTCTTCCTTTATAAAAATTTATTTCAAGTGTCCACAGGAGGAGAGATTTCTCTACACTTTCAATTAAAAATATTGCCTTTGGCCTCCTGGTGCTCACCGAGGCTGTCTCCTTACACTGACTGTATAGAAAGAGGAGGCAGAGTGAGCCTCCCCGAGTCCACCTCAGCCCAGGTCCTGTGCCTGGTCTGCACTGGGAATGGGGAACATGGGGCAAAACAAAATTGCCCTTCATTTTCAATCTAAATTAATTCCATGCTTCTTCCAGTTCTCTTGACTTCGCTTATCCAGTTGGCTTTCTTTCTCCCTTTTTACATCATTGTTACTCTTTTCATTTTGGTTGGCTGAGCTATGTTTTCAGGAAGTTTCTAGGAAGGGCACATGAATGAGTCCATTTCTGATAATATTCTGGTATTGCCCTCAGATAAGAAGACAACTTGCTAAGTGATCGCCGCTCCCTTCTGCACCCTGTAGATGTGCAGGGTCTTCCATTGCCTTCCATCAGAAAATGCTCTGGAGGGGTCTGACATCAGTCTGAACCCTCAGTCTGTTTTTGTGTTTGTGGGTTGAGGTTAATGGAGATAGGGGAGGAAATAAAGTAATACCGACCAGCTTGGTGTTTCCGTCGTTGGATTGTTAAAGAAATTTCTCTCTTTCTATGTCTCTCTGTCTTTCTCCCTCCGGCCCCTTTTCTTCTTTGATGTTACTTAATTTCACCTGAATGAATGCACCTTGACGTGGGTTGTTATTTACTAAATTTTCTTAGGCCACAGTAAACTTTTTGATCCGCAGGCACAGAACATCCTTCATTTTAGGAAAGTTTTCTTATATCTTTATCATTTTATTTTTTTCAATTTTCTTGTATATGAATTGCTATTTTCTGTGTCTTGGACCTCCATTGATTCTACTTTATAATTTCATTTCTAATCTTTCACAACTCAGATCATTTCCTTAGTCACTTTTGGATTTTTCTCAATTCTACCCTTTACCTCACTAATGTTGGTTCCTCCATATTCTTCCTTTACTGCTTCTGGTGCAAGTAGCCTGGTTGACTGTGGAAAGCAATATGGAGATTCCTTAGAAAACTTGGAATGGAACCACCATTTGATCCAGCTATCCTACTCCTTGGTTTATACCCAAAGGACTTAAAATCAGCACACTACAGTGACACAGTCACATCAACGTTTATAGCAGCTCAATTCACAATAGCTACACTGTGGAACCAACATAGATGCCCTTCAATAGATGAATGAATAAAGAAACTGTAATATACATATGCAATGGAATATTATTCAGCCATAAAGAAGAATAAAATTATGGCATTTGCAGGTAAATGGATGGAGTTGGAGAATATCATGTTAAGCTAGATAAGTCAATCCCAAAAAACCAAAGGCCGAATGTTTTCTCTAAGTGGATGCTGATACATAACGGAGGGTGCGGAGGGGGTAAGGGAAGAATGGAGGAATGTTGGCTTGTGTAGAGGGAAATGAGGGAAGGGGAGGAGGCAAGGGGAAGGAAAAATGGCGGAATGAGACAGACATCATTACCCTATGTACATGTATGATTAATGAACGGTGTGAATCTACTTCGTGTACAATCAGAAATGAAAAGTTATACTCCATTTGTGTACAATGAAAAACACAAAAATAAACAAACAAACAAAAAGATAGCCTAGCTGTCGGGCTTTAGTCACTCTATAGCAATTCAGATTTAAAATGGCCTCAATCTCACAATTTTTAAAAACTTCTATGAAGAGTAAAAATAAAAAATATAATTGACTTCATTGGGAAAGGAAAAAGTATACATATATATCATATGTAAACGTACTCCACAAATTAGCACTTTAAATTTCTTTACATGTATTTATTCTCCCCATGTGCATTCCATTTTGAGAAGGAACTAAGAAAAATATCCAGACATGAGTTTGGCCACACCCAAAGAGTGAGCTGACAAATTACTTTCTCATTCTATGGACCTGTAACACATAAGCTGTGATTAAGTCTCATACTGTTAAAATGTTCCATCAGCTTCTCTGACCCATTAAGAGTATCTGTTTATTATTATTTTCTCCCTTTTTAATGAAGTAACCATTGTTTTCTCTCAAAATTAAGAACCACCAAAGAAAATCCTATGCAGAGTATCAAAAGAAAGACATGGCTATCAAGTGTGCCTCATTCTTTGAAATCTAGAAGCAACCCAAAGAAATTCCAGAATATAAGTACTTTCTCTGTATGTAGACATACTCAGACCAAAACAATTTCCCCATCCCATTGGAATATAATAGCATTGACTTCAGATATGAAATAACTTCACAGATTCTAGTTTCAATTATTATGTCCTTTTTCCAAAAACTTAGATGCTATGCAGGGAGCTATCTAAAAATACCCACTGAACAGAAAGTTGCATGGACCAGACTCCTTATTCCCCAATGTATTTTTAAAATCATATAGGAGAAGGCCTTTGCAAGGACACTCCTGCCCCTTAAGAGTAGGTGGAAGTGCGACTCCAAAGTTGTCATTTTCAAGGGAAAATTGTGTGGGCAGCTTCCTTTATGCCTGGACAAATTAGAGCTGCACAGGGATTCGCTAATTAGTATGTGGCGATGGCTCGGTTCGGTGGCCCTGCCTCGGGGCTTGGACCAGGATAACACAGAGCAGTTTTGAAAGTTTTTTCTCCAAGTATAATACCTAGAAGAAAAGATGAAGAGAATTAGAATGATTGGCCCTGGAAGAAAGCATGCCAAGGGCTCAGCTTGCTATTTTTAAAGTAGCTCAGAAGAGTGACAACTCTGTGTGGTCCTCAAAACGGAAAATTAGGTAATTACAGCAGGAGTCGTTCTACACCAAACAAAGAACTTCCCAATTACGAAGATCAAGAAGGAAAGCAGTAGAGAAATTGCAAAACAATAACAACAACAATTATAATAGGTATGATTTATTGGGCGTTTGATGTGCCATTTTTCTTTTAAGTGCTTTATAGATATCATCTCATTTAATCCTCATAATAATGTTCTGTGATCAGTACTGTACTTCGATTTTAGACTTATTTATTCATTTAGCTCTTACTTTTGAGGGCTTAGCACAGGCCAATCACTGCTCTGGGGAGTAGGATGAGAAATTCAGAGTTTTGACAAAGACCCTGTAGCTTTGTCTTGAAGCTTTTATTTGAGTATGGGCTGAGGAGATTGAACATAAAGAGAGAAACAAAGTAGCAGAAATAATAAAGTAATGAGTGAAAATTAATAGTAAAGAATTGAAAATAGAGGGCTAAGGTAATTACTAGTGAGCTGGGTAACCAGTGAAAGTATCTCCAAGGTGACATTGATTGGAGGGAGACAGCTGGGATTGGGGAGGAGGCAAGAACATTGCTGGTAGACAGGGTTACTTGTAAAAGCAGCAACAAAGTAACCACTTCTAGAAACCCAAAGAAGACCACTGTGCCAGAGGACAGTGGAGAAGGGGCAGTGGTGCCACATGAAGACCCAGGAGCAGTCAAAGAACAGACTGTGGGGCCGTGGGAGGATCGCGGGAGGACTGACTGTACACCAAGTGTTTTGGCAAGTCCAGGGAGTCTTTTCAACTTTAAACAATCCAATTTATATTTCTTACAGGTTTCTGTATTTTTCTTTATACTTCTTAAACATCACTGTGGCTTCTCTGAAGAGAATGGGTATATGGAGGCAAGAATGGAAGCACAAAGGTCATTGCAAGGACACTTTCCCCCAGAAGCAGGAAGTGATGTCCCCAGGAAAAGGGACCAGGGCCCTGGCTACTCACCTGTGCTACAGTTCAGTCACAGCTAGAGCACAAGAAGATCTCCCACTCTGTATATCCTGGAAACTAATGCTCTATCCGAAGTGCATGTGGTAAAGATTTTCTTAAATAACCCACTCAATAAATGGTCTAAGGAGCTCAACAGACACTTCACAGAAGAAATACAAATGGTCAAAAATATATGAAAAAGCCGGGCGTGGTGGCGCACGCCTGTAATCCAAGCGACTTGGGAGGCTGAGTCAGGAGGATCGCGAGTTCAAAGCCAGCCTCAGCAACTTAGCGAGGCCCTAAGCAACTCAGTGAGACCCTGTCTCTAAATAAAATACAAAATAGGGCTGGGGATGTGGCTCAGTGGCCGAGTGTCCCTGAGTTCAATCCCTGGTTCAAAAAAAAAAAAAATATATATATATATATGAAAAAACGTTCAGCATCTCTAGCAATTAGAGAAATGCAAATCAAAACTACTCTAAGATTTCATCTTGCTCCAGTCAGAATGGCAATTATCAAGAATATAAGCATCAATAAATGTTGGCAAGGATGTGAAGAAAAAGGTATACTCATACATTGCTGGTGGAAATGCAAATTGGTGCAACCACTATGGAAAGTGGTATGGAGATTCCTCAGAAATCTTGGAATGGAACCACCATTTGACCCAGCTATCCAACTCCAACTCCTCAGTTTATACTCAAAGGACTTAAAATCAGCACACTACAGTGATGCAGCCACATCCATGTTTATAGCAGCTGACTCACAATAGCTAAACTATGGAACAAACCCAGGTACCCTTCAACAAATGAATGGATAAAGAAAACGTGGTATATACACACAATGGAACATTACTCAGCCATAAAAAATAATGAAATTATGGCATTTGCCGGTAAATGGGGGAACTGGAGGATATCATGCTAAGCAAAATAAGCCAATCTCAAAGAACCAAAGGTCAAATGTTTCCTCTGATAAGCAGATGCTAATTCACAATAAGGGGGGGACTAGGGAAGAATAGAGGTACTTTGGATTTGGCAGAGAGGAGGGAAGGGAGGAGAGGGTGTATAAGAGTAGGAAGGAGAGTAGAATGGATCAGACATTATTACCCCATGTGCATATATGACTACACAACTGGCATAATGCTACACCATGTACAACCAGAAGAATGAGAAGTTATACTCCATTTATGTATGATGTGTCAAAATGCATTCTACTCTCATGTATAACTAATTAGAACAAATTTTTTTTAAAAAAGAAAATTTCCCACTCCACAGCTTGAGGCAGAGCCAATTAGAGAATCAATCTGTTATAAATATCCAAGATAAATATTGTCTTCCACTTTTATTTTGAACCCTAAGTCTTGGCAGAAGTCACCCGCCAACATGCCCCAATTCATATACACACATACACACAAATATGTATACAAACGTATGGATCTATATGCAGTGCTCATCTTCCTTCAAATGAATACGCACACGCACAGTCTCATGTGCACGCATACACACACACACATACTGATAAAAAAAATCACTTTTGCACTGGCTTAAATCATGTGGAAATGCCTTAGAATGGAATGCATCTGGTTGGGTCAAATGTTATCTGTAATGCAAGGCCAACTCAGAGAAATATTTTTTTCCTTTCTAATAGTTTCCCAGAAAGATCAATAAGAAGTCTCAGGGAACTTTTTGTGCCAGTGGGGAAACCCAGACTGTCAATATTGCTGAAAGAAAAACCATCTTCTGAGGGGGTCCCCCTTTTCATTTTATGTGTAAGGAGGAACTGGTAATGTGACACAAAGACCCCTGTCCCTTGATGAAGTGGACGAGATCAGAGAAATCATGAATGTTGATGAAATCACATACACATGCCACTAATCCTCCTTCTACAATAGTCTCAATTCAAATGAATGATGACCAATGTCCATGTCCAGAATAGGAAACAGATACAGGCTTAAGTGAGACCTTGAACTTAAATGATTTTTAAAAATGTAGAAACCATTGGTCTATTTCTGGTAATAAAAAGGCTGTTCAAAGCACTTCATCTATATTCTACAGACACAATGTTTTAGTAATAATAAAATAATTAGCAATATCAATCATTATAACCCATATTTGCTGAAGACCATCTGTAGGTGAGGTTTTATGTCAAGTGCTTCTAGCTATTTTCCTAGAGCTGGAAAATGTTCTAGATCTACTAGTAATGTGTGTCTCCAAAATTGAGAGGAATTTCCATATTTTTCTTTGGGACTTACTAGAAACATTTTCCTGTCAGGGAAACTTATTAGACAAAAGTGATGCCTGGTTGTTCTATTCCTCCACCAAAAGAAAGCATTGAGGAGATTTAATCTGGAAGAGTTCCCTCATGGTGAAAATATTAAAATAAACCATCAAACTGCATACAGCATTGAAACCACACAGGTTTGACCTCTAATCAAAAAAAGGGGGGAAAGTACTAACACAGAAAGTATTTTATTCCTTTTCTATGTATGTGTGTGAGTATACTCCAAACCCAATAACAAGAACACAGAATCAAGGAATCATAGTCAATATTATTATGTAAGATAGCTATGAAAACATTTGAGGCAAAAAATGGAAAGCTTTCTCTCAATACTTCTCCCATGAATAAGGTCTTTCACATGGATAATCACTAAGAAATAGCACCACGTGTTCCTATTCTTGGTGACTATTGTCACATTCACATTGTTATGTTTTTACTTATTTTGATTTTAAAAGTAGTATCTTCTCACTAACTAAAACATGGAAAATTGAGAATATTACAAAGATGAAAAGAAATCATCCATAATCCCACTACCAGAATCAGTGACCTTAATCTTTTAGTAGATTTCGTTCAATTTTTTTTCTTATGCAAGTTTGATATCTTTCCACAGTTAAGAAACAACTATAGGCACACTTAAAAAAAAAACAACTTGTTCTTTTATACACATGAGCAATTTCCTGTCATTAAAAATTCATAAATGTTGTTTTGCTACGTATAAAAATAATGTTTCTAAACCTTTATTTTTGAACATTTAGGCTGCTTCTAATGTTTTGTTATTATTTTTAAAAAGCTTTCAAAATGTTATATTAATGACATCCCAGCATGGCTCAGAAAAGAGCAAAATAGTTTCTATCCATGAACAAGCAAATAGAGGGAGTATTCTTCCCTCATTTCTTGCTTCAATTTAGGTTACAAAGCAATTAATTGAAAGACAGAATAGAGGGTTCTCCCCAAATGCAGCATATCATTGAGAGGATAAAAGGCCTCGGCAGAGACCTAAAAGTTATCTAGTTCTTCTTTTTGCCCATCTCATTATCAACTACTATTTCATATCCTTCCAAGAAAATTGGAAATCAATTTGTCCAAGATCTATTCAATATCCAAAAAAGTTCCTGTGCACCATGGTTTCAGTTTCCTCCAAAACCCAACAATGATCTGGAATATGCCCACACACAGTGCCACTGGGCCATACAACTTGAGGAACACCATCTATAATATATTCTATGTGGAGTTCTCCCATGGAGTAGTGTAGCATTGCCCCAGACTGTTTCCCCACATTTATGCAAGAGCCAAATGAACAACAGAAAGACAGAAGTATCTCATGCTGCATAAAAAGTGCTTGTGTTTCTCTCACCTCAAAGCTAATGCTGAATACCCAAGGCTGGTTGATGGACTTCTAAAATCCATTTGAACATATTTTCCCACACAGAAAGGCTTCATTAAGTGATATCCAACACACAGAGACCCAGAGCTTCTCTAAGACAAACTCCGAACCAGACAAAAAAATAAAAAATAAAAATAAAAAAACAGCCTCCTCTGCCAGGTTAGTCTCTTAAAGCAAGAGTTTTAGGCTGGATGAGAGTCAGGAGCATTGAGAGAAATATTGTCTGAGGCACAGAGCACAAGACGGCTGAAATTTGAAGATGGAAGAGGGACATATAAAAAAATTCTCCATTAATCAATTTTCTAACCTAAGCACAAGGTAATATTAGAAAACTTTGAAGCCAGTGACACACTGATGATAGCATTGATAGTAAAAACCAAACACAATTCCATTACTGATTAGATTGACTCAGCACCACCACCTGCCTCTCCAACTAATCACCTAGCAAAAGGGATATACCCACTTCTAGGCATAAAGTATTGACCTCAGTCTCTACTCTTTTACATATTCAATTAAGCAATCAATTAGAAATTATAACACACACACACACACAAAAGCACACTGTCAAATGACAAGGTAGCCAACAGAACCAGATTCAATCATCAACCAGAAGTTGAAACTACCAAAGAGGAAATTTTAAATAACTAATATCTCAAAGACTATAGTGGAAAGAGTGATGCAAAAACTAATGGAAAATTCCATCAGAGCAATGCATATTATAGAGGGAAAAAATGCTAAAAGTGGCACATGTTGGAACAGGGATAAAGAATGCCTTCAACTAGTGATCATGAGACTTAACAAGCAAAGGGGAAAAAATCAGTGAACTTGAAAATAGATCAGTGGAAATTACCCAAATAAACACAAAGAGAAAAAAGAATGAAGAAGGAGAAAAAAAAAGACAGCATGTAAGATCTGTAGGTCTAACATGTGTAGAGTAGAAGAAATATCTGAAGAGACAATGGCTGGCAATTTTCCCAAAATAATGAAATGCATTAAGCCACAGTACCAAGAAGCTCAGAGTACTCCCAAACAGCTAAAATAACAAAGTAAAGAAGGAGGAGGAGGAATAAAAAATGACACTCACATATAACTAGACCAATCAGCCAAGTGTTTCAAAACTAAACATAAAGAGAAAATCTTGAAGACACTAAGAATGACAGCAGGTTTCTCACCTGAAATTATGTGAACCACAAAACAGTAGAATGACACCTTTAAAATGGCAAGGAAAGAAAACAAAAACTACTTTAGGTAGAAGGAAAATGACACTAGATCAAAACTTAGATTATGAAGTCAATAGAACTCCAGAGATGGTTGAAATAAAGTTTTTTCTAGCTCTAGGAGCTGTTTATAATGTAATAAGTCAATCTAGCAGACTCGTTGGTGTCCACCAGATACCCTTTACTGGGATGATGTACCTTTTCCATCTGTAGGAGGTGGGCAAGGGCCCTATTAGCTCACGGCTATACTCTTCTGCTCTTTTTTTAAAAAATATATTTTTAGTTATAGACGGATACAATACCTTTATTTTATTTATTCATTTTTTTAATGTGGTGCTGAGAATCAAACCCAGTGCCTCACACATGCCAGGCAAGTCCCCTACCACTGGGCCACAACTCCAGCCCCAGCTATACTCTTCTGAAACTGACCTCAGACTATGGCAGCCACTTGGACATAGAATATGTAGGAAGTTATGCCTTGTTTCCAAAGGTAATTCTATGATTTGAAAGTAGCTCCCAAAATTTATGTGTTGGAAACTTAATCCCCAATCCAATGATACAGGGAAATGGGGCCTAATAAGAATTGATTGTGTCATGAGGGCTCTGACCTCAGGAATGGATTAATGGTGTTAGCATAAGGAATAGGTTAGTCATCACAAGTGTATGCTTTATATAAAAGCAAGTTTGGCTCCCTCTTGCTCTCTCCTTTGGCTTCTCTTGCTTTTCTGCCTTCCACCATGGGATGATGCAGCATGAAATCTTCACCAGGTGGCAGTGCCATACTCTTGGGATCTCAGCCTCCAAAACTATAAGTCAAAACTTCTCTTCATTATACGTTATCCAGTCTTGAGTACAGCAGCACATAATGGACAAAGACAGGTGTTCCACAGCCTATGACTAACAGATGTTGGGTTCCAAAAAGGCTTGTCCTTTGCCCTAAAATTGCATACTCTGTGGTACCCTCACGTTTCAGAGTTTCCTATAGGGTCAGCTGAGGTTAGCTTCCTCTGAATCCACATCTGTGTCTAGTCTATTCCTCAATCTGATCCTGTTCTGTCCTTTCTGATAAGTTCCACCTGAGAACTCTCCCTCATGACTCCTTTTCTCAATCTCCATTTCTGAGGAACCTCACCCAAAGCACTCAACACTTCACCACAAAGCATAATATTTGTCAAAAGCCTTTGTACATGCTACTTATCAAATGAATAACTTCTCTTCTATTTTTACTTTCCTGAATAGTTCATATCAAGAATGGATATTTTTATAAAAATTTTCCCACATTTATTCATATGATCATATGATGTTTCTCCTCTATTTGGTTAATGTAGTGATTTATGTAGAATTGACTTAGAATTCTTGTAATAAAAGCAACTTGGTCATAATTTTTTTAAAAAATTGTTTGCTAATCTATTAATTTAATACTTTCCACAACTATCAGGGAACAGTCTGATCTTGGAAAATTCCAAATACATTTAAACCTTCCAAAGCTGCTAATCATAAGAACAATATTGGAACATTTCATATGCAATGAGTTTACCTTTCGTTGTCCTAGGTCCACAAAAGGAGCAGTCCTGCCTATGGGCGAGGCTGGAACAAGAAGGTCTATAAGGACCCATTATGTCTGGCTTCTAAAATAAGTTTTTGCTTGAAAAGGCAGTAAAGCTCTATGCTTTAGTCCTTGGGCACAGCCCTTTGAGGATCAAAACACATGGCTGATACATGGATTATGATAATAAGGAATATAAAATAAACCAGAGAACTGGTTCAGAACAGATTTTTAATAAATGTTGGCATGGGAGAATACTTTTATCATGGTTCTGTCATGGAATACCTTCCTCATCTTACTTTCCTCATTTAAGAAGTTGGAGGAAGTTTTAAACCCTAATGCCAGGGTCAATTCATCACTGTATGTATTAATGGGGAAAGAAACAGCCATCAACATTTTTGGGGGGAGAGGAAGAATAGAAGCTCAGTGTACCAGACAAAGGGGAATGAAGAGAAGGGAGGGGGACAGGATCAGGAAAGGCAGCGGAATGAATCTGACATGACTTTCCTATGTACATATATAAATGCAACACAATGAATCTCCACATCATGTATAACCACAAGACTGGGATCCTTATTAGAATAAGATGTACTCCATGTTTATGTAAATATGTCAAAATATGCTCTACTATCATGTATAACTAAGGAGAACAAATTAAAGCAACATGAATTTTCAAGTATGAAATAGTGCCCCTGCTTCACTCAGCTTCACACCACTATAACAAAGACTCAAAATAATCAACTTACAAAGAGAAAAGGTCTATTCTGACTCACAGTTTGGGAGTTTTCAATCCATGATCAGTTGGCTCCCTGCTTTGGGGCCTGAAGTAATGCAGCACATCATGGCAGAGTCAAACCTCTTACCTCATGACCAGAAAGGAGAAGAAGGAAAAAGGGGCTGAGTCCCATTATCTCCTTCAAGGGCACACCCCAGTTATCCAAAGAACTTCTACTAGACACCTCTTCAAGCTTCCACCACTCCCAATAACTCCAAGTTGGGGACCAAGTTTCTAGCACATGAATCTTTGTGAGTCATTTAAGACCCAAACTGTAGTGGCCACCGAGAATCCTAAAATACACAAGTTCTCTGGAAGGATGATTTTACCCTGATCCTTGGCCTCTATTCCTGAAATGGCTCCTCAGGGCTGATGACAGCATCTTTAGCTACAATACTTAGATATTTCCATGTTTGTTTTCTATAGTAACTGTATTTTTGCATTTTCTGCTAAATTCTAAATGCTTTTAAGGCTGTGAATGTATCTTTTGTCCCTTCTTCCCTGTAAAAGTATTAAAGACACAAGGAGTTTCATCAATTATTACCAAATTAGAAACAACTAGCCCTTTACGATCGACCCCAGACCCTCCACGAAGACTATTCTTTCACCAAATGTGTTATGAAGAAAGTGCCCATGGTGCGTGGAAGACAGAAACACTCTGCCAAAAAGGAATCCTGGTAAGCTCTGGAATCATCAGCTTTCTCTAAATTTCTATCCTCTTTCCACTGATTTATGGGGCCCAGAGCTTACTGGACAGTTGTAACCTGAAGGCGTGTTGGTTATCTGTGAAAAAACACTTGCAGATTGTCTGATGGCCAATGACTTGCAATGTGTTTTTTCTTTTTTCTTTTTTTCCAGGAACTCTCCCATGGTTCAATTTAATCATTCCATCAATGAGAAATCATGCCCTTTGTCAGATCAATCCACTGTCATAGGAGAAACTGGCCTCTCCCTTGACTCTCCCAGACTCAGTCTGTTCTTTCCCACACTTCATAAACATATTTCCCTAAACAATCTTATTGATGATGCAATTAGTATTGATTTGCCACCAGCAGCTTCTCCTTCTTCTCATGATTCCAACTTTGCTCCATTTTTGGAGAAAACAAGCCATGAAAAATGCCCACTGTCCCTTGCATTCTTGGCCCTTACTTTTCACCAGTGTCCTGATCCTAAGCATTTTGGTTTAAACAACAACATATTAAGGTGCACCACTTAATCTTATTTTATAGATCTCAGATATTGTCGGAATTTAGAGCTAGAAGGACAGCCTTCATAATTTGTCAACTCTTGCTTATCAAAATCAAACCCCAGTATGAATGCCTTAGCCTAGATCTAGAGACAGAATGAAGTCTGGACCCTTTCTGATGAATACATGATATCACCCTTCATGCATGAACCAAATCTGAGAAGATGAGCAGGACATGAAAATGTTCCCTGGAAACAATATGATTGCTTAATTTAATTAAGCAAGACCTCATTCCAGGTCCCCTCTCCCTATAGGACAGAACAGCAGGCCAGGCCCGAACATGGAAGGGATTCCCCTCCTATCCTAAGGAAGAAAGGGATCCATGCCCAGTTTCAACAGATCTCTCTCACCTACCAGATCCATGGATCTTCTTAACTGACACATGTTAAGGCCTCAAACACCTTAGGAAGGCACATTTTAGAAATCTCCCTGTGCTACTTGACCTGCCCACCCCAACCTCACACTCTGTCTTCTGGGGAAAGGAGAGAGCAAGAGGAGAGAGCAGAGATCAAGTGCCTCCAGAGTCTGGGAAGAGGGCCTGCTAAAAGCTGCCTTCCTTTCAATAGAAAATTATTTGTCTAAGCACCATGGGAATAGAATTTAGAAACTTGAACTTTGGGTTATGATCCAATACCTGAAATTCCTTGCATTCCACCATTAAAGATAAGGCTTTCAGTGTAAACATAGCAGGCATAAGTATTCTCCAGACTCATTAATGCCCGTGAAGAAAAAAAAATGACTCGACACGGATCATTTCTTTGAGCTGATTTTGAAAAAGAGGAGGGAAAGGAGAGGTCAAGGGCACTAAAGGGAGAGTGAACACAGGATTAAGAAAGGCTGGAGGCACTAAGGAGAAACTGCCCACTTCATCATCTGCCAGGAGCGATGCTAGATTTAATTGCTTCCAGGATCTGCTCCTCACATTTTTTTAACCTCCTTCGTCCACAAAGCCAACTGGAGTAGATTTTTGATGTACTAGGATGTCTTTGGGTGGCATCTACCCAGAGAAAGATGAAAGTGAAATATGTCCTTATATATAGGTGTGCTAGAAAAAGATTTCAAATCAAAATGCATTTGTGTTATTGATTATTATATTGCCTAGTCAGGATCATATTTTATGTTAATATGACCCATTCAGCTGAGGAGCTCAAAGTGATAAAGGAACCATGGATTAATAGAAAACAGTAAAATCAGTTTCCTGAGCACTCTGCAGTGCCATATGTATTGGAAATCATATCAAAAAATTGGAAGATAAAATCAATACACAAATTAAAGGAATTTTTATACTGGTGTGATTTGTTTCCACAAAGGGACAAATGGCATTGGAAGCAATGGTAATATTGAAGAAATGGTAGAATGTAGTCTTTTTGTATTTTGGGGGCAGGCGGATAAAAGAGAGGAAGATCATGCTCCTGTTTGCAGACCTCCTGGGTTAATGTGTAATTGATGAGATTAATGGCTGCGTGATATTTGCCTCTCTTGTTTACTGTCTGGATGGTGGCCAGACACCCTCCCTCTCTGCCTGCCAGTGAGTTTGGGGTTGTAAGGAATGCAAGGAATGCAGCAAGTGCCTGCTAGGGTCTCTGTGCCACGGGTAGGCTTGCTAAAGGAGAGGTTGGAGAAGACCTCCAGGGAGACCTGGTGACATTCCCTCAGGCGGGCGTGCCTCCTTGAGGTTGTGGTAAAGAGCCTCACTTCAAAAACTGCTTGGGTGAGCTGTGCCAAAGGAGAGCCAGGCTTGGCCCTGCCAAACTGCTCCACTGAGGAGGACAAAGAAAGGAAAACTGTCAGGATCCAGAGAGGAAGGTCTCTCTCTGTCCTGTCCATGCTGGCACCCACAGAGCAGAGTGCTCCTCTTGTCTGTAACTTGTACTGCCCTGAGCTGTGCTGAGGAGCTCCCAGCCCTCCTCTGCAGGCCTACAGACATGTGGAAGGCCCTCCTTCCCATCCTTCCCCATCCTCTTTCTAAATTCTTCCCTCTTGCCTTGTGTGATGTGGGACGAGCTCACAGACCAGGGCCTTCCATCACAAAACACAGAGAGGAATTCCACAGAAAGGTACCGTGATCCAGCTGCTCCCCTGCTGATCTTGTCTTGTCTTGCCTCTCACGTGGACCGGCATGGTTTCATGTACAGAAACAAGAGCTCTGTGATACTTTCTCACGTGACGTCGTTCCGGTCTGGGTCACAAGTGTCCTCTTAATAACCTTCACGACCTTCCTTATTTCCTAATAAATTGAGTTCAGATTTCTGACATGGTTTGGCAGGGCTGAGCCTGGCTCTGCTTTGCCCCAGCCTAACCAAGCAGTTTCGAAGGGAGACTTTTCATCACAATGTCTAGGAGGCACGCCCCACCCTGAGTGAACATCAGCAGGTATCCTGGAGGTCTTGAATACCTTCTTTAGCAAGTTTATACATGGCACGGGGACCACAGGGCTGGTACCATCCTATCTTTCCTACCTTCCCTTTCACCCCAACTTAACTGTTTCGTTGGGAGGCTGTACACTTTCCTCCTTTTACCTCATTCATCTCCTTCCATCCACTATCTCTCAGTACTGAATCCAAACATCTAAAGTCCAAAATTCTCCAAAACTGGAACTTTTTGAGTTCCAACATGATGCCACAGTGGAAAATCCCACACCTGACCTCATGTGAAAGGTCGTAGTCAAAATGCAAGCACAACTAAAATACCGTGTCCAATTACTCTGAGGTTATGTAGAGAAGGTATGTATAAAACACAAATGAATCCTGTGTTTAAACTTGGGTTCCGTTCCCACAATATCTCATTGTGTGTAAATACTCAGAGTCCAAAAAATCCAAAATTTGAACTCCTGGAGTTTTTTAGGCGAGGGATGCTCACCTGTATACACAACCCCTTCCCTTCTGAGGCAAACTCCATTGTATCTCCTGTTGTTCACTCTCACACCATTGGTACTTTTCCTTCAGAGTCTTCATCCCTACCATCACTAAATAATCATCTGTGTGCCATCAATGCAGTGACTTTCTCCCTTGCTGGGCAATAGGTTCCTTGAAGACAAGGAAGGTCTGCACATACGGTATTCCTTGAGGTATATCCAGCAGCAGTCTGCCTATAGTAGGTGCCTCAGTTATCCACCAGTGAATAATGATGTCCACAAATGGAGCTCCACCTTCAGCCTCTCCTAAAGGTGGGCTCCTGTTAGCCATCATCAGAGGCAACGGGGAACGTTGTGCTTCCCACTCACACCATCATTCTCCAGGATCCACCACCAGTACCTGATTCCTGGTCTCATCGCTCCTGCTGCTCCAAGGCTCCTTGAGAGCAGGTACTCTCATCGATTCTTTGCACAGTTCACAACTCCAAATACCGAATTTTGCTTAGCTGGAACTCCAAAAAACTGCTGGCTGGGTAAGGGGTGATTTATGCATTGATGTGCTTTCCACAGTCCCTCATTCTACACATACATCACCTTTTCTGTCTCAGAGTAAGAAATTTAAAATTTTTCACCAGTCAACAATTTTTTTTCATCATTTCATACTTTCAGCCATACTGTGCGTGCTCCATCAGGGGTGTTCCATTCCAACCTGCAGTCTGAGTTTGGATATAAAGGCAGGGTGTGAAGGAGTTCTATGTTTTTGATCAGAGATAGCAGAGAGGTAAGAGACTTCGGCAGTGGGAAAATGGACACAACAAGAAAAAATACTTGCAACACGTGATTAGGGAGAAATCATTGAGAGATCTAAGGAACTCAGCAGAGTGATAGGCTCTGAGCTTAATTCTTCATTCTGTGTGGACGCTAAGGCCTTGGGAAAGTCACTTAGACCCTGGATCTATTTTCTGATGGGCGACATGGCACTAACGATGCCTCTTTCTGATCATTTAGGGGATTAATATGATAATATCCAAAATTGCTCTATCAACTCAAAAGGTTTATGCAAATGGAATTCCCTACTTGGTGGGTGAGGATGGAGAGCTGGAGGGAGTCATCTGTGCAGGGTTTGGGAAGGCAATCAGCAGAAGCTTGTGTTCCATCTCTACAGTAAGAGTCTGTTTGGGGTCCTTGGGGATTGGAAGTTTAAATGAGGAGTTTGAGAGAGGTACTGGGAAGATGTGGCAGAAGAAGCAACTAAATTGGGTATGAATGAGGGATAAAATACACAGAGCATTGAGGTCAGGCCCAGAGTTTCTGGCTTAGCAGCAGGTGATAAGGGGAGACCTGAGGAAAGAGGAGAGTTGAGCACTGACAGGCTGAAGCGAGGAGAGGAAGATCAGTTGTTCTCCTGTGAGATAGAAGGTCCATATAGAGATAGAAGCTTGAAAAAAGGAACTCAGAATCCCATGAAGCAGCTTTCAAAGGACAGAGAAAGCTGGGGATTCAGCTTTCCCACAGAAAGTGGGCCTGAAGCAGGAGGCAGAGGTAGGAGTCAGGCACAGGGGTGCACACCTGTAATCCCAGAGGCTCAGGAGGCTGAGGCAGAAGGATTGCAAGTTCAAACCCAGCCTCAGCAACTTAGCGAGGCCCTGAGCAACTCAATGAGACCCTGTCCCAGCGTAATAAAAATGAAAAGCGCTGGGGATGTGGCTCAGTGGTTAAGTGCCCCTGGGTTCATCCCTGGTACAAAAAGAAAAAAAGGTAGGACAACATCTCTCTAAGGAAAGGCTGTGGTACACTCTGCTGAGGTTACATAGGAGGATGGGCAAAGCATTCCTGAAGAACCAATGAAAGGAAAAGAAACCACAGAAACCAAAGCTGGGGAGAGTGCCCAAGCCAGACAGTCTGCTGAGATAACAATCCCATTCTTCTTCCTGGACACACAGCCAACTGCAATTCTTAGGCTCCCTTGAAGTAAGGTGTGGCCATGAGACAGAGCTGTAGCCAAAGCACTGTGAACAGAATGCTGAGAGCATGGTCACTTCCAGGGCAGGCCCAAGTGAACTTCCAGCTGTCCTCCTCCAGGCTCTTTTCCCATCCAGAGGCTGGGTGCTCATGCCCCCTGCAACTCTGGAAGCCAAATGTTGAAGATGGTGGAACAACAAGACAAAAAGAGCTCAGGTTCAAAGGTCACTCCTTGGAAAACAGAACTCTATCAATCAGGACATTCGTGTTCAGAAAAAAATAATTATTTTGTGTTCAAGTCATGTACAATTAGGGGTGAATTTTTTGCAGCAGCTAACATTACCTCAACAGGCAGAGCACAAGGAGTCTGGGAGTGACCAGGAGCCCACTGACTGCATTTTTAAATAATTAAAGTGAGAACAAAATGAGATGATGTGAAAACAGCTGGGAGAAAAAAAAGGATGGGGGCCCAGGGTTATGGCTCAGTGGTAGAGCGCTTGCCTGGCACGTGTGAGGCACTGGGCTAGATTCTTGGCACCACATATAAATAAATAAAATGAAGGTCCATTAACAACTAAAAAATATTTTTTTTAAAAAAAAAGGATGAATGATAGTATGTTATGGATGGATTCTGAAGCCAGGACCTAAGAATAAAAAAAAATGAAAAGAGGCTTTTCACGAAGCCTGCACACCTCATGACCTGCCCAGTTCATGTCCAATCTTGCTTAGTGGCTCCCATCTACTCTGTGACCTTGACCATGGCACTTAACCTTAACTTGGCTTCTATTTATAATCACAAAAGAAAAATACCAATCAAATTTCTATAAAAGGTTTTCCAAAACTCCAAGTTCCTTCTCTTGCTTTCTCTTTTTTCCCCCAAATAATTTTTAATTGTTTAATGTGGGAAAATGTTTTATGGGAATTGCATTCCTTTCTGAGCCACTGCCTAGGTTATTTAAAAATAAACAATAGACAAAGAGAAGCATTAACTTGGGGGGGGGTGCTTTATAATAATAACCTTCAGGACTGATCCAGGATTGGCTAAGAATATGAAAGGAGTTGGAGGATTTGTGGCCATCCAGACTATAAAGAACCCTCAGCTTTCCCCTCTCCTTCTCCCCAACAGGTATGTTCCAAATAAAGACAATGCCTAATTAATTCCTATTAGTTTCTAGTATTGCTAAAATGTTCTAAGATGTTTATATAAGTCATCGACCAACCAATGGATATACTGAGGGTTGTTTTGCAGAGACTTTTGCCCTTCAAGCAAAGGCAAGGTGTAAACAGGATTTATTATAATTACTATTATTATTTTTTATTATTTTAAGCAGATAGGTCTATCCAAGACATGCAAACTTAGCTTTTGAGTTTTGATCATAAACCTCTGGGCACTTTTCTAGTCCTTGTAATATAGTGCCAATGAGAGATTAAGCTAGAAAATAAATCTACAAATGAGTAGCTGTCTTATAATTAGTAAGCACTCTCCTTCAAATAAAATTCCACACCAGCCTCTAATAGCCATACTTTACTCTCACCTACAGCCTTTCATCTGAAATGCTCAAAGCCCTTCTTGCTAATACCAGGGCTAATTCTCTCAAGATTCCTGTAAGTCAGGGAACTAGAATGACCATCCTTAAGGCACCTTGGCCATTGCTGAAGTGGGAGCCCTTCTGTCTCTAACCCTAGTTGTGGGTGGCACCCGTTCCCCAGGTTGTTACCCCACCCCCAGCCCAATGAAAAGGAGAAGAGATTCAATCAGGGCAGGAAATTCAGGTTGCAGCCACATGGGAGGCAGTGGTATAAAAGGAAGCTCAGTCCTTGCAGTTAGATTGACTATATATCCTGGCTCTGATGTTTAAGCAAATTATCCAAATTCTCTGAGCTTTAATTTGCTCCCGTATCATCAAGAATGTAAGATAATAGTATGGTTATTGACATACATTAGGCAGTCAATAAATATTTGCTTTGGGATAAAAAGTCATATCATCCTTTACATCTGTAATTTCACTGGATCTTTGGAACAAACCTGCATTGAATCTGGTTAGTAGTTGGTTAAGGTTCTGCTTGGGAATACTACCCATAGTAGACATAAATGTTAGTGGAGTTCTCTTGCTTTAGAAGAAGTCTGAGTCCAGTGCCCATGTTACCCAAGCCAACTTAGGTTTTCCATAGGAATAGGTCCAATATTGTCTCAAATGAATGTGAATCTCTGGATATAAAACATTTGTTTTAGCACCATTATAATCCTCCTTCTTCAGTAACCTGGGTTGATTTGTTAAATCTCCAGGTTCCATGTCTATAACCAAAGGAGAGTATTGTTAAGGATTAGATCACTTTGTTAAATACCAGATAATAAATTATTGGTTATAGGGATTTGCTGAAAAGATTTTGCCTATAAAATTGCCTTGTATATACTTGAATGTATTAATTATACTTTATGGATTTGTTTGGATTATTTTTTAGAAAGTATTCCTTTACCCCGTTCAACCATTTAAAGACAAAAGAGTATAGTTTGGATTTTAAGTGTCACATTTTTACCAGATTTTTCATTCCTCTACCAAAAATCCAGCCAAATCACTCATCAATCAAAAGCTGTAAAGTCATAGGGAGTTCCCATTATCTGGATTTGATAATAAAAATACAATTTGTGAATTTGCTTGGAGGCCATGATAGTGACATCATATTTACTCAAAACTTAATTGTCTAATGACCTTGGCTGGTTCAAAACATTGTTGTAACTAAAAGGTAAGAACAAGATTGGAGAAGAGAAGCTTCCAAGTAAGCAAAATAGGTATTAAAATGTCAAACATTTATGTCTGGTGGCTGTGAATTTCTTGGATAAGAGATCTTTCAGGATGCCACCCAAAGCTATGTTACTACTACTTTATCCACAGTTCTAAAAAATTTTCAGCCATTCTGGGTAGATGAAAAGCAGTGGGTCAGAAATGTGTAGACTTTAGAGGGATAAAGATTTCTTACAGCCTTCAGCCTGGAAGCCTGGAAATCAAATGCTTTGTGAGAGTCAACTATTTGTCTGGCCCTCGAGCAGAAATGAAGGACAGGAGAGTGACCTTGCCTCCCCAGCACACTTTGATGGGCTGTAGAAAAGAGCAACACACAGCCTACAATTAGACAACAAATAAATTGTGTGCTACCTACCATAAGAACTAGAAGAAATTCAGAGACGGGAGAAACCAGCCTGGGAGACAGTAGGGGAGATTTCACTGGACTGAAACCATTGAAAAATTCCTAATTACAACAGGCTCTAAGTCTGAAAAAAGCATTTGAAAACTGATGCCTGGAAATCATTGTGGGGAACATTTCCATTTGACCCCATGACCGATTTTGAAACAATCACATTTTATTTTCTCAGATGATAATTCAGTTGAGACTGGGGACCTGTTAGTACCCATTCTCTTCTTCCCCAAAGCAGAAAGCTGTACCGTGCACAGAACGGCCACAAACATGTAGCAATTTAACTTTTCAGGTGAGACTACAGTAACATGCTCTGTTAGTTATCACATTAAAACCGAAATTTAAATGAGATGCAGAGGAAAATGCAGAACTGGTTACACTCAAGTAGGTGGGGAAATGCCTAACAGGCTGAAAGAAAGGGTGAAAAAATAAAGTTGCTCAGAAGAGAAGATGAACAGGGACTTTTAGGAAACTTCAGATGTCCAAAACATAGTGAGAATTACTTCACACACACCTGTAAAACTGAGTAAGGTTCAATTAACCTAAGGTCTAGAAGAAAGATTTAAACAGCCAGGTATTTGGAATGTGTTCTTTAGTTACATTGTGTTTCTGTTTGTTTTGTTTGTTTTGGTTTTGTTTGAATTCTTCCTTTTCCATGCCCCTCTTTAAATAGTTTGGGTGAAAGAGTATGAGGGCAGAGTCATGGGATCAGTGACCTGTTCAGTTGTCCTGAGTTAAATGGCCTATGTAGGTAGGACCCACCCTCCTGACCCAGTCAACCCTGCCAATCCACAGGAGCACCCACTTCTTCCAAGGAGCAGCTTTTCTTAAGCAGGTCCATGCTGATTTTCACCTGTAATCAAGATTCTGAGTGAGAACTTCACGAACACTCGGTTCATGACCCAGGTTGGGAAAAAGAGTCAACCCTATTTAGAATCAGTGGGAAACAGAGATGACAAGGCCATGAACCCAAGGTTCTCAAGGACGGTGAATACCACACCACACTCCTTGGAGACAAACCAGAACGGCTTAGTGTGATCTGAAGGGCAACAAGGTAATCCCCCAAATCTCTCTCTCAACTAGAAAAACAATGTAGTATAGTGCAGAGAGGCTAGGCCAAGCCCAAGGGGGGCCAAGTTTAAATCCTGGTTCTGCCATTCATTGTCTGTGTTATCTTGAGCCATTTATTTGGCCTTTCTGAAATTCAGTTTCCTCATCAATAAAATGAGGATAATACCCCCATAGTATAATGAAGTTGCTCAACTTCTCATTGTCAGCTGCCCAGTTAACTGCCCTTGGGAGAAGGATCTGCCCACGACCCAGATGCAGTCATTGAGAACGAACGCCTTACTGAGCAAGCAGGGCCCTGGAGGACCAGGCCTGCGAGGCCCCTGCAATGAATTGGTTTTGATTCAGTGGAGAAGATGGGCACAAATGGAAACAAACCACAGTCTTAATGGAATGGCACTGCCCACAAACATAAGTGACAGGGTTAGCACTGGAGTGAAAGATAGTAAGACTAATTAGAGCTGGCTTGGCTCATTAAAAAAAAAAAAAAAAAAAAATTTTTTTGATAAAAATAAGTTCGGAAAATTGAGTGTGGAACCTGTCCTGATTTGGCAAGGGAGAAGATAGAAGAGTCTGGAAGCAGAGAATGGTACCTCTGTTTCTAGAGAATGGAAGCAAAAACAGGCAAAGTAAGTCCCAGGGCTTGAAGCCCAGGATGCTTTAGCCTGAGCTTAGGGACCCAGACAGAACTAACTAGATGTAATACTTCTCTCTGGTCCCCAGGACATGGAGTCTCAGTTCTTCCTCCAGAGTTGTTTTAGTCAGGTTTTGTTTTTGTTTTTGGTTTTGGTTTTGTTGTTGTTGTTGTTGTTGTTTTGCCACTGTGACCAAAAAGACCTGACGAAAACAATTAGAGGAGGAAAAGTTATTTGGGGGCTCATGGTTTCTGAGGTCTCAGTTCATAGAGAGCTGACTCCATTCCTCAGGGCCTGAGGTAAGGCAGAACATCATGGCAGAGTGTGTGAATGCGGAAAGAAGCTGGAGACCTGACACCAGGAAGCAGAAAGAGAAAGAAAGAGAGAGCGAGAGAGAGAAACTCCACTCACCAGGAACAAAATATATACTCCAAAGTCACAAACCCAATGACCCACCTCCTCCAGCCACACCCTACCTGCCTACAGTTATCATCCAGTTAATCCCTATCCGTGGATAAATTCACTGATTAGGTCGCGGTTCTCATAACCCAATCACCTCACCTCTAAAACCTCTTGCATTTTCTCACACATGTGCGCTTGGGGTATACCACGTATCTAAACCATATCAAGAATTTAAGGAACTTGAATAGAATTAACTAAAGATAACAGCTCACTCTAGTCCCCAAGACTTGGAGTCTCAGTCCAATGACTTTCTCCAGCACCCTTGTTGAACACAAATATAAAACAACAGCCCATACCTGATGACTATCTTTCCCTCAACACAGGCACTAAAAACAATAAAATTCCTAATAACAAACTAATGATATATGTTGCTAGCAAGTGGCTATTTACAAACGTATCCTAGATCAAAGATTGCAGAGAATTCTTTTCATTGTTGTTTGGTCTTCCTGTAGACAGGAAATCAAAATCAGGGTTTCCCAGCCACGAGTAGTTACTTGTTGCTTCAAGAAACACGTAATCCATTAGAACTTCTTGATGACATGTGAGACCAAGGACGTGGTTTCCATTACTTAGTAAATGATAAGTAGAGAATGAGCATAGTTGGTTTACATTAGAGTCTAAGTGGAGAAGCTATTGCTATAAATATTTATTATAATTTTCTAAAAATACGTATGTGCCTGCTATAAGAAACATGCTTCTTAGGATGCTAAAAAAAAAAAAAGTGACATAAAAGATTGGCAAGACATCTGCCCTGTCAGTTTACAGTCTAGGAAAAATGATGTGAACTTAGCATTAAAACAACAACGATAGCTTAAGTATTTGCCATATACAAAATGCTATGTGCACATTATTTGGCTTAATCCTCACAAGAACCCTGTGAAATAGATTGAATTTTCTCAATTTTGCTGAAAATCATAAAAACAAAGTAATTTGTCTAAACCCACATGGTAAAAAGAAGGATGTCTATTGTTTTATTTATCCAGAATTACTGTTTTTTGGCAACACGAACCCCTCTTCTTTTGAGGATCAGGTCTTCAATACAACACACACACACACACACACACACACACACAAACACTCCCATGTGTGCTTCTGTTGGGCCAGTCATGGAACACTGTACTCCTGGTCATGTGATACAAATCAAACCAATCAGTTCTTCTGTGGCATCTTCCAATTGGAGCTAAGGGGATAGGGCTTCTTCTTTCTGACCCTCTAGTCAAATGAAACTGAGAAACATGAACTTTGAAGCTTCCAGAAAATATACCTCCAACCTCTTGTCAGATGTTAGTCTGAGGAAATAAAGTCAATGTGGAGGAATAAATAGAAAAAGAGATTTTTTTAAAAAAGCACCCATGACATCAAAGACTATGATTTCATTCAGTGGTGTGCTGGTAAATGCTTAACAACCAACTCTCCAAATATAGTTTCTTTTTGTTTGTTTGTATGGTACCAGGGATTGAAACCAGGGGCACTAAACCGCTGAGCCACTTTTCCAGCCTTTTTATTTTGAGGCAGGGTCTCACTAAGTTGCTTAGGGCCTTCATTAAGTTGCTGAGGCTGGCCTCAAACATTGCAATCCTTCTGCCTCCTGAGCTGCTGGGATTATAGGTGTGCACCACCACACACAAGCCCAAGTGTAGTTCTGACATGAATGTTGGCTAGCAATTTTGTTTTTTATTTTTTTATTTGTTCTTTTTAGATATACATGACAGTAGAATGTATTTTGGCATATTATATATACATGGGGTATAACTTATTCTAATTAGGATCCTATTATTGTGATTTTACATGATATGGAGTTACCCTGGTGGTATAATCAAATACAAGGACAGGAGAGTTATGTCTGATTAATTCTACTGTTCTTCCTATTCCCCTGCCCCTTCCCTTCCCTTGGTTCCACTTTGTCTTATCCAATGAACTTCTGTTCTTCCCCTCCCAACCCTCCCTTATTGTGTGTTAGTATCCACATATAAGAGAGAACATTTGGCCTTTGATTTTTGGGGGGACTGGCTTATTTCACTTAGCTTAATATTCTCTAGTTCCAGTCATTTACTGGCAAATGTCATAATTTCATTCTTTTTAATGGCTGAGTAATATTCCATTGTGCATGTATGCCACATTTTCTTTATTCATTCATCTGTTGAAGGACACCTAAATTGGCTCCATAGCACGGCTATTGCGAATTGAGCTGCTATAAACATTGACATGGCTGTGTCACTGTAGTATGCTAACTTTAAGTCCTTTGGGTATAGGTCAACGAATGGGATAACTGGGTCAAATGGTGGTTCCATTCCAAGTTTTCTGAGGAATCTCCAGACTGCTTTCCAGATGGTTGCACCAATTTGCAGTCCCACCAGCAATGTATGAGTGTACCTTTTCCCCCACATCCTTGCCAACATTTATTGTTACTTGTATTCTTTATAAATGCCATTTTGACTGGAGGGAGATGGAATCTCAGTGTAGTTTTAATTTGCATTTCTCTAAATGGTTAGCAATCTTCTTTATGTGAGCGAGATGAAAGTGAAAATTGGTGGAATTTTACTCATTTTTTTCAATGACATAACTGACTTCTCTGCTTAATCGGTTAATAGTTTTCAAAACCTAGATGTCTTCTCAACTTTTGGCTGTTATTCACAGTATAACGAGTATAGATGTACACACATTTTCAAGTTTAATTTTCATTGTCAACATTTTTTCGTCACTTTCTTAAGTCTAGACTCCAGGGAATCAACAAAACAAAAGATCAAGCCCTGATTTGTAGCACTGTCAATCTACAGTGTAAATGTTTTCACCATGACCAAACTTCCATGGTCAAACTTCCAAAATGACATCACTGGAGTTGAGGAGAGATGAAGAAATGGACACCAGCATACTGTGTTTTCATCCTACAGACACCACAGATAAAAAGATTCACAAGTGTGGGGAAGAGGAAAACGCAGTTCTTGAGGAAGTGGTAAGGTTTTAGAATTTATTACCTTTGCATTCTAATATAAGTTTTAATCATGACCTTATAATTTAATTTTTAATAATGGTTGTGTTTAACAACTGACTCACAAAGTCACTGAAAACCTGGACGAGTGGCTTTCAAGAATCAAGATGAGCCAGATCTAACACACCACAGGTTTCCCTGATCCCTAGGACCTACCTGTATTTCCACCCTGATTTCAGGAGCAAAAAAACCAAACCAAAACAAAACAAACAGATTTGTTTGTCTCATCTACAAAGTGTCTTCTCAGTCACTTGCAACCTAAAGAATCCTGGCTTACTAAAGAGGACCCTGGTAGCTAGAGTGGACAGGGTGGGCTTCCTCCACAAGGCAGGTTGAGGCTCCCAGCTTTGAAGGCCAATTTCCCACCTACTTAGCTGCATTTAAAACACAAACTGTGCTTTCTGCCTTGTGAAATGGAATGTTCCACTATGGAAAACCCGGCCATGCCACGCGATGGTCCCTTTAAACGTCTTCCCAGATGGGGAATGTTTAATCAGCTGAGCGGAGTCTCCAGCCCCGCAGGAGCCTGGAGGATGTTAGCAGCTCCCAGCCGCTTGCTCCCAGGAGCCCAGCATCATTTTATGCAACCGCACAGGGTGGAGAACAACCTTCTCCCTGGAGAGGAAGTGGCTGCAGGAATACCAGATGTGGCATTCCCACAGCAGCTGGCGGAGGGGCCTCTGTCTCCCAGTGTGGGGAGCTCCACAGAGACCCAGCCCCGGAAGTCTGCAGAGCTTCCACAGGCAGGGAGAACCCAAGCTGCGTGGGGCCTGAGGCAACAGGGGATGATAAGCAGAACATTATTTGGGATGATTCTCCCACCCACTGCCTTTGTTTCCTTCCACCAGTGTTGGGAAACTTGTTTAAAGAGTTATTCCAAGTATTTTTTCAAGCCTCTAATCTGTCTTCAAAAATATCCCGGAGGAGGAAGCAAAGATTGTTTGCTGCAGTAGATGAGGGTGGAAATGGCCAGGGAAAGTCTCTCCAGAACACCTAGATGAGAGCCACGAGGGAGGGGCCGGAGTGTGGACAGAAGCCAGCCTCGGCTACTGGAGTGCAGTCCTCTGCTTGTCCTGAGTTTTTCAAATAAGGGGGCAACTGAAGTCCATTGCTCTGTGTGAGAGCTGGTGGGGTGAAGCAGAGGGGAAGGGGAGGTGGGGGTGCTATGGATGGTTGGAACAGGCAAGAGGGCTGCAAGGGGGACCGGCAGGGAAATGGAGTGTGTGGTTCATCCTAAATCTTGCTGGGGGGGTGGGCGGTGAGCTGGACCCCTCAGCCCCACATCTAAAGTTGATTAAAACCCTGAAGTTTTCCGTAATTGGACCTCATTAATAAATTCCTCAGGGTTCCAGGAGGCTCTGAAGAGGTAAAATAAGGGTTTGGAGAGATGAGAGCAACAGGAGGTTGTAAGACCCCAGACTGTGGAGTTAATTCCACTTAATCAGCTTGGACAAACTCCATGTTCACAAGCCCCAGGACTCCCTGAGTCCCCAACCCCCGCCCTCTTCAGCAAGGCTAGATTTTCTGGTTTTCACTTCTCCCTTATTTTTTAACCTGTTTCCGACTTGTTGGAATGCTGCTGTCTCCTGAGGACCCTCATGTTCCTAGGGTAGATGTGATAGCAGCAGCGTGGAGAAGGGCAAGCAGCCACTTCCTAGCCTGCTCTCTTCACTTTGCCATCCACCATCGCACACCACACCCCTGCCCCAAGCTTCTCCCCTCTCACCTTTGAGAAAATCTGTTCTCAGCTGTTAACTTGACCTCAGATCCAAGCACAATCCCTGTACTGGTTATTTTTAATGTGTTAACCTGACCTGGCTAACGAATGCCCAGATAGTTGGCAAAGCATTATTTCTGGCTATATTTGCAAGGATGCCTGGAACAGATTTGAATTGGTGGACAGAGGAGAGAAGATCACTCTCACCACCAAGGACTGGCATCATCCAATCCCTTGAGGGGCAAATAGAACAAAAAAGGAGAGAATGCACGCTCTTTGCTTGAGCTGGAACATTTGTCTTCTTCAGACATCGCTCCTCCTGGTGCTTAAGCCTTTGATTCAGTCGGGAACTTACACTGATGCCCCCCTCCTGTTTCTCAGGCCTTAGAATTTGGAGTGGAACTACTACACTGGCTTTCCTGTTTCTGCAGTTTGCAATGGCAGCTCATGGAACTTTTCAGCCTTCATAATTGTGGGAACCAATTTGCATAATCTTTCTATCTTTATATATGCCATCAGTTCTGTTTCTCTGGAGATCCCTCATACAATCCCAAATCTTGAACTAAGATATCAGCATTAACTTGTGTTATGGTTTGGATGTGAGGTGTCCCCCAAAATCTCACATGTGAGACAATGCAGGAAGGTTCAGAGGAGAAATGATTGGGTTGTGAGAGTCTTAACCCAATCAGTGAATTAATCCTTGATGGGATTAATTGAAGTGGTAGGGTGTGACTGGAGGAGGTGGGAATTGGGGTGTGGCTATGGGGTATATATTTTGTATTTGGAGAGTGGAATTCTCTCTCTGCTTCCTGATGATGTGAGCTGCTTCCCCCTGCCAAGCTCTTCTGCCATGATGTTCAGCCTTACCTTGAGCCCTGAGGAATGGAGCTGGCCTTCTGTGGACTAAGACCTCTGAAACTGTGAGCCCTCAAACAAACCTTTCTTCTTCTATAATTATGCTGGTCAGATCATTTAGTCACAGCAGTGAAATAGCTGACTAAGACAACTTGTTATCATTTCAAATCTTTATAATTCAGCAAATAGAGGTGAATTTTCAGGATTATTGGTTTTCTTTCTTTCTTTCTTTCTTTCTTTCTTTCTTTCTTTCTTTCTTTCTTTCTTTCTTTCGTACTGAGAATTGAACCATGCTAGGCAAGTACTCTACCTACCACTGCGCTACTTCCCCAGGCTCTTTATTTTATTTTGAGATAGGGTCTTACTAGTTTGCCCAAACTGGCCTTGAGCTTACCATCCTGCTGCCTCAGCTTGCTGAGTAGCTGGGGTTAAAAGTGTGTACCCCATGCCCAGCAGTGGTTATCTTTAGTGTAGAGATTATTTGGTTAATATGGTTAATACATACACTAATGTTTTTCTCTAATAGAAGTGAGATTGAGCTGCAAAACATCCAAGGATCAGATACATAGGAAAAACAAGAAGCAGAGGGCCTGAGTGATGCCCAAATTGGGAAGCCAATCTCTGAGTAAAAAAGGTCAAAGGTGAAATGTAGGATTTTTCCTGGACTCTGAGTGGCTCATTCTCATAAACATCTATGTCTTACAAATGTCTCCTTCCTTTTCTGGGAATTTCAGTGAGAAAGGTCACGTAGCAAGACCACAAGGCATAGAAGCAGCCTCCATTCCAAGCTCCATCCCCAAGAATTATCAACCTCTGTTTATATGGACTCCTGTATCTCTAGTCCTTGGTGTAGGACTCACTCCAGGTCAAGGACAGAACATCTTCTAGATGTGATTTTTTTTTTTTTTTCAAAGTCCAAATTAGGGTTGAGCAGCAAGAGAAAAGAAAGTAGAGCTGGAGGAAGCAGGGAGACAAAGTGTATACCCCAAGGGCACGCCCCAATGGCCCACCTCCTCCAGTCACACCACCTGCCTACAGTTACCACCCAGTTAATCCCTGCTAGAGATTAATGGTGAGTAGGTTAAGGCTCTCATGACCTGATCATTTCACTCTGAACTTTCTTACATTGTCTCACATATGAGCTTTCGGGGGATGCCTATTACCTAAACCATAACAATAGGCTAGTATGCCAATTTTTTTCTTAATTTGGGGGAAAGTACCAAAAAAAATGATAAAGGTAGGATTATAGGTGAGAAAAGAGAAAGGTCTTTTTTAAATCTAAAATTAATTTTTCTTAAAACTGGTTCTGATTTTTCCAATTTTTTTTTTTTTTTTTTTTTTTTTTTACCAAATCTATTTTTAAAAACACTTACTTTTAAACTGATAAACAGATGAAGTTGTAGCCATAGCTGCTGTCTGCTCTTTTTGGTGAAAGCACATAGTCTTTCCCAAAAACAAATATAGTCTTCACCCAACCAGACCTGATAAACCAATCCTTCAAATTGAGAGTCACCTTAAATAAATGGAAAAGTTGTGTATCAAAATAGTTGACAAAGGTAAAATTTTATCCATAGAAGTTGCTTTCTCAATAATGCATTTAACAAGTTCAGAAGGGTTGGACAATGAAGTGGGGATTTGAAATAAATAGCTGCTGCCTCACCATGCTCCCCAGGGGTCCTGGCCAGGGTGAGGGTGGGGGTGGACTTAGGTGGCCCTTGATGCTGTGGTGTAAACTGGTGCAGCTCAAGTGCATGACATTCTGGAAAAGTTCAAACTATGCAGACAATAAAACATCAATTGTTGCCAGTAGGAAGGGTGAGGGAGGAATGAATAGGCAAAGAACAGGGGATTTTGAGAGTACTGAAACTCCTCTGTATGATATTGTAATGTTGGATACATGTCCTTAAAGACTTGTCCAAACCCATAAAATACACAACACCAAGAGTGAACTGGGATGTGAACTGTGGTGTCTGGGTGTTAATGACCTGTCAATGTAGGATCATCAATCAGGACAAACGTACCACTTTGATGAGAGATGTTCATGAGGAAAGCTGTGCTTGTGTGGGCGAGTGGTTTATGGGAACTCTCCATGTTTTATTCTCAAAAAAAAAAAAAAAAAAAAAAGTCCTGGCCCAGGCATTGATCTGGATTCCCAGGGAGGGAAGACCGTGCTCTCCTCTCATGTCTTCCCTGCTGCCTACAGCAGAACACTTTTCATCCTGAACTGGCCTCTTTAGGGCTTGGCCAGGTTTCTCATAGAATTTGGGGGTTGAAGGGGAGTTACTTTTTATTCCATAAATAAGTTGGAATTTTATAAGAATATCTCCATACATTTCTTCTATAATGATAAAATAAAATAAAAAGAATGAATTTCACAATATTATTTAGCTAAGACAGATTTTTCAGTTATAAACCAGATGTGTGCTTGAAGTTTTCAAGTCTCTTGGATTGGCTGAACTTGGCCTGAACCACGCTTCTGAAGGTCAAGGTAGGTCCATCTCCTCCCTGTGGTTTTTCTGACCCTGCTGCCTCCCCCTCCCCACACCCTGACACTCCAGTGTTTCAACGGAACTCCATGCCAGTACCAGACTCCATCTCCTTCTCTGCTTCTACAGGAAACTGAGGCCCACTCAGAATTTCATGAGGGTGGTAACTCTGTGGGAAGTTTTGCAGGGTAGCAGGGCTCCGCCTTTAACTCCTGCTCCCCACATTTTCAGCCTCTTGGGAAGTACATTGCACATTCTCCCACTTCCTACCTTACTTAGCCCCTCAGGAACTCTGGTGAATTCATTTCTTTCCATCTTCTTTCAAAATAACAGACACTAACTCCAGTTAATTTAAACCCCAAAAGGGAAGAAGTTTTAAGGATATAGGGGTCTCAGGAAAGTCAGCTGTAACCAAGGAAAGTCCTGTGCAGGACCATCTCCCCTTTCTGGTGTCTGCCTGCTAGGTCCTTCTCTCTGCATGGTTGCTTTCTCTCTTCTCCAACCTGTACCCCAGAGCCCCCAAGTGTTTAGCTACGTGGAAAGACAGACCACCTGCCTCAGGATCCCAAATTCCTGGAAAAGAGTGTCAGTTTGCCCTGGCTGAATGATGTCAATGAAGAGGAAGAGGTCTTAGAGCACCAGGTTACCAGAGGGGGAGCTCATGGCCAGCACCCCCGAGTATGATCTAGAGAGTGGATAAGTAATATTTACCCCTCTGAAGAGCTGAGGTTTGGGTATATTGTCAAAAAGGGTATTCATTTTGTTTTTACTGAAGTGGAACAAAGCACAGACCTTGGAATCACATCCATTTGGCTTTGAGTACTTGCTCAGTCAATAACTTAAAACCCTCCCCACCCCAACCCCATCACTCAGAGAAAGGTCCTATCCCTTCAAGATAATATAAAAAGCCCCCAAAGCTCTCTGCCCTCCTCTCTTTGATCCTCTCTTGCACCTACACCCCAGTCATACATACTGCGTCCCCTTCTCAGCACCCATCATGCTCTCTTCTTTCACACACCTTCTCCCCACTCACTCCCCAACCTTGTGGGCCTAATGGGGGACATTTCTTTCCTCAGGAAATCTTCCTTCAATTCACAAGGCTATACTCACAGTGTCATATCGTCCTGAGAAGGAACTCTTCTTGGCATCCCTGGAAACCAGTTCATCCAGCTTAAACAGTTCTAGGACTCTGCATGGCAAGGTAGCCCATTCCACTACCAGTTTCTAGAAGGTTCTGATGCCCCATCCCAACCTGCAATAGTATTGAAAACATCTCAAATCTTCTATCCAGTGGCCTTAGATGTTGCCCTAGAATAACTCTCAACTTTCTGGAAGCTTCAATCAGTTACCCCTCCCAATGCCCAAGACCTATCTCTCTATCCCAGAAGATTCATCATTCCATAACATCCTCTAGTTTTTCACTATTCTTCTCAAAGCTTGACACTCGTAGGTGAGTCGAACCACCAGCTCCTTCATATGGACCCTACGCCTATACTCTTATACCAAGTGATTTTTAGTTCCTGTGAACCACCTACCTGTGAACTTCTGGTCAACCACATCCCCTCCAGCTCTTATCATATGACCAGCTATTCATGCCAAGTTCCATCTCTTCTCACTCCCAGACTTATGCAATTGACTGAAGTTACACAACAAGCCAAGGGCAGAGACTAAGAGATGTCTCAAGAACTATGATTTCTAGTCCATTGTGGCTCAGCAATTCATTTGTCCACAATTTTTTGAACACACACACTCACACACACACACACACACACACACATATATATATGTATATATATATATGCAATAATAATAGTAAGTGTAGTTTATACTTAATGAGGGTCTCTTCTGTGCAAGTCTCTAAACCAAGCAATATGTAAGCATTTCCTTATTTAACCTTCACAACTAGTCCCTAAAGACTTTACAGAAGAGGAAATACAAGCTTAGAGAGATTAAGATATTTAATACACTAGTACAATAGAATGGAGAGGTATGTTAGACATCAAAGAAATAAAGTCTTAGCATATTGAATATGACAGCTGTGGGTTCTCATATTTCTTTCCTAAAATTAGGAATCTCCTAACCCCAATAACCAAACTTGACTTCATTTAAAAAGGGGAAGGGGACTCACATCAATCAGGTGACATCTAAGGGAACAAAGGAATAGCCCAGCAATCAGGAATGAGTTTTCTCAGGTGTTCTCTTAGGCATGGTTCCTTCTTCTGAGATGTTCAGAAGTCATTGAACTTTTGCCTCAGTGCCCCCACCACCACACACACCTTTTAAACCCTGAATGTGGTGTGAGAACAGATTTGGTATCTTTACCAAGCTTCTGTAAGCCTTTGCTGTCACTCACATTCACATAACAAAGCTGCATATCTGATTGGTTAATTTGATGATATCTAGCCAATCTGAGATCAGAACTGCAAATTGTGGTAAAATCTTGTTTACTTATTTAACACAATTCCAAGAGTTTCTGGTGTTCACTTTTAAAGAGTCAATAAAAACTTCTTTTTATAGCTAAACCATGAAATGGGAAATGGCATTGATTTAGTTGGTTCCCATGTAAAGAAGAACTCATGAGCCTAGTGGCCTTCTCATAACACTGATCTGCTTGGGACCGGCAGGTAAAGATGTTCTCAGTCACATCTCTTCCCTTGTAGCCCATGACCAATGAAGAGAGCTTTGTCCACCAAGCCTTCAAGACTAGAGGCTATTAGACAACATTCTGGACAAATGGTCCCCATGGAAACTTCAGCTGATTGAACTCAGATCTCGCCTTGCTTCCTCTGAAGCAGGATCAGAGATCTGCCTGTTGACTGTGTGGTTTCCCAGAAGATTTGGAAATATCCTTGATGTGGGTATGGGATGGAAACAGGGGAATTTTTGTGGCATAGGGGACAGAGGAAGACTCCAAACACATTAGGGTTTGGCAAAACCCAAGAACCTCATGCCCAGACCTTTCCCCTTCTCTTTTAAGTCCATATACATTTCAAAGGGAACTTAATCCTCATTTCAGGAGTGACCACACCAGTGTGCAGAGACAGTGGCAAAGGAGACTAATACCTAGAATGTCCCATGGGACTTTTTCCATCCAGTTTCTACTTAGCCACCAGAACCAGTTCATTTTCATCAAGTTTTCTTCTCCATCAAGTCTAGCCCACTGTGAACACTAACCTAAGACAATGTAACATCACTCACAAAGTAGCCCTTGAAAACCACATACAGACTAACAGCTTCTTTTTAATTTTTTAACTATATGTAAACACAAACATAAAAACAAATGTGCATGCACTTTTCAAACACTTACTCAAAACTGTTTACTGAATGCCTTTGACAGCCCACCACTGTGTTTGGCATTGAACTCAAAATGGAAAACAAGATTAGCAACATCTTGACTTTAACATGCCTCACATGGGGAACTGTATGTCTCAATGGTTGAACCCCATGGGATTCAAATTTATCAAGGTGATCAAGCAATGGCACAGAAAGACTAATGTTCTTGAAAGATATTTTTTATTATCAGCATTTCTTTAGAGAAAGAGGCATGCCACACCCTTTGGAGCTGCATGGGAAGCACTAGGTCAGGTTTGGTCAGGAGACAGAACAGAAACAAGGAGGGGCAAGAGCTGGAGACTTTATTGGTGTTTCTGCAGGAAAAACAAGGGAAGGCAGAGGGAACACCTTAGGAATGACTGGTTTGCATAATTCCAGCAGGCTTTGGAATCTAGGGGTAGTCTTTAACTGCCTGATGTCTGGCCCTGGGATGATTTAGGGCAGGGGAAATACTGGTTTGATGTATAAGAGTTAAAGGGGAGGTATTGAGATATAGAAATGGTGGTTCTATTTGTTGGTTTATATATGAAGGCTGAGACTTTTACTATCTCCACAACTATCTAGCCCTGGCAGTCAGTCTATCCCTGAAAAACAAAATACAGAAAAATTTAAAAATCATGATTAATAGTCTCTATCCATCAGTACAGACAACAGAACCCTCCAGGTAATTCAAAGCAAATGGAATTTAGTATAGGCATAGGGTATTTACAAAATACTAGAACAGCTGAAAGGAAGCAAGGTGGTCCCCCACCAGACAATTTAATTATTTCAAGGATATACAATTCTTAATTTGAAACAGAGAAAGAGATGTTGCTGCTACTGATCCAAGGATCCCCACACAACTGACTTCCACCCACAAGGTGATGACCAGATGTGGAGTGCTATCTACCTACCATGGCTGATTAACACCTGCATATATATTCTGAGTAATGGAAAGGGAGAAGGAGGGATCAAGTATAACCACAGATTTCTGTGCTCTACACAGCACAGCACGCAGGTCAGGTACTTGCTAACTACACCAGACTGGACCTGCTCTCTATCCTGCAGTTGATAGATAGGTTTATATGCCAGACAATGGCCCACAGCTGACCTTTCTCTCATAGGCTGGATTGATCTGCCCTTTCTGCCCTAGCTCTTTCCCTTTTCTTTCTTTCTTTCTTTCTTTCTTTCTTTCTTTCTTTCTTTCTTGCTTTCTTGCTTTCTTGCTTTCTTTTTCTTTCAATAGCAGAAAAGCTTCTATGAGTTCTTGAAGATACAGATCAAGCATTGCCTCCTCTGTGGCAAACCCTCCTTTTCTTCATCCTGATAAAAAAACTGGCCATGCCCTCCATGGAGCCTATGCGCCCATAGGAGCAGAAGCAGATTCTCATCCTGGTGTCTGCCATGTTTCCTCTGCTCTTAAATCAGTGTCTCTGCTTGACTGTGATCTGCTTAGGGCAGACGCTAGATGAACAGGCAAGGCTGAGGCTCTTACCACAGACCCAAGATGCAGGAATGAAGGCCAGCAGAGCCCAGTCCAGTCAGAGAGGAACCAAGTGGATGAATCCTATTTTTAAATCAAGCCTGAATAAGAGTAGCCTGAATTGAATAGGAGTAACTGGAGCAGACAGGAGGAAGCAGAAAATAAATTAATACCTCTGATATCACTCAGAGATACTAGTTAGTTTCCATTGCAACTAACAAAACCCCAGCTCAAATGAGATAAAGGAATAAAAAGGAATGTACTGACCAGCATTAGAGAAAGGCCACAGTTCTGGTTTCAGGTAGAGCTGGATCCAGTCTATACCCTGAGTCACCAGGGGTCTGTCACTTTGGCTCAGTTTTCCCCTGAGGCCTACATTCTCACACTGACTCTTCCCATGTGGTAGCAAAGGTGATTACCACCACTTGCAACTTATAACATATCTATTTGGCAACTTCCATAAAAGGAGAGTCTCTTTCTCAATACTTTAAGCAAAATATTTCAGGACTGACTGTCTTGGCCCAGTCTGGTCCCAACTACTCCCTATCCAAGGTCAGATGAATAGAAGATGCACTTCTATTCAAATGTCTTTCCCACCTTCAAAACTTCAACACCAGGGGGTTTCCACGGGTCACATGAAGCCCATGAGCTGGGTGTGTTAACAGGTGGCCCTCAAAGGAAAACTGAAGTGGTGTCACCAAAGGAGGGGAATGTGTGGTGGGCAGGAAGCACAACAGATGTTCTCACGGTGGACATCAAGTGCTTTGCCGTCTCTAAAGCCTCACTCTTCACTTTGAAAGAGACTTTAAACCCTTCAAGAGGAACAGCAAGACTGCAGTCATCTCCTCTGAGGCCCCAACCTGGAGAGTGGGCTGCCCAAGAGGACTGGCGCCAAACAGAAAAATCTGACACCATTTCTGAGTCTCAGTTGAGATTGGGGAAAGGAAGGGAAAAACCCATCAGTTTTGGGTCTTGAGTAGTAAGACAAGAGAGGGCAGAGGGGAAAACGCTCGGGATGTAAATGTAACGAACAACAGAAAATAATTAAAAAGGAAGTGCTTCCTCTCGTTTGTCAGTCAGGCCTGTGAGGAACAAGAGAAGTACCTTCTCTGGAGCCTCAGCTGCTCTCTGCCTTTCCAGCCACCTCCTTGGGAAGAATGAGGCTTTAACAACCAGCATGGGGTCCGGCTGGCCTCCACCCAAGCCTGAACAGTGCCCCCATTGAGGGACCTCAGGGGCAGTCCTGGATGCCTCTCCCTTCTCCTGCTCCCCTCAATGGGCTATTTGTGGGGCTAACAAGGACTGGGAGACATGCTGCCCATCTCCTCCGAGGCCCCAACAGCTGCAGGATTCCTCAGGAACTCCGCAAGGCCCTGCACATCCCTGCAAAGAGACCAACAGGAGGGACACCGGATTCAGAGAAGGATGCCCAGGGCCTCCTGGATGAAAGAGAAAAACACTCCTCAGTTCTCTCCTTCCTCCCATCTCCTGGGGCAGTGACTGTTCACCCCCCAGATATCTGGTATCCTGCCTTCTTGCAGCTCAGACACCTCGCCTATGCCATCTTCCTTGCTGGCTGGGAAGAGAAAGGAGGCATGATTACCTTCCTCTAAGACTGAGAATTTATTATTGCAGCCATATCCAAATATTCCATCTTCATTGTCCTCTTCCTCTTTGACATAAAGTGACCAAGAGTGAAAAGTGGCAGCCCAAAAAGTTCTCATCAAACACCAAGGCCACAGCCTACACAGACCAACAGTAGGCAGTGATGTATTCTGTTCTCTCAAACCCATCAGGTAACGATTCCTATTGCATCAGAAAGAGATCTTCATAGTGTCCAGAACAGACAGGTCGGGACAAATCATCCCTGACTTTCTACTTCCATAGGATACAGAGGTTTCCCAATGTGTTTTCATCTAAGAGATGCAGGTTAACCCCCTGCCCTAATCTCTCCCTCCAGCAGTTATTGCACGTGAAAATCTCCCATTCTTGTGGAAATTCCCTGTTGGTAGATTGCGACATCAGCATGGCTAGAAGTATGTCTATGTGGTGGAAGTTTACTCAAGTGTAAATACTCCTGGTCTGCAGATATTGAGCCTTATAAGTGATTAGTATTAGGGTGCTGTGTGGTTGTTCCTGCCTTCCCCAGAGTGACCTCTAGGGTAAAAGAGAGAAGGGGACCTCCAGAGACAAACTGCCTACTGTGCACTGGATATAATCTGAAGGGGGATCTGATACAACTTCAGACCAGGTCCCTCCTCTACCTCCTTGCCAGAATGTTGGTATCTTGCCTCCTTCTTCAGGACCTGGGAACTTTTCAGCTCCCATGCCAGCCCAATCCACTTTTGGACTAATCTTCTTTGCTAGAGAATTCTTCCTTGAATCAACTCCTCAACAATTTCCCTCAAATGCCCACACACTGATCCTCATCTTTCTCTATGTTATATACTCTAGCTCCATGAAACGCTCAACTCTTCAGATAAAAATTTCCACATAGAAAGCACTCATGCCTCCTCCTGGACGTTTCTATTTTGGGCTAAAGCATGGTTCCTGCAATCCCTCGACAATTCCATGTACAATATAGTTACATGCTTTTTAACCACCTGGTTAACTGATTTATTTGCCTTGGACCCTTTTAAAGATATGAAATTCAGCTGAGTCTTGGCCAGGGCTAAAGTACAGAGCCATCACCACCTCGATAGAACTCTTCTTTGAATGCACTCTGAGACTTGATGTTCATCAGGTGACTTTGGACTCCCACTGAACTTCCTTGGTGAAAAACTCATGAGACTTTCCACATGAACTTCTGTTAAGTCAGTCATCTCTAGTTAATTGATTTTTTAACCTAAGATCTAGTCTTTATTTCTTATTTAACTTCATCCTCCTAGAGTCAGTCAATCTAACATGTAGAGCACTTCTATGAATATTGATTCAGTTAGTAAAACCTCCCAAATGTATGTCATTTACAAATACTCTAATTTTTCTTTTATATTTTCATTTATATTGTTGATAAAAGTGAAAGCCAGACTGAGAAGTCCACATACAGAGACCTGAAACCAATGTCAGACACATTACAATGTCATTTCAAAACCATGTCAGTACCATACAGACTGATGCCAGACATTGGAGCATCCAATCCTACTTCCAACCCTGGTACAACTCACATAAAAGAACACCTTATTATTAGATATAAGGAAGTATTTCTATGTTTTCCTTAAGTTGACCTTAGATAGGAGTGTTCAGCAATTTTTTCATACTATGCATACTTAAGATCCTATGGGTGCAGAGCCTCTTGTCATTAGGTGACAGACTTCTGACTTTTAACTATTATTTTTTCTATTAAAACAATCTTCTTGACAACATCCTACCTTGCTTCTATGACAAATTCAAAATCAAAGCCTATCTGATCAATATGATAATCAAATTCACATCCAAACCTTAGCCCTGTTTCTCCCTGGGATTCTCTACACCCTACCCAAAGAGGTTTTTTATTTTCATTTTCTAGGGAAAGTAAAGTCATTCTATAAATATTTGTACAAACTAGCTTAAGTCCAAGTTCTTGCAAAGCAAATTTGAATATTTAGTCAAGGCAGTTCTCAGGGCAAAAGCCTCCCAGTTCGAATAAACCCCTTTTGGCTAAGTCGTGTGAAAAATTTAAGCGTGGCTCACTCATGTATTTCCTGAGCCATTCCCCAGCTTCGTGACTAACAGAAGTTGAGTGTGAACTGAAAAATGGGTTGAATAATAACATGAGAATAAATAAGTCACTTATTTATTACTTGGGTGTTTTAATGTCACTTTTAAAAAGTCTCAAACTAAGTTCAGATTTTGAACTAGACTAATTGTGGGACAAATGAGCAGGGAAGCCTGAGAAATTCTATTACTCCTGGAATTCAAGCCCCTCACAATATTAATTATTTTTCTAGAAGACCCTATTAAATTAAGAAATTAGATCATAGTTTGCAACAAGTTCGTACTCGGCCTCACTCAGGAGTGGGGGTAAGCCGCGCGGAGTCAAGACGCAGACACCTGGAGTTGGGTGGAAGCAAGCAAATTGTGAGCTGCTTGCAAACTCGTTTATTGTGGAAATGTCTTGTCCCTATATAGTAGCATGAGCCAATTGGGTTTCATTACCTGTTTGCCCTTATGTTAATTAGGGTTTGTAACCATGTCCAATCATGTAACATCTAGATATGTTAAGTAAGGATTGTACCTTGTCCAATCATGCTTTCATTAACATCTAATCGTGCCTTTGTTTAGGGTCCAATCTGGACCCCTCAAGGTTTCCCTGGCAACAGCTATGCTAATTATGGGGAGGTGGTCTCGCTCAGTTGGTCAGCTAGAGCGAAATGCTCCTTCCTGCAGGTGTACCTGCTAGGCCTGTATGAGTGTAGGTTTTCCTTACACATTTGAGACGTTAACAGCTGCCAGCCAAGAACCAGGAGCCTCTCCCACAATAGCTCACCTT
The DNA here is from genome assembly GCA_020662805.1 of Glaucomys volans. Taxonomy (NCBI): domain Eukaryota; kingdom Metazoa; phylum Chordata; class Mammalia; order Rodentia; family Sciuridae; genus Glaucomys; species Glaucomys volans. The sequence continues at coordinate 420,550 of JAJEJO010005309.1, read as the reverse complement.
GTCACATCCCAGCCTTATAAAAGAAGACTTTCAAGCTGGGTGCACAGGCACATGCTTGTGGTCCCAGCTACTCAGGAGGCTGGGGCAGGAGGATTGCTCAAATCCAGGAATTCAATGTCAGCTTGGACAACACAGCAAGCCCTGCTCCAAACAACACAAAAAACAGAGCTAAATAAGCCTTCCAGGAGTTAGCGTCTCTCTTTCCAAAATGCTTGTTGAAATTCTAATGCGGTCTTCTCATCATTTTGCAGAAACAGTGCTGATAAAATATTAGCACTTTTGTTGTTCAGTTCTAATGTCCGTCACCTTCTCACACAAGTCACCAAATCCTTCTGTACAGCATCTCCACATTCATCACTTCCTCTGTTTTCCCTTATTATCACCTGTCAGAATCACATATAACCTGAGTCCTTCAGGTTTCAAGGTTCACTGTTTCCCTGAGTAGCTGAGTCTAATTATTGGGACTGCAGGGAGTCTGGCACCCATCTCAGTATCTCAGCCACAGGATGCTCCCCCTGGTTGCCAGTCACCTCATCCTCCATACCCTGCTTCTGGCTGCTCCTCATCAGTCCCATTCCTCTTGACCATCCTCACAGCTCTTTCTCCTGCACGTGTGCTCTCTTCTTGTCCCCTCATTCTGCACGGCACTGTGACATAAGACCAGATGACATAAGACTTACACTGAAGGTCTGGAAATTTTGGACATCAGTTAGTTATAGAACAAAACAAAAATTAATTGGGCATCACTTTTGCTCATTTCTGTCCATAAGAAGTCCCTTCCTGCAAATCCTCCGGAAAGGGGCTCATGGAAACCCTGGGAACTTCACTCTCCTACCTCCTTCCACCCCACCTGGAAGCCAGGGGGCAAGGGAGCCCTTTGATTTGGCCTATTCAGGGCCACCTCCAAGGCAAGAAAGAAGGAGAAGGGTAGTAAGTGGACCTGGAGGGCTAACCAGAGATCCAGCACAATAGCATACCATGGCTATTGATTGACGGGCATGGTCCAAGTGTCTGTTGCCCTGGGCCTCCCTTTCCTTTAATACTGCAAAACAGATGGAGGTCCAAGCTGCATCCTACATACTGCACAACGTCCACACCCTCCCATCCACCCCTTTCCTTCTCTTTGAAGTGTTTGGGGTTGAGGCTTCTCATGAGCCTCTCTTTGCCACCTGCCACCTGGGACCTCCATCTTTCCTCCTCTCTCCCAAATCCACTTCCTCCCATGCTGGATAATACCCTTCTTCCTTCCTTTTTCCCAAATCAGCATGAATTCAAATATTACTCTCTATGTCAGACTTGTAACTGAAGGGTAGGGAATGACGGAGGTAAACTTACAACAGCACAGAATAAGGAACAACTTCAAAATATTTATTAGACTTCTCTTTCATAAATATTCATTAAGCAAGTCTGTACTATGAAGATTTTCTCAATTATGCTCACCACCATTTTCTGAGAAACCCATCTTCTTCAAGGGGCTTCACATTCTCCTCTAATGACAACCCTCCAAAACAGAAATTCTGTTACTCTCTTCTTTGCCTAAACCTTGGGATATCTTATATTTTAATACAAAAGAATTTTTTCTAATCAATTTGAAAAATGCTATAAATAAAGTTTTATCAGAACCAGGGCCAGGGTTATGGTGAGGAAAGTGAGGCAAAGTCATACCCTTGCAGCATCAGATCCTTTCTTTCTTTGTTTAAAAATTTCGTACTTTGTTCATCATGGGTGTCTTTCATTAATTCTAAATTTTAAAATATATTAGAATATAACAGTATTTATTTTGATCACTACATTTATTTCTTTTTATTTTCGTACCACGGATTGAACCCAGGGGCTCAGACCTTTCCATTTTTTATTTTGGGATAGGCTCTCACCAAGTTGCTTAGGGCCTTGCTAAGTTACTGAGTCTGGCTTTGAACTTGTGATTCTCCTGTGTCAGTCTCCTGAGTCGCTGGGATTACAGGCTTGTGCCACCATGCCCAGATGATCATTATATTTCTTGGCATCTCTCTATTTCTATACCCAAGGTAAGTGTCTCACTCAATTCACTCAATTCACTCTAGTCCTGCCCATGCCAGGGAGGGGTTGGATGAAGGGACCCATCTTTCTACATTAAATGTGCCCATTAAGGGATTCTTCCAAACCAAAAGATAAATTCTTTTCCCAAGCACTGCTTTTCCTTAAAACTCCTGCCAACTTTGCAAATTATTTTTTTAACTACCCCTCCCTCATGGGGATAGAAAATGGCATCCTATCTGTCTCTGTATCTTCAGTGTCTCAGTTTAGCAGATGAATTCTAAATATTTACTGAATACAAAGATCCAGTGCAAAGCTTTGTAAGTTTAGCCTGTTAATTGTTTAATCTATTTAGAACTCTTTTTTTTAGGTAAAAATCCAATCTTAGAAAACCAACTGGCAAAGGTCTGAGAGATCATTGAATCTCATCTTTTCATTTTACACATGGGCTGCTGAGGCCTATGTCCATACAGGCAAGTTGTCTAGGGTTTATCCAGAAGAACTAAAATTTCCCAAAGTCAGGGTACCATCCCATAAAATAATTTTGTAAGATCCCAGTGGACAGAACAGAGTAAAAGTCTCCTGGGGTGTTCAGAAATCCCTGCGTTAATACAATGCTATTATTTCTAACAGAAACCCAGGGCTTGAAAAAGAAGCTCATTATATGAACACACACAAAGGAGGCTAAATGGAAAAATTACTGACACCCAACCCAATAACCTGAGTTGGAGCAGCTTCTATCATAGTGAGATACAGAAATATTAATTTCAAGAAGTTGGGCTTTTAAATCAGAGCCAGAAAATGTATTTGCCCAAGGTAAAGGCATGCATGGAAGGTTTGCAGAGGACGACGGTGATAAGGAAAGCTTGCCTCTTTACAATGAACTCATTGTGGCAACCATGCAAGGCCCCAGCAGGCTGACAAGGGTCCCTTCACTCCTGCACTCAGGACAGTTTGGCCAAAGGACATCTAGGGTGACACGCCTCAAACAGTCAGCACTAATCTCTGTATCCCGGAATAGCCCACAGAACCCGTCCAACCCGACTGTCTGCCTTTTAGCTTCTTTGTCCAGCCCTGCTTGGTTTACACTGGAACGTCTCCTCTGGGACTTCTCCGATGACCTGATCTTTGTCCACCACAACATCCCTTCAAGAGATTCTCCAACCCCCAGATTTGCCTAGCGGGTGACACTAATATTAGTTCCAATTAGAGGTAACGATTCAAAACAGATGAGGCATACATTGACCTACACGCCTGCCTGCGAGCTGCCACAGATTCATTTCTTCCTCACAACATCCCCTGGCAGAAAAGAGATCAAACTGACCTTGAAGAAGAAACCTCCTTTTCTGATCAGTTACCATGGCGACACAAACCCTCTCTCCCCCAGGGCACCTGCCTGAGGGCTCCCACCCACCAGCTGGTAGCAAGAGTAGACCAGCAGCCTGGGTTCCCACTCCCTCCTCAGTCCATCAACAAAGGTGCCAGCAGTGCCAGTTGGCTTCACGATATGGATACCTGCCCGCTAAGTGTTGGCCCAAAGATTGGGGACTTTCACAAAAGCCAGCCAACAGCTGGCAGGCAGGAACCACAAGGTCATTGTCATCCTGGGCTGAATTGGAACGTGCACTCAGGAGACAAAGGGCGTCTGTAACCACAGCATCCCTCCCTCCCGGGGTGTTTTATTTACAGCTCCAGGCCCTGTGCTATGGGAGAGCCATGTGGCTGAAGGTGCCTTTTCTGTGCTTGTCTTCTTTACCCTTTTGGCGTTGCCCTGCCTTTATACATCGGTGTAGAAAGGCTTTCTGTGCCCAGTGTCTCATTTTATTGTAGATCAGAAAGCTCAGCATAAGTCACCCAGGGCCAGTGGGTTCAGAGGTGGAGCTGGTAACCAGAAGCCGTGTCAAACTTCCTCTGCTGGCTCCACACCAAGGCCTCCGAGGATTTCTTGTCACATGAGGTTAGTGTAGTTTCACATCCTCTAAAGCAAAGCTCTGTCGAAACTCTCTAGTCTCACATGGCTTCAGCTCAAAACAACCACCCCACTCAGCTGCTTTCTGAACTGTTTCAAGAGCAGGTCAGGAGACCCGGGTTCCAACTGCAGCTCAGTCAGCTTGACCTTGAGCAATTACTGGTCCTCAATTTTTTTGTCTGGAAAATTAAGGGGCAAAGTAGTTGTCATTAGAGCATTGGAGTGCTTTTCTTTCAACACACTCTTTTTCCATCTTTTTTGTTTGTTTTTTTCCTTAAAAACAAAAGATTTGATTTTCCTAGTTGCTTTTAAAATAAATGGTTAATTTATCAAAGGCTTATGGAGATTGTTTCAGTTTAAAAGATAAACAGATATGCACAACATGGATGAATCTCAAAAACATATGATGTCAAGTGAAAGAAGCCTAATATATAAAGAGCTCATACTGTATGGATTTTATTAATACAAAATTTTCAAACAGTAAAAACTATTCTACAGTTGAAACTGTTAGGTTGATGGTTGCATCTGGGAAGAGAAGAGCAGGGATTACCTGAGAAGGAATGAGAAGGAACTTTCTAGATTGAAGGTAATATTTTATATCTGCATAGGTTTGGGTTACAGATGGAAGTCTTTGTCAAAACTCATAGAACGCTCCTCTTAAGATGGAGTGATTGATGTAATAAAGTAATTTTAGCAAGTTGTGGAATCTAAGTAGTGGGTATATGAGTGATTACTGTGTAACTCCTTCAACTTTTCTGTGTATTTGGAAATAGTCACAATAAAACATTGGGGGAAATGCACACAGTGTAATAAGTTACTAAGTTCCCGGCCCACCCATCCCTCTGGCTTCATGTGAACTTTTCTCCCATTGAGTCAGTAGAAATGGGAATATTCATTGATTTGGGTTGATTAATCACTGGTGCTCTGTGATGACTAATTACTTTATCACTGTCCAGGTTTCCAGGGACAAGGATAAGTTCTATACATCCAGAACCTGCCCTTTGGCCTCCCCTGACTCAGCACAGGTATCAGAAGCAGAGTTCCCAGGAAGCCAGCCACCCATACCACATAGGGATTGGTGTCTCCTCACTCTGAATCTCTCTGCTCTTTGATGACCAATATCTTCAATGGCCTTTCAATTAAAGCATTTTTATTCAACCCTAAATATAATAGGGACATATATCTTTAGAACCACTCAAGATTTAGCATATGCATTACCCAGGGATAGATTATAAGCATATCTTTCCCTAGATTCAACTATCCTGTACCCACGGTTAATATAAATATCAAAAATAGGTCTCTGGATGATTGACTTTCATGACTACTTCCCTCTAAAACCCTAAAAGCATTCTTCTTTGTTCCTCCCCAATTTGCTTACTTCTCTCTGAAAACCTTCAAGACAGATCCATGCAAAGAAGTCTGGATCTATGCTATGCTCTGCCCTGGAAACAGAGACTCACTAACCTCCTCTGATGGAAGAGGAGGAATAAAGGAAAGAAACACAACTAAGAAAGCAGAGTAAAATTCATCCTGGGTGTAGAATTCATGATTGGTTCATTTAGCTAATTGACAAGTCAATCAAATCAAATAGATGTACACACACTTCCTAAGCACAAATCATGGTCTAGAACTTCGGTCATCCAAGGAGTGTTAGATTTCTTGACTCCAAACCAGTTTATTATCTAATCTAGTGAAGAAGATAAATTGTAAGTTTATGCACAGTTGAATAGTGAAATACTTAGACAATTGTTGGATACGCCATTGGAAGAACATCCAAGTTCCGCAAACAAGGAACCATCAGCTGAGGTGGGGAGGACACTAGGAGTTTACAAAGGGACATATATCATTTCTAGCTGGAGGGGACCAGGTACCTCACAGAGTGAGCTTTAAGCTATGTCTGGAAAAAGAGGTAGAATTTGAAAAATGCAAAAAAGGGAGAGACCACCCTTGTATGTAAAATAGGAAAATTTTAAAAGGAGCTTCTGTTCTCAGCCCTTAAGAATCAAAGAAGCATCATTCATATACAAGAGGCCTCTGTGATTCAGCTCTTTGAAGAAACTGGTTTCAAAGTTATCCATCCACCGTTAGAAAAAAAATGCTTCAATAAAATTGATTCACTTGGAAACAAGCCTTGGTCTACCCTAATGTATCAGAGCAGAGAGGGCGTGAATCAGTAAGTTCACTTCCTCAAACCAGGACACTGAGGCCACATTTGCAGTGTTGCCTCCCCAGGGGACATCACAATGAACTAGCACCTCTGGAGGACACGTGAGAGGATGTTAGGTCTAAATGAGCCCTTAACACGCACGAAGAGCAGGCCTGAGGGTCCTCCCTCCTTTAGCCAAGTCATAGCAGGAAAGAGAAGGGCCCCATGTGCTCCACGGTCATGTTCAATGTGCACATTAATGTTTATCTCCAGCCGCCAATCCTGGATGTCCAATAAGCCACTGGATTTCCACCAAAAGGAAAAATGTAAAGCTATTTTCAGCAAACCGTGGTCCAAACTGATTTTCCACTAACTCGGTTTCTCACCATTTCAATTGCATGCAGCCAATGATGCCTACTCTGGATACAAACTCTGGTGTCTACTCTGGATATGCAGATGTGTATGCTCAGTGTACCCACTCCACAGTTTAACCATCATGTTACTGAATCAGGAAGAGAGTTGGAGGCAGAATGCCTGAATTTAAATCCCATCATTGCTTCACCTGATTGGGCCAGTTCCAGGATGTTTTTGAGCCTTGGTTTCTTCGGATATATTATCAACCACCGCAGAATGTTGATGAGAGAATTGGAAGTGAAACTCTCCAGAAGGATGCTGGCCCCACAGTAAATGCTCTCTATATGTTTTCCAGGTTGGATTTAGAACTTGCTCTGTGAAGTGAGAACCATATTAAATTGACCAGAGATCAGATATGAACCCATCGTTAATCAGCAATGCCATTGTTTTTTTCCATTTCAAAAATTCTTCTCAGAGAGTTTCCACCTATATTTAAAAAATAAAAAGTCTATTAGGATTGTAGATTTGATAAGCATCTTTCAGGAACACTGCGCCTCACCCCACCCCCCTCCACATGTACATTTGTTAAAAATTAACATTCAGTCCCTTTTGTGGAGGTTTTTATCAGGAAATCTCAAACAGTGCACTGAAGAGAGGTTGACATGCTTCTATTTCCTCCATTTCTCTGTACCTGTAGAAATTGAGGCACAAAGTTAAAGACTCAGGTGTGCAGGTATGTAGGTGTGCATGGGTCTTTTGAGTAGTCAGCTAACAGAATGGCTTTGGGTCTAGAATATTCACCTAGAGACCCTAATATGATCACAGGAATGGGAAGTAATAGGAGTAGAAAAGGAGTTTACAAATATTGCAGTATTCAATGTGAATTGACTAGAACTGAGGTCAAAGATGGATTTCAGCGTTTTCATGTCACTGGTTTCCAGTCAACCATTTTCTGTCATCTCACTGTCAAGTTTAGAGCATAAAAAAACCTCGAGAGGGTTGCTCAGCTCTACTCACTGCTTCCAAGCAAAGTTGGTCTTCACCAGAAGAAAAATGGCGCACGCTGTGTCTACAAATGAATGTGACTCGTCCTCACATTCTGTGTATGTGACCACAGCCTCAAAAAAAAGTTAAAGCAAGAAACATAAAAAAGTAAGAGGTTTAACTTCACCAGAGCCACTTGTATTGGGGGGCCGGGGATGTGGATCTGAAAGCACAATGAAAACAAAGAATATTAGACTTGGGGGGACAAATACCTGGTCTGTTTTAGGTAAATTTTTCATTTTGCAGCAAAAGGAACTGGACCTCAGAGAGATTTCCAGTTTGATAGAAAAGAATCTGAAGCCAAGAACTTTCATAGTGCCTCCAAAATATAAGGTTAGAAGTAATATAAGCATTATATTCTAAATCCCTCATTTCACTGATGAGGAAACTGAGATCCCAAGAATTTAAATGACTGTTTTGAGGCCTCACCCTCAGGGAGCAGGACTAAATCCCATAGTGTTTATACTTCTTAGAGTGAGCTGAGGTCTCTCCCTTTACTATCTTAATCCTGTCAGAGGCCTTCGCCACCCTTTGGTTCTTTTACATGGGTAATTGATGTTTTCCCATGTTCTTATATAAATAATGACATCAATATGGTTGAAAGATCCACATCTTCTTTTCAACCAGATTAGCACCCCTGGTAGAAATTCAGGAGCCACCAGTTGAACCCAGTCGAGTGTAAGCTCTGCCAGGTTGTATCCAGGCAATTTTAAAATACTCACCTATGTTTTATAACCAACCCAAGCTTTTCAGTCTCTAGATCAATTATCAGCACAAAGCATCTTACCATGTCAAATTCTGTCTCTATTTATCAAAATAAATAAATTAGAGTACTAAAAGATTTTAGCAAACAAATTGTTTTTACTCATTGTTAATAGGGCTCGGGTCAATCTTCTGATATTTGTGGTAATGCTATGGAGCCATTCATTGTATTAACTTATTGGACAAAACTCAAGGGCTTACTCTGTGCCCAGAAATACAGTAGGGAACAAAGTTACTGCCCTCTTGGATCTTATTTCAGTGAGAGAAACAATCAACAAACAAGCAAAGTCATAATATGTCAGGTGTTGCTATGTGCCAGGGAGGGTTAGGATGGTTGCTATTTATTGTATAGAAGATGGTCTTGCTGATTAACGGAGATGGAAAGTGAGGAAGCAAGCTTTGTGTATATCAGGAAGAAGCTGTTTCCAAGCAAAGGGTGAACAAGTGCAAATGCTTGAAGCGGGAGTGGCGTGTTCTTGGAACAGCAAAGAGGCCAGGGTGGAGAACGCAGAGTGAGTCAGGGGACAGCCGAGGGAGGTGCTAACTCAAGGTCTTTTAGGACACCATAGAGGTTTTGGCTTGTGCTCAAACTGAGGTGATAAGATATTGGATGGTGTGGAACAGAGGAGAGATGTGATCTTGCTTCCATGTAGAATCATATTGCCTGTGTGTGGAGAAGCAACTGTAGCGTGTTATGGGCTACATAATAACACGATGGCGATGGCGATGGTGATGGTGGTGATGGTGGGGAGGTGGACCTTGATGTTAGCACAGAGATGGTGAGAAGCATTAAGAATCCCAGAGGTAGAACCAACAGGATGTCTTGGTGGATTGGATGAGGAGCATGAGGAAAAAGAAGACTCAATGATGGCTTCAAGGTTGTACATGGGAGCAGCTCTTGGGTGGACCTGCCATTTGCTGGAACACGGAAGGCCGTGGAGGAGGAAATTTGGGTTGCAGTGAGGGGATTTTGAATCAATTCTAAGCATACTGGGCTACTGATGCTATTAGACATCCAATTGGTAGACTTGATTGACTTGCTTAATAGACACGTCCTATTAGACTTGCGTCTCAAAATTGGAGTTGGATACGCAACAGAGATTTCTTTCCAGCCTGGAGACAAAAAGGTTGGTGTCATTAGCATGTGGATGATACTGAAAGTGATGAGACCAGATGAGATCACCAAGCCAAGGTGGATTAAAAAGAAAAGAACTCAGCCGGTCCTGGTGGCACACGCCTGTAATCCCAGCAGCTTGGGAGGCTGAGGCAGTAGGATTGTGGGTTCAAAGCCAGTCCCAGCTACTTAGCAAGGCCCTAAGCAACTCAGTGAGACCCTGTCTCTAAATAAAATACAAAAAATAGGGCTGGGGATGTGACTCAGTGGTGGAGTGCCTCTGGGTTCAATCCCTAGTACAAAAAATAAAAAAGAAAAAAGAAGAAAAGAACCACTAAGACCCTGTTTCTAAATGAAATATAAAAAAGGACTGAGGATGTGACTCAGTGGTAAGTGCCCCTGGGTCAATCCCTGGTACCAAAAGAAAATAAAGAAAAAGAAAAGAAGAAAGGCCAGGGATACTCCTGTGTTTAGAGGTTGTTGAGATAAGGAGAAATAAGCAAAGAAGGTAGAGGAAGGGACCAGAGAGGTAGACAAAGATCGGAGACAGGCCAAACCATGAGGAGAAAAGCAAATATAGCCTCCTGCGTCTCCTGTTACCGAATCTCCAGTCTCCTGTGAAAAACAGTAACAATAACAGCAAGAATATTATGAGTAAGACACCTGCTGGGTGTCTGTCCGGTGTCAGGGATTGTGCTTTGACAAATCTCACACGTCACCACTGATAAATTGGTAGTAGCTACCAGAATATTGTGTTAAAAAGGATTCTGAGGCTGCCTCTTAAAGGAAGACAATTGAATTTTGATATCTGCCAGAGACAGTTTGAGGAATTGGCATCATAATTGCCAGGTCTTTGTGATTGCTATGCTAGGACTTTACATGTATTATCTGAGGAGCTAAAAACCCCACATACTGATATAATGAGCCCCATTTTACAAATGCAGAAACATAGTTCAGAGACATTCACTAACCTCCCACAGTGGCACAGGAAGGTGGCAAAGGAGAAAATTGGCTCAGGTCAACTGAGCCACGTTGCACAGATTCCTCTCTCCTCTCTCCATTGGATCAGGAAAGTGTATGGACTTTTAGAACCCCAAGGCATACCTTTTCTAATCTAAACTTATGTCACAAAAAAGCATATAATCAGCTGGACTCATGAACTGATAGAGAGATATTTGCAAGTTCTCATAAAAGAGAAAAAGACACATGAGGCAGGAATAGTGAAATGAAAAAACAGCAAGTTTTTTCTTTTTTTAATTGTTCTTTCTAGATATACATGACAGTAGGGTGTATTATTCCCTGCCAAAAAAATAACTCAGTAGGCATCAAGAATTCTCAGCTTCTCTTTTAGCACCAAGCCCTTCCCACAGTCATTTGTATTAACATTTGCAAAAGATTTATTTCCCTTTGATTCAAATAATTCCACATTCCCAAGAATATCTGAACTGGAGCACGGCCAACTGCCTGCAGGGCCTGCAGCCGTCTCCCTGCTCCTGGGGAGCTCTCTGGGTGCCCATGAATGGCTCATTGTTAAAGATGAACCCACTGCAGAGAACAGAGAAAACACAGAAGAGGAATCAGTGTCATGATCTGGGGACCAGTCTGGATCTGAGCAAGGGAATTGACAGAAATGGTGAGCACCTACCTAAGGCTGTTGTGAGTCAGAGTGATTGATGTCTCCCAGCCCAGGGTTCCCCCAAGATGGTATCAACCATCAACTTCTGGACAGTCCTTCATGAGACCAAGCAGAGTGCTAGCGCAGGCCCCAAACTGGAAATCATCCCCAAACCCTTGTTAAGCACTAACTGCATGCAGGATTAAACAATGATAGTAGAGAAAAGTCTGAGGCTACCTTCAAGTAGCTTGAGCAACTGACGAAAAGTCCGAGAAATATATGATCTCTGGACACTTATATACGAGACTTAGAATCCAAATCTTGTTCTGATTTTTGCTACTGACTTTCTGAAAATATTTTGCTTATCTATCCAAGTAATAGGGCACTTCAGAGAAAGGTCCAAGTGCCCTTTTCAAGGTTCATTAAGAAAAAAGATTTTTAAAAACTTCTATACTTTTAGCATTTCTTGCTATTGATCAAACTTCACCAAATTTAATTGCAGAAAATAAATGTTTCCTGATGTAGACTTGTTACATTTGAACCATATCTATTATTTCAGGGGTGTATAAATAGACCCCCAAACTAATGTTTAATAAGCATGATTTAGATAATTTAGTGGCCACATTTTATTTTTCAGAATATGGGTCTTTTCAAAAAGTTACATTTTCTGGTACTGATTTGGGCCTTTTTATTGTTCTTTTTTGAGTTTTTTCAGTAGTTAGCTACTATATTTCAAGATTACTTTCCATGCCCTACTACTTCTCCAAACTCTCAGAAATGCACCAAAATATATCAGAGAAAAGCAAAAAAAAAAAAAAAAAGAAAGAAAGAAAGAAAGAAAGAAAGAAAGAAAGAAAGAAAGAAAGAAAGAAAGAAGAAAGAAAGAGAGAAAGGAAAACCAAAAACCTAATTCAGTTGCAGTCACAATTAATTTATCTGCAGAAAAAAAATAGCCAGGTCTACTTATGTAACTATATATCTACTTTGTGCTACAGAGAAAAATCTACCTCACTTGCTAAGGCAAGCCTCTGTCCTCCAACTGCCCACCTCACCACCTTGCAAACAGGCAAAAAGGCTACATGGAGTTTGACCTTTTACTCTATGGACACTTCTTAGTCTTCATTGAGGCCATTAGTATATTAAAAACACTGATGAAGGGCTATTTGTTGGGTAAAGTCATTTTTCCCTTGACATTTATTATCAGTAGAAAAGTTTTTCTGTTTTAATACCCACATTCTGGCATATAATTACTGTAATAAAGTCTACTTCTTCACTCTGGGTGACTGCTGCCAGTATTATGAAATCATGGCAATGGTTGTAAAAATAAGGGAGGTCACAACCCTTCCACACACACACACACCCACTCTGCAGCTGATATTAAATAGCTTCGGTGGGAAAATGCAGACCTTTAAACTTTCGCTACCAAATTCAATGCATTCTGTATTTAACTTCTTCTTTAAAACAGTTAGTGTTGTAAGAATTCAAAAACTGCATATGGCCATGGGGAGAAGGAAAAAGAGAAGGAGCTTATACTTAATTAGCTACTAAGTCCAACTTGGACCAAGCACAATAACAACCATTTCTTTGTGCTAACTATTTTTAATGATATGCATTACATGCATTGGCCTGTCTGCTGCCCAGACTGTTCCAGCATCCATCTGCTTCAGTCTTATGCTTTTGGCAAAGGACCGCACTGGGGAAAGTCTCCATTTTGATGTTTTGCCATTTTGGTAAAGATAACTCCTAACAGCATGCATTCCCTCTGAACCTGAAGCTACCACCACAGATTCATGACCACAAGACAGTCAATGTCCGAGCATGTCAGATGCTGTGCAAAGATGCTGCCTACACCTCAAATGGTACTCAATATTATTTTGATTCATCCTCTCTGGTTTAAAGAACTTAGATATTTTAATCCAATTGCTTTCAGCTATTCTCTTATATAACGGTTGGTTACAGTTTTTCTGCTTCCAACCAAGACCTAAGTCAAGATAATTCAGCATCATTAAAAGGACAGATAGGCCATGAGGGCATGTTTTGTACATTTAAAAAAAAAAAAAAAGAAAGAAGAAAAACTTCAAGTTCTTTATGTAATAGAAATTTCCTTAGGGAGGGCCTAAGGAAATATCTAGTTTAAAAGCAAAATCTTGGATTTCCAAATTTTAAAAATCCTGAGTAAAGAGGCTGTTTGAGAGTCAGAGGTCAGGATCTGTTTTGCCCTTAGAATGGGAAATCACTGAAATCTATTGTCTTACAATGCAGCAGAGAAGCAATTTAGAATACTCGAGAAAAAGGTGCACAAGGCTCACAAGAAAGCACCCACAGAGCACAGAACAGAGAAAACCAAGCTCTGAAAACCTCACCCCACTCCACATAGAGCAGGTCTGCTGTTGTCTATTTTATTTCCTGGTCTTATAAACCAGGGTTTTTTTTCAGAAAGGAAAAGAGCCATGACAACCACTTTGGAAAACAGTTTTAGGTTTGCAAATCCTGCTACCAGCAACTCTGTTCCTAGCTATGTAGCTTAGAGTAATTTGTACATATATGTCCCGAATGCATGTATGTAAACCTTCACGGCACTACAGTCCGTAATGACTACAAACCAGAAGCAACTTAAATGTCCATCTGTAGTACCATGGATCAATAAATACACTATGGCAAATTCACATAACAGAAAACTATGCAGCAATAAATTTAATTATCAACTAGTGCACTGTATGGATGAATCTTACAAACACAATTTTGAATGAAAAAAATGTCATAAAAGAGAGTTATTCCACTTACAGAAAGTTTGAAAATGGGCAATAATAACCTATATTGTTTAGAGATGCAGGTAAAAGTAATAAAACCAAAAACAAAAGCAAAGAAAAGATTATCACAAAAGTCTGAAAGACAAAAGTCCATTTGTGAGGGAAGATGGTAAGAGGTTATAAGCAGACTGAGAATAGGAAGCAGGGGAAACTTCTAGGGTGCTAGCAATGTTTTGCTTCCCATCCTTTAAAGTTTTTCCATGTGAATATTTTATTTTTCATTTCACAATTGCAAAAATAAAAAAACAAAACAACAACAAAAAACTACTCCCTAGAGCAAAAAGTTTGAATCCATCATGGCTTCAATCCAACTTCTTCAAGGTAGGGAGGTTAAGGGTCCCTGACTGTCCTGTGCCCATGTGTGGCTTCTGGGTGTGGCTGTCTTCTCCTTAGAACCTTGGGACCTGGAGAGCCAAGCCAGGTGGAAGTTCGTAAAGGATGTCCTTCTCATTACTTCACTCTGCTGTTCCCCAAACGCTGTTTCCCAAGCTTCTCTATTTTTGCTTTCTCTCCATTCAAGGTCAGGATTTTTCCTCTGGGGAAGAAGCAGTTAAGGGCTAGCCTTTCTTTTCCAATGGGTCTTTTTAAGTGGTCTAATTTCTGGGGAATCCAGGGCCTGTCATTATCTTAGGAGGCTCTTCTATGCCATGTACAAACTGACCCCTTCTTTTTTACCCCTCCTCCAAAGCCTCTTCCCCACAAAATCCACCCCCAGCTTCTCTCAGCTCTCTGGGGTCCACAGCTGAGGTCCTCACTCAGGCCCACGAGACAGATGTACATGCTGAACCTATCAGTGCATTCAAATATGTGTCCCCACCTTGTACCTCCTCCTGATCCCATGTGTTCCTGACTTGCCAATCCTACATAAACAATATGTAATATTTAATCTGCATCCTAAAACCTGCCATAATGTAATGTGCATTTGACAGATGCTAAAATATTAACTTCAAAAGTAACAATGCTTCTCTGGATACTTTAATCATGCTTCCAATAAATCCAATAAACAGTAGAAAGTTGCAGGGTGACTTATTCTTCTGTCCCTGGGGTGAAGAATAACCCATTCTCCTTGAGTTTCCTGGTGTATATTGCTTTTATAATAAAATTTGAACATATTTTTTATTATCTCCTCACTTAAAAAAAATCAGTTGCTGAGAAACATTTAGCCAGAACTCTGTTTAGAAAGTAAAAATTGTATGTAAAGGAAGTTCCACTGGCGACATTTGGAAAAATATCACACACAGATATGAATAATCCAATTTTCAGCTGATACAGGAGTCTGTTCACTAGATTTTTTCAAGTTAGTGCCATTCTTGAATTCTCAGGATCCAGAAGAAATTGAAGAAGAATAAGACATCCAGAATCCAGAAGACAGAATCTAAAGAAGTGAATGAAGGAGTAACAGCAAAAATCCAGAAATGTTGGTATTGTTTGCTTGTATGTTTATTTTTGCTTGAGGCATTTACCCAACCAAGGAACTTCAGGGCAGAGCTTGACCTTATAAAGAAATCCCTACAGAGGCCACCATGACCGGTACCAACCCCAGCTCTGTGCTACCTGTCACAGAAATATGTATAACAATAAAACCTGCAGGACAATAAAAGAACTTGCATCGTCACTGAATGTTCAGGGTGACAGAACTGGAGCTTTCTCCCAGCATTCACCTCACTTCCCTGAAGCCTGATGGCTTGATGACAAAAATCCATCACGGAATCATCATTCCAGGACCAGAAATTTCAGACTTGACAAGGCCAAAGTATAAAACTGAAGCCATGTCTCATTTGTGAGAAATTCTAAGATAAATCTCCTAAATATGGACTTAGAGAGGGAGCCCAAGATCCAAGGTAGCCCAAACCACCTGGCAGAGTGAAAGTACAGAAGAGACGAGCAGGTGAAACTGTCAGCAGAAAACAATCAACAACAACAGCAAAATATGACAATCCAAATAAAGGGGTAGTGTTCTTAGCCCCCCAAATAACTGCTCTCCAAATAAACTTGATTTCACTCTCAGAGAAGCCTGTATTCATGTAGAGGTCTTCCAACCATGGAAGAAAGAAAGAGAAGAAGAAGAAAGAAAGAAAGAAAGAAAGAAAGAAAGAAAGAAAGAAAGAAAGAGGAGGAGGAGGAACGAAGGAAGGAAGGAAGGAAGGAAGGAAGGAAGGAAGGAAGGAAGGAAGGAAGGAAGGAAAAAGAAAAGAAGGAAGGGAGAGAAAGGAAGAAAGGAGGGAAGGTTATTTCTAGATAAACTGGTCATGGGAAAAAATGCTTTTGTCAGATAAACAGCAATATTCCCAATCTCCTACCATATCTGTAGAAGTCCAATGTAACCAAAAACATCTGAAGAAGCCAAAATCCTCTATGTCATGTGGGCATAATGCCATTACCAGATAAAGCAAAAGAAGAGGATAATTGTTTATTTTTCTCTTTGAAAGACCCCATGCACAGGGGTTTGATCTGCCTCTTGCCATGCACCTTCAAAGGATGAACTCATTTACTTGAAATTCCAGATGATATGCCTTTTTTTCTTTTTGTAGCTGGGATTGAACCCAGAGGCACTATATCCCCAGCCCATTTTATGTTTTATTTTGAGACAACCTCTCACTAAGGTGCTTAGGGCCTTACTAAGTTGCTGAAGCTAGCCTTGAACTCGAGATCCTCCTAACTCAGCCTCCTGAGCCACTGGGATTACAGGTGTGTACACACCACATGAGGGAATTTGTTCTCTGGTCCTCTTGCCTATACCTTGCTATACTCCACCCGGCGCTTACGGTGCCACTTAGACACAGAGCCATAGTAAGATTGTCCTCTTTGAATTCCTAGGGCATCATCTGTGCACATCCTCATTCTGTCCCAATTCACAGAGCAATGCATAGGAACCTGACTGCTCCCTGAGCGTGGTGAATGGTTCCACTCATCAACCAGATTCTAGGATCAAGCAAGACCAAGACCTTTCTTGTAGTTTCTTATCCATTCCCTATCCCAGTGCTGAACTCACAGCTGGTGTTCAGACCTACTATGCTCCTTGTTGCCTTCCTCTCCATAGCTCAGGATCAGCACCCAGATAAGAATTCTCTCTGCACTAAGGAACTGCCCATCATGGCAGCATGGTAATATAAAATCAGGTTCCCAAGGCATTCAACAGTACCACTGATTCTGCTATAATTTGGTAATAGATTCCTAAAAATAACCTGTTTTACTAAGGATTACAATATTAAAATACTTGTTTCAATGGTCAGGAAAAGAGATTGGGGTTAGGATTAGAGTTTCAGATGTTAGGTAACTTACTGTGTATATATTCAATGTTCAAAATTGACAAAACAAACCCAAATGTTTCAATCCATGCACTCAGGAATCTCATAGTCTCCTCTCCTTTGGCTTTTATTTTGTGATTCTGTTTATTGAGATCCCAGTCTTAAACCAAGAGTGAAGTAAAGCAAACCACACTTTAGAATAGGCAACAGCATCTTCCCAGGCTTCTCAGGGCCCAATTTTCTCTCCCTTTTTGGGATCCAGTTCCTTATCCACCCACTATAACCAAAAACAGATAATGCAAAAATACTCCTTAATTAATAGAACACCTCATTTCTATTTTTCAGTATGAAGACTCCTAGGATTAGAAAACAGCTGAACTCTAGGATCAAAATTAAACTTGGGCTTTTCACATTAGTCACTGACTTCCAAGACCAAATCAATGATGTTTCTGCAAGGAGTCTATGTCCATATAGACATCAGTCTTACCCATTTCCAACCAGCCCCTCCATAGCAGAAATAATTCTTCAGGTTAGATTAAAGGGGCCTGAAACCATACTTCTAAGGCAGCTCCACAGGACACATAGGAATATGATTTCTTAAAGGAATGTCATTACAATGAAACTTAGCAGTCTCCTGAGAAAGGTGGGAAGAAAAATCTACGTCATCTGGTGCATCTTCTAAAGAATCTACCAAATCCATCCTAGTTGTGTGGGTGAAAAGTATTACTTCTTTGTCATCGATGAAGGCCACTGATTCCTTCCAGCACTGACACACTGATCTCAGCTTATTTGGGATTTTGACTTGAAAGTTAAATAGCAGGTGTTCTGACTGACTCATTCTGAGTTATTTTGAGGCCCTGGGAAAGCCAAACCTGCTGGATTATTAGTGCTATCACACTGCTAAGAACTCTACCTGGAAGATAAAGTCCAGGTCCACAGCATTTCCAGGAAGCTTTTGGTAGCACCACTTCACAGATGAGAAAACCAAGACTAGGGTGTCTAACTATTGCTATTGTCTAAATGTTGTTACCCTCCTATAATCCATATGCTAAACCCAAGTAGCCATGTGCTGGTAAAATTTGTGAAATTGGAACTCAAACCTGGGCTATCTGATAGGCCCATAGGCTTACCCACTACACCACATTGCCTTTCCTATATCAGCTAAGAGAACAAGGAGTAGAAAGGATAGCCCGGTGGTTTCTGAGTCGGCTCTATCTAGAGGATACTGCTTTGCTCATGTCGCATTTGCTCAGCCTACCTCTGATTTCAGCTAGTCTTGTTAGACATTTCTACAAATCTCAGATTGATTTTCTCCTTTCCTACCTCAGGACCTCCTTTGAAGGTACAGGAGTCCACACAGTCCACATTCAAGCCAGGTTGCAAGTCCTCAGCCACTGGGGAGTGAGAACTGATGGGAAATGTTCAACCTCCATCTTACTGATGGACAGCCCTGGAGACATTCCACGTGCTCCTCATCCAACCTGTGCACCCCGCTCCCATGGCCCACTGCATCATTCTGAATAATATACTCTTCTACTGGCTTTCTCCTTTCTTCCACATGCACCCATGCTTCTTCAGTTCAACTCCCAAATAAACTATTTGCACCTAAGATCTACTCTCAGGCTTGCTTTAGGGGAACCAAACCAAGACATCCACCTTCGTGGCTTGATGAACTGGACATTTTCTTAAGGCTCCTTCCCTATTCAGGGACTTCTACAACACAAAATGTTTTCACTCACCTTCCACTTATTTATCCCTGGATCAAGGTCTACATTCCAAAGGAGTTCTGCTATGGTAAATGTGAAGACACAAACATAGAACCTGTGTTAGAATTTATCTAAAGGTTCTTGGGTGTGAGCTACTGGATCTTCATTTCTACCTAGATTTACAGAGAGGTAGCTAGGATGACTTCTTCTACTCACTAGTCACACAAAAACTTGGCATGATTCTCTATCAAATTATCCAGAAAGAGAGTCTAGTTCTGCTATTATCATTTGGATATACTTCTATCCAGTCTGGACAGGTCGAAGAACAATTGACATGTTCTGTTCTTCCAAGTAAAATATTCTAAGGCCAACTCCTTTCTGGTAATGTGAGCTTTTTTTATTTATTTTTTTTAATTTACAAACTTCATTTTGATTCATTGTATGCATATGGGGTACAAATTTTCATTTCTATGGTTGTGCATGATGTACATTCTTATCATTCTTGTTAATCACACGTGTACATAGGGTAATGATGTCTGCCTCATTCCACCATTTTTCATACCCCCCCCATTTCCCTCTACATAATCTAAAGATCCTCCATTCCTCTCTCACCCCCCACCCCCCAACCAGATTCCATATCATCATCCACTTATCAGTGAAAACATTTGGCCTTTGGTTTTTTGGGATTGGTTTATTTCACTTAGTATGATAATCTCCAATTCCATCCATTTATCTGCAAATGCCATAGTATTATTCTTCTTTATGACTGAGGAGTATTCCATTGTGTATACCTCTGGTAATATGATCTTATGGGCACTCTGAGAGATGACAGTTCCCCCTGCCTCCTCACTCCCCCCACCCCCGCCCCAGATATGTCTAAAGAACAGGTAGGGAGAGAATAAGAAGAGACTCAAGGTCTCTGGTCCAAATTTATCCTTTCACAGATGAGAAAAGTAAATTTTATAGAGAATTATTGAGTCATACACCATGCCTTCCAGCTAGCGAAGGACAGCCCGGGCCTCCCCATGCTGGGCTGCTTCCACTGAAAAGCCAATTGCTAACCATCAGTCAACAGGGTATAACACCTTTCACAGACATCAGTAAGACTCCCACCTTCCCATGTGAGTTGTAATGAAAAGCTCAAAGTCCCTCTGAAATAGGCCATGCAGACAGTATGGCAATCTGTGCAATAATCATAGACCTGCAGAGTTTGAGAGCTTAAAAGGGGATCGCTGGAATATTGCTCATGGTTAAATGTCACTGATTTGGAAAAAACTATGACTTTGTTTAAATGCTGGCAAACTGCAATTTTAAAATTTTGCATTTCTCCAAATATTTTATTTTCCACTAGGTTAAGTGCCCCCCGGGTATCACATGTTCCCTATGTGCTGGGTATAACTACCACGCCTTTAATCACTAGAGAATCACCAAAAGCTCAGAGTGAATAAGATAACATTGAAAAAATCAAAGTCCATGTTCAAAATTCCCAGCATAAAGAAGGATGGTAAGCATTTCTTTAGTGTTCTGCAATAGTGATGTTATTGTCTTAAGACTTATTTGCAGTGCACTGATCATTATTAGGGAAGTTAGTCATTCTTTCCTTTGTTTTTTAGTTGTGGTAAAAGATGCGTAACATAGAATTAACTGTCTTAAGCATTTTAACTGAGCAGTTTAGTAGTGACTAGCATACTGACCAATCCCCAGAACCTTCTCGTCTTACAAAACTAAAATGCTATACTCATTAACTCCCTAATCCCCCTTCCTTCACCCCATTGCAACTGCCATTCTGCATTCTGTCTTATGACTTTAACTATTCTAAGTCCTTTATGTAAGTGAAATCAAACAGTAGGTATCTTTTTGTGCCTGGCTTATTGACCTTGGCTTAGTGTCCTTGCTATAATTTTTATAGGTGCTTCCAAAGTTCCATAAGCTCAAGGCTTTGTCACCTGCCTGTGGCACTTTTAGGTGGAAACTTAGAGGTGGGGCCTAGTGGAAGGAAGTTGGATCACTGTGGCGATGTCCTCACAGGGGATATTGGGGCCTAAGCCCCTTCCCCCACCCTCCCTCCTTCCTGATTGCTGTGAGGTGAACAGCTTCCTCCACCACACATTCCCTCCATGATGTGCTGCCTCATGACAGGCTCAAAACCAATGGGTCCAACCAACCATGGACTGACACCTTCAAAATTGTGAGCCAACATAGACTTTCCCTCCTCTAAGTTAATTTATCTCAGGTATTTGTTATAGCAATGGAAAGGTTGACTAGCAGTCTTTGGTGTTCATCCATATAGGATTGTATGCTAGAATTTCCTCCCTTTTCAAGGCTAAGTAATATTCCATTGTATGTATTTACCACATTTTGTTTGTTCATTCATGCATCCGAGGGCTTCTGCCTCTTGGCTATGTGAATACTGCTGCTATGTATTTGGGTGCCCTAGCAAATAGTTTTTAATTATAATAAGTTGGTCATATTCTATAGGTTCCTTCTAACTCATTGTCTTACATTCTTGTTTTCAAGAAAAGCTAACTTTATTCCCTCCTGTTTGATTATCCACACTTGGAATAAGCTTACTTAACCTGTTGGCTGAACAGTCATGAACAAGTATGGCCATTCATCTCACAGAACTAATAAAAAGGCAATTTGCTTATTAGGAAATAGGCTAAACAGGGAACTGGGATCACAAAACTCATGAAGTGGTGACAAAGTTCTATGTGGAGGTAATAAAAGAAGAGAGATTATAAGTGGCAGGGATCAGATTCCCAGCTGTATCCTTCACCAGCTATGTGACC
This sequence comes from Glaucomys volans, assembly GCA_020662805.1. NCBI lineage: Eukaryota > Metazoa > Chordata > Mammalia > Rodentia > Sciuridae > Glaucomys > Glaucomys volans. The sequence continues at coordinate 398,977 of JAJEJO010005309.1, read as the reverse complement.
TTGAGAAAGTTACTTAACCTCTCTAAGCCTAAATTCCTAATCCCTGAAATAGAACACCATGACCCTACATGTCTAGGGTTATGGTGAGGAATAAATGAAATAATCTATGTAAAGAATTTAGCCTCGTATCTGGTATCCAGTAGGTGCTAAATAATTGTCAATCTTAATTCTGTGGTTGTAGATTACCATTCCAACTCCCTCGGTTCACAGGAAGTCTTCTTGAGACCCAAGGAGATGAGGATCCCCAAAGAACTAGGCTGTGTGTGCAAAGACCCCTTGATTGACAAAAAATCCTGCAACCAGGTCTTTATTAGGTTGTTTTTTGTTCGTTTTTGTTTTTACCATGCTGGGGATTGAACCCAGGGCTTTGTGGTTGACAGGCAAGCACTCTAACCACCTGAACTATATCCCCAGCCCTTTACCAGGTTTTAAACCAAAAAAGTCTTGTTTATCTCAAAACTTTGATTTAAAAAAAAAAATCATTTAACCAAAATTTGACTGTTAGCCCACAGACTTGAAAGGAAAACTAAGAAACAGAAACTGACAATGTTTCTTTTAAAAAAATAGATCTGATAAAAAAAGAAAACAAGTAAATAGCACATATACATCTTTCCACTTTTCTGCTAAGAAAATCCTTTCCTTGTGTTTTTAAATCTTGTTTAAAACATACCTGATTTTCTTTTGCTTTTGCCTCAGTAGTGGATCATCACAAACCTCATCCGAAGCCGCCACACCTTAAACAGCAGTCCATGCCTCGCTTGGCCTTTTCACAGGTTACTCCAAGCTTCCCTCGCCTCAGCATTTCTGCTTTTGCAATTCTGATTCACTAGAGCCTGACGCATGTGGGCAGTTTCCTGGACAATGGTCCAAGGCTTCAGGGCAACTTGAGAACCACATTCAGACAGAATTCAGCTTCTGCTCTGCCAGTCAAGTAATCTCCCCACACTATTCTGCTGAGAGTCGCTCCTTGTAGCTACAGGAACTTTCTAGTTCCAGAGTCCTCTCTAAGCCCCTGGGCCATTACTACCTTTCAATATGCAGTGTGCTTCTTCTAGTTTTCTGGGACAATTTAAGGAAACTGCCTGGATCTTCTTTGATCAGATTTACATTCATCAATATCCAGGGTTCACAATGCAAAAAGCAACATTAAAGATTGATTTCCTTCTCAGGTATGAATGTTGTGTGTCTACATGTGGCTTTATTTTCTGGCTGGGGAAACACTAGCCAATTCTTGTGTTCATCCAGGAGCAGGTCTTTGATGAGCAAACTACCTGTTCCAGAGCCTTACCACCTCTGTCTGACCTGGACACCCCAGGAGGCACTATTCCTCTGCTTTCACCAACCCAGGACAAGGTATCAGGAAACTAGGGGCCACTCTATAGAGTCTGCTGAGATTATTCAAACTAGCCAGCCCTAGTTGACCCTGGCCTACCTTGCCTTTCCTGCAGAAATCCTTTTTATTGAGACTCTGGCCTAAACTTTTCCCTTGCTCTTGTCTTCTCTTGACCATCCTGGTGCTTTTTCATATGGTCCTGCCTTCTGTCTTTAGGACCTGTAAGTATAGCACACTGTTGTCTTCAGCAGCTCCTCCTATGGCTGCACTTGACTGAGCATCTTACCAAAGAACAAGAATACCAGGCCACCTTGCTTTGCTCCTGTTAACCATTTGTGCCCTTAGCCAAGAGCTACCCAGCAGGCCAGTGGCAATACTGGCTGTGCACTGGAATCCCCTGAAGCATGTTTTGCTAAAACCCTGAGCATCTGGGTATCTCCCAGGCCAGACCTGCTGCCTGAGGATGGGATGCAGGACTCAGCTGTCCTTTGAAATTTTCTATGTAATTGTGATAGATATTGAGGGCCCAGAATCTCTGCCCTGACCACAACAGGAAGTCAGTGCAGCCTCCACCCCATGCTGCAAGGGCAGGCCATGTTCAGGATGAACTGCGGCAGAATTCTTCAAGGCATGCCACAGATTCCAGGAAGAAGTGACTCCGGTTGACCACTAAAGGGGAAAAAGTCCATGAGGAAGTCAAACATGCAGGACTCACTTTTACCTGGGATCACTGAGGGTCTGATTGGCAAAGTGGAGCCACTTCTTATTGAAAGCAGTGCAACTAAACCACAGCAGAGGTGGACCATGCTGAGGATTAAATGGCCAGTCTGGAAGTGGAACTACGGTATAATCAGAGCAGCAAGAGCAACACGCATAGTGGTGGTGGGGACACAATTGGGTTCCAATGATACTGCCTGGATTCAACCATGGCTCAGATTCTTCACTTGGGACAACAAACAAACAAAAACAAAAACCCTCAAAACTTAAGTTTGCTTACTGTCAAATGGGAACAATCTTCCCCTACTCACAGGGTTATTGGGCAAATTCAGCCATGAGGTAGTGAGTGTGAACACCCGATAGCTGATATTCAATCAAATGTCAGTGATAATATTGTGAGACAAAGAGGCGGTCACTAGGACCCCAGACAGAGGCTTGGTCAAAGGGAAATAAAATCAGACAGAAGGCCAGTTGCAGACCAGAGCAGGCTCTGACTCTGCAGAGACCTGGCCACTACGATGGCTGTGGACTGGAACGCTCAGTCCCAGTTTCTTTGTCAAAACAAGGTTGGCTTCCAAGTCGTGGATAGTCTGGGCAGCCATGGCCTTAGCTGCAAAGATTCAAGGAAGCCAAGCTGACCATTATGCTGATTGGCTTGGCTCAGGTTCAAAGCCATCCATCACTCCCTGGGACTCTCCTCTCTCCTCTTTATCCACAGGCCCTTCCCATAGGAGCCCTTGCCAGGAATTACGTTTAAAAAATAATAATAACAATAACTTCCAGTCTATGTCATTTCTAGTCCTAGGTTTCTACCTTTGTTCCATCTTGTGGCCTCCTGCCTGTCCCTGTTTCACTCAGTCTCCTCTGGAGTCGTCAGTCTAGACCCTTCAAACAGGCAGTTTCCCCATCTCCAGAGTCCAAAAGAAGTCCCTGCCCTTCCTCTCCTCTGTCACACAGTCCCATACCCTGCCCTGTCCATATCCCCCCCACACACCCGTCACCAGCCAGAGTCCCATCATTCTCCACCACCACCACCACATAAAGCCTTCATTTAGTAATTCTCATGCATAATTTCATGTTAATAACAACCACCCTCCTCCCTGCAAAATTCCCATTGGCTTCTCTTTAAGCACTCCAAATACAGTGAGACTTCACGTTAACATTTTAACATAGCATCCTCTGTCCCAGCTCTTGTTTAAGCGGGGAAGGCAAGTCTTTTGCCATACTCCAAAAGTGAACTCCCCAAGTGGATAAATGGGTTCATTTCTGTAAATGTTTCTGATCTTTCTTGGCCACCCCCATCCCTGTGAAGCAGACACACCCCTCAACTGGAGCAGCTCTCCCGATGAGACCGCTGCTGTTTCTCCATGCAGCAGAGAGAAATTTGTGGTCTGTTTCCAATACACACTGGTATTGGACTGATTCTTTTCTAGGACCAAAGTTGGAAATTTTAACTCTGTTCAGCCATTTCACAAACTCAGTTGTAGATCTTTTATAAAGAGGGGAGGGACTAAGAGCATCCAGCTGGAGCCCTTCAAGAGCCTCATGTGCCTGAAGGTCTGTGGGCCCAAAGGGAAGGTGGCCAAGAGGGTAATTAGCCAACAGGCAGAATGCTCCCATCTTTGCTGTGGAGTGTCCGCCTCTGCTCATTCCCTGCACTCATGCAGAGGAACTGGAGGTTCAGGCGATTGAATAATGATTGTGTGGTTAGTCACACTCTTGGTTACCCAGTAATGGAAGAACATTTTCATTTTTTTTCTTCTTTTAGAGATATCAATTCATAGATTAAAGCTGGAAAGTATCTCGGGAATGATCTTTCCAACTGCCTCATCTTTCAGATGAAGAAACTGAGGTCTTGAGAAACAAACAGACCCACCATGGGTCAGGAGAGCTGGACAGAAACTGGCTTCTCTCTCTGTGTATTCTTTACATTGCATCACACTATCCCATGAACATCTTCCTCTGGGCTATTTACAGAATGCATTTTTGAAATGTAAACATATGATCCTGGACCATAAAGAAACATAACAGTGGAACTTTTTCCTTGAAATGCATTGTGATACAAAGCTTTTTTATAGGTTGTATGCATCCCTGAATTTTTCTTAGTGAGAAAGTACAACAGATCAAGAAATTATTGGTTGTAAGGAAGAAAAACTAGTCAAGTGGGTAGGTTTAAGTATTATCGGGCTGAAAAAGGACACACGGAACAAGACAATCAGAAATGAGGAGAGATAAAACACCCCAGGAAATCTGGAAAAGTATTTTGGTAAAGTGTGAAAATTTTTAATGTTAGTGATTTAAAATCCTGAGTAATGAACTGGGGATGTGACTCAGTAGTAGAGTACTTGTGCAGCATGTGTGAAGTCTTGCATTCGATCCAGCACTGCAAAATTAAAGCAATAAATAAATAAGTAAAAACTACGAGTAAAGGAAAAAGGGTAATAAGAGGATGATCTCTATTAGCAGCTTATTTACATATTTTCTCATTCAACTTTCATGAAAACCTCATTGAAAGTTATTATTTTAACCATTTTACAAATGAGAAACTATTTTTCAATGACATGAAGTTGTCTCTGAATACAAAACTAAACTGTAGTAAAGCCAAGATTCTAAGCCAAGTATCGGCACCAAAACCCACCCACCAATGTAGGTCATGGCTTCCCTTTCATTAGAAATAGCAGCATATGCAGAGGTAAAATCTCTTCTTAGAGCTACAATTTTTTAAAATAACATCAGCATGTTGTATTGGTGTGTCTACCATCACAAACTGGGAATCTGACTACTACAGAAGTTACTTCCAAGCATTACAGGAACTTGAACTTGGGTTTTGGGTCAGAATAATTGAGGTGGAAGGGCCTTTAATTTGCCTATATGATTAAAGGAAGGTACCAAGGGCTCATGTTTCCCTTTTCAAAGTGAAAAAAAATGAATCTTTTTTAGCAACTATAATTTATTTTTTCCAACTTGTTTCAATTCAGATTAGGTTTCCAAAGTCCTAGTAAGTATTGAATTTCAATTCCTTCATTCTTATACATCATTAAAACTTTGTAATATTTTCAGTATACTTTAGCTTCAAAAATTCTAGTAACTCCTCTACTGAAGAATATATCACTAGATATCCACATATTGGGGAAGTGATAATAAATTGACTAAAAGTTCAGATTCCCTTGCTAATTTTTTCCATTCCAAAGAAACTGGTTGGGTGTCTGCCTATATAATAACTTCTTTAGATGGTATATTTTGCTTTTTCTTATAATTACAGTGTAACTAGAAATTTATCTTAAAATTTTTATTCTAAAAATTTATTTTTTCTTTCTCTTGTACGCATCACTTCCTCATCTCCCTACCCTCAAAACATTATCCTATCCAAACAACTGATGCCATTTTTAAGGTTCTAAGATGACAAAAAAACTTTCAACACTTACCAGAAATTGATATTGTTAGATTTTTAAAGATTTGGTTGATTCCAACATATTGTTTATTATTTCAAATGACAGCAAAAAGGGAGTGAAATTGGAGAGGACAAGAAGAACATCAAATTGCCAGAAAGGAGTGTCCTCCACAAGATAATTTTTGTTAAACTTTTTTTTAACCCAAGGTTGAATTCACTTTTCATTCATTTCCACATTAAAGCATAAACAACACGTTCTGAGGTGTTATTTTTAGATGTTTCTAATTTGTCCAGTCTAATACACAACCTAAAAAGTCTCCATTTAGGATGTGACGATGCCTAAAAACAAAACCTTTTTCCTGTTCAGTTGAAGGTGGGTGGATCAAAGAATGTCTAGGCAGATAAGAGGCCTTCAGATACAGCACAGTTCTGTTATTCTGAAGAGTAAAAAGGAAGAGTCTTCAAATCCTGGGAATGAAGAATTTCTTGCTCCAAAAGCAAGAGAATTCCCCAACAGTCTTTGGTAAGCGTTTCATGCAGTTTGCTACATTTCACATCTCTGTCTTCAGAAGCTATAAATTTTAAACTGTCCTGGGAAGGAACGTTTTGAAACTCAAGTTCCATTTACTCTTGTCCAAGTCCAGCAGTCTGGCTCCTTGGATGGAGGTCAGGGAGGGTCAAACTGTTGAAATAGTTTCTGATGATTTCCCCATCACTCAATCTCCCCAGGGGAGGAATCAAAAACAATTATATTTAAAAGGTATAAGTCTGGGGCTGGAGTTGTGGCTCAGTGGTAGAGCACTTGCCTGGCATGTGTGAGGCCCTAGGTTCAATTCTCAGCACCGCATATAAATAAATAAAATAAAATATCTCTTGACAGCTAAAAAAAATTTTTAAAAAATTGTAAAAAATAAATAAATAAAAGGTATAAGTCTGAAATGTAAATAAAATAGTGTTTTGTGTTTTCATAGCCAAGGCCCAAGGTGTTCTAATTCTGTGGATGGAACCCCGTTTTCTTTATGGGTAGCATCTCAATGACATCAAGAGTCCTGCCCACAGTGGTGGTAAGGAAATGTGTTCATTGCCATCTGGAATCAAGACATAAAAGTACTCACGAAAGGCAGATTATGATTTTCTGCACCACACCAGGGCTTGACTTGTATTGAACATTTTTTCGTTGGTTTGTTTAGCTTTTATTATGGTCTTCTCATTTGAACAGAACTTGACCTTATCAGAACATGAATAAAGGGAGTCATTCTGAGATCTTCATTTAACTCTGGAGTGAGAACGATGGCCACCCCCACCACACACCCACCAATCCCTCAGCCACCATCACATCTGAGAAATAGCAGTAACTATTTATCAGAGTTAAAATCTAAGCTCTAGAGAAAGACCGACACAGTCTTTCCTTTGCCCTACACCGTGATCCGCAGGGCACGATGGGAAGCAGACACCTCAATGGTGAATCAACAGTTTTCTCTCAGTCTCCAAATCCTCTGGTGAGGAGGCTCCTTTATAGGGAGTGAGGACATTGAGGTAAACAAAGGGTCAGTTCCTGCTGAATCATGAGGCACACTGCGTGCCTGCGGCTGTACCCCTGAGCTCTTCCCCACCCACTGACAAGACCCCTCTACACACACCCAGGCCCTCTCCCACATTCTTCATCTTCTGTCTCCAGTTTTAGGGCCCATTTCCTGCTGTACTCCTTTCAGGGTACCCAAACTCTCTTTTCCCTACAGAACCCTCAATTAGGTCACAATTAAATAACGTGTATAAAACACCAAGCATAGTGCTTGACACTCCATGGACTCACAACAAAGTGAGTCTGTTCACATAACTCAGATGCACCCCACTTCCAGCTTTGAGCCCCCCTTCACAGCATTATCTTCCCTCTTTAATTTTTTATCCCTGTTATCTTCCTGAGCTGATCCTCATAAGCACCTTTCCTCTCCCCACCAGAACCGACTCCCTCACATTTGCTTTTCCACACAGTTCAGTTCCAAAGACATTTGTTGAGCATGGGTGTCAATGTTTGGCAACCTCTAGTTCCACGTTCAAATTCTTATCTCATGCCATTTCTCCATGCTACCCACGCCCCATTACCTTGCTCTCTGTACCTCTCACACCGCTGCAATTCACACCCATCAGAATACAGTTCTCTCCAGCCCACAGTGTGTAAGCACATCCCCCAAAGTGAGAAATGTCATCAGTTAACCTAAGGATCTAATTCTAGGCTAGACACCAATCATATTGGCCTCATACAGGACGTTGGTCTCCAAACTTCCCTGGTCCTCAATCTGTGCACCTATAGAACATGGAGGTAGAAGAGATAACCTCTCAAGTTTCCCTGTACCTTTGAACTCAACAACATTGGACAGTTGCTAAGATCTAAATGTTTGTGCCCCCACCCAATTCACACATTGAAATCCTACTTCCCCAGGTGATGGTACTAGGAGGTGGGATATTGGGAAGTTATTTAGCCCTGGATGCAGAGGCTTCATGAATGAGATGAGTGACCTTTTAAAAGAGGATTCAGAGAGACCCTGTCCCTTCCACCCTGTGAGGACACAGCTGGAAGTTGTCACTTGTGAACCAGAGGCTTAACCTACATCAACATCAGATCTGCCAGCACCATGATCTTGGACTCTCCAGCCTCCAGAACTGTTAGAAATAAATTTCTGGTGTTTATAAGCCACCTTGTTAATGGTATTTTATTCTAACAGCCTGGGTGGACTAAGTCCCTTAGGATTTCAATATCTTGAGTGAAATAATACAAAAGGGAAATGTCATTTTCTAGTTCATTTTCCATAAAATCACAGATAGGAATGAGTGAAACAGAAGCTCTGAGTTCAGTTCCTCTTACTTCCTTGTTTTCAGTTGAGAAAATGGAGGCCCAGGGGGAATGGGTCACTCTGAAAGTCACTCAGTTGGTTACAGCAGAGTTGGAGCTAAAACCCAGGTTTTCCAGCTTCTCTCCCGCGTTGCCATCAAGCCCAGATCGGGATGCTATGGTTTGAATGTGTCCCCTGGAATTCACCTGTTGAATACCTAACCTCCAAAGTCATAGGTTAACGGTACTTGGAGAGGGATCTTTGGGAGGTAATTAGGGTTAGATGAGGCCACAAGGGTGGAGCCCCCAGGGTTACCTTCACATCCCTTCTGGCTTCAGTCAGAGCAACTCCTCTGACATCTATTTTTACATATCAGGCTTCCTTTGAAAAACAATTCTTTTGCTTTAAAAAGGGGGAGGTGTGGCTTAAAATTCACCCTTTCCTATTGCACTTGCCCATATTATTTTTAAACAAAAACATGAGAAAATTAGAGAAATGAAAGTATGGGTTTTTTTTTTTAAGTATAGGTCACTAGATTTTAATACAATTAAAAGTGAAATGGAAATTCTCAGGAAAGCCAAAAACAATGAGCCCTTAGTGTCAGTTCAGACTTAGGTTTCAGCTGATTGGCTGGATTTAATCATGTAAAACACAAACACAGGGACTGGGGGTGTAGCTCAGTGGTAGAGTGCTTGCTTGGCATGCACAAGGCCCTGGTTTGATCCCCAGCACTGAAAAAGAAAAAAGAAATGACAACAAATGTGGAAAATATTTTATATGCAATTGAAAATTATGTCTTAAAAGTGTGGGAAAATTAGGAGAAATTTCCTAATTTTTTCTGGCTCTTAAAGAACTGGGAACTCCTCAGAACATTTGAGCCTGTCTTTGACCTTCATGTCTGACTTTCCTATTTGGTCTTTGGTACAGATTACAGGGAAGTAGCCTCCTGCCTGCTTGCGTGTTGGTACAACTAAACTTACACGGATGGTCTCTGCATTGTCCTCAGCAGGGACTTTCAGGCTGGCCTGGCCTTGCAGACAGGTTTTATTTTGCCTGTTTATTTTTTTTTTCACTTGATTTTGTCTACACATTTGAAGTTGAAAGATTTCCCTTAAAATCTGGCTTCCCTGTTTTCCTAAGCAATCAGAAAATCTGGCAATAGACTCAAACTCAGTAGGATTCTAGGCCTCCTTTGTGCACATTGCTTTATCTGCCTTGAGTTGTAGATATTTTTATACCTACTTTTCTCTCATAGTAACTTAAACACCTACCTACTTATCCTCTACAACACAGGTTGTCAAAGTTAACAGACATCAGAATCCCCTGGGAGGGCTTGTTAAATCTAAGATCACTGGGCCCGACCCCCAGAGAGGCTGATGGGTTTGCATTTCCAGTTTTTCCCAGGTGATGCCCAGTGGCAGGTCCCAGGCCCATGCTTTGAGAACCCCTACCCTATAACACAGGGCAGGGTCCTGTACTATAACTGATGAGATGCTGTACTTACACGTGGTGATGAGGACGCACACAAACACCTTTTGAAAATTCCAGTTTCACCACTTACTCTAACTGTGCACAAGTTCCTTAAGTTCTTAGTGCACCGTAGCCTTACTGTTACAATGAGGAAAATAATAGAACTATGAATTTCAAAGGATCATTATCAATACTAAAAATACTGCATCATTGCTCAGTAAACATCGACTGCTATTATTATTGCTAATTATCTCTTTTCCTAGTCTGTTAGTTTGGATTCAGGGTCTTCCTCTCATTCTTCTTGGTGTAACACACCCTGAGGAGCCCTAACCAATATCTAAAGTTTCACCTCACATGTAACAGGCACTATATAAATATTCTCTAAATGAATAAATGAAGACGGAAACTAATACATATTTAAATGTCATGGGTCAAACAGATCAGCAGGGCAACCCGGCTCAGCCTCCATGTTTTTAGAGACCTTCTAATTGTAGCACAAAGTCACATTAAAATGGATATTTCTCCACTGAGGTATAAACTTAAAGACGATTGGCAAATATAATAATTAGCCAAGGGGTAATATCTAGCCTTTCTGCACACTTACTCAGTGCCAGGAACTAGTCTCTGAGCTCTGTATATATCAACCCATAGAATCTGGCCTCAGTTAATGTTAAACCTCAGGGTGATACAGCAGTTAGAAATTGCATTTGGCTACGTGTGACAGACAAACAAAAATAGTGACTCCAACGCACAAAGGAATTTTTCTCTCACGTTAAAAAAAAAAAATCTTAAGGTGGGCAGGGCAGGGCTGGGCTGTTGAAGTGACTCAGCAAACTCCTGAAGGACTGGAGTCCCTTCCCTCTCTCTGCCCACTGACTCAACACAGGGGTTGTGTTTAAATCCACTTCAGAGTCCAGCAGGGCTACTTAGGTCCCTGGCCTCCCATCTGCTTTCCAGTCAGCCAGAGGGAGGGGAGGACTGAGGGCAAAACCTCCCTCCCTCCACCCTCTCTTCTAAGAAGCCTTCCTGGAAGTCCCACAGAGTAAGTCTAGTCAGCCAAAGCCTGGTCACGCTGCCACACCCTAGCTCAAGAGAAATGGGATCTTTGAGCTGAGCACATCGCTGCCCTCAGAGTTCAAGCTTTAGTAAGGAGAGAGGAGAAAACTGGTGTTGGGCTGGAGACTTAGGTGTGTATCCAACAGCTAGAACACATGTGCACGCGCGTGCGCGCACACACACACACACGCATGCACACCATGCATGCATGTACCCACACCCCCACAGCCTTGATTCTCTGCTCCCACCCAACAACACATCGCACACTTGGAACTTGTTTTGATATTTGGTAAGCAGCTTTCTGTGAGTGTGGGTTTCACTCACCCATTTTCACCATCACATTTTTGTGATGAGGCAAAACCTGAAACTTATCCATGCATGGCTCAGACCCCAGGGGAAGCAGCTGGCCCCGCAGCAGGGCCACATGCTGCTTCTATACAGAGTGTAAATTTGGATCACACACACTGTGATGATGCTGGCAGTTGGGGTAAAAATAAACACCTCCCAACACCCTCTGCACTGTGATTATAGTATTCAAACCTCCAGTGTGAGGGTGGTGAGAGCTAACAGCAGGAGAAGGCACACAGTGTAACACCTCCTTCTAGGGAAGCCCTGGGGTGGGGAAACAGGAGACATCAGGTAGCAGGATCTCTCTCCCTCCCTTTCTCTTCCACAACTTCCCACCATCTGTGCTGTAACACAGCCAGATTTGCCTAACTTTGGCAAGCTGAAGTGCAAGGCGACTATATGCAAACCTCCAAAGACAGCCCTCTCCATCGACACTCCCGAGCCATCACCTAACCTGGATCTGCAGTTTCTGTGTGGTTGGGGCCTCCGAAGCAGACAAAACCTCCTTTATAAAGAAGCTCGGAAAGAACTGAACTCTAAAGCGATAGGGTCTCTGTGTTCTTTGTGTAGGTAGGCAATTTCCCAGCGAGGTTTCGGGTTTTGCAGTTGCTTTTGTAACTACAATAAAAGAGAGATAGTAACCTTTCGAGTTAGTGGCCGCAGCACCCTAACACTGGGCTGTGCGAAAAAGATCGCGTTACTCAGAGCCTCAGGTTGCAGCCGGCGTTATTGTGCAAAACTGGGTTCTGCTCGAGGCATCCAGGTAGCCTTTCTTGATGGAGGCAGATCACTGCACCTGTGCAGAGCAGAGTGTTTTGTTTTTTTGTTTTTTTGTTTTTTTTTTTCTTTAAGGGAAAACTCCCACACCCACCACAATTCAACTAACACTGAAAGTCTCTGATAAGTGGATTTGTATGTCGAGTTATAGGGCTGTGCAGTGAAGGACAGCATCCTTTAGGGATCAGGGGAAAGCATCCACAGGTGGAGTAAACTACTGGGAGACCCACCTCAGGGTGAAACCAGTTTGTGATTCCTTTGGGTGCAGTGTGGGACTCGCTGGAGCAGACGATAATTCAGGCCATTTTGATCAAGCCACTGGACTAACAAAGTGGAAACTGCTGCTCACCATCACCTGTCTTCTCTGAGTTAATAAATCGGGTACCATTTTCAGCTCTGAACACTTTGTTTTAACTTACCTCGTAACAACTACGCCTTGCTCAATTGCAGTGATATCAGATGCAATGATGGTCTAATAAATACCAATTTAAAAAATCACATCCTGATAGAAAGTTATCCTTCAAACAGAACATCTGCGAGCAGAAGGACTTCAAGGGCATGGTTCTGATCTACCGTTAGTGGCTTCTTCCGTGTCACCATGGAGTGGTTGGAACTGTTGGGAAAGGCAATGGATGGTGGTCACTGAGTGCCAGCCAAGGCTTTTCAATGAGCAGGAAACATGTAATGAGAATGTGTAATGAGGACAGCAGTCACTCTTTTATTCCACAAATTGTTGGGTGCCAGTTGTATACCACTGTTAAACACTGTTAGTTCTAGGAATTAAATACACCAGACTCCTTGCTCTTACAGAGCTCAACCAATCAAGTTCAACCAATATTTCTTGTGCAGAACGTATGGGCAAAGTTCTGCACTCAGTCCTTTTGGGATACAAAGATTAATAATTCACAGCCTTTAATAATGCCCACTCTAATGAGGGAGATATCAACACCATGAAAGAAGCCTAAACAGAATATTATCAGAGCTCAAAAAAAGAATGTGTGTGCACAGGTGAAGTGGTCTGAGACTAATAAATATGCAAGAGCAAAACCAAGCTAACACAAATTGGAAGGAGTCACAGAAGGAAACATGGGGAGGTGAGGCCCACCCAGGAAAATGGTTTTGGACTAGGCTAATTTTGAATCAGCAGTTTAAGGCCCTTAGCCCTAGATCCTTATCATGACCGACAAATTCCTGCCGGATCCAATCAAGTCATTTGCTGGGGGTCCGAATCTGTCTATTCTGTAGCCCAAAGAGTTAGAAGTAAGGAATAAGGACTAGCAAGATGTTTTAAACATGAGCATTTGTCCCACCTTAATACCCCAAAAAGCAACTCAAGGTACTATTTTCTTTGAGCTGCAAATTACTTGAAAAATTTTTTTTCTTTGAGCCAACATTTAAAAATTTTAAAATTTCCTATTTTATAATGTAGACTTCCAGCTTGTTAAAAAGAAATCAGGAGCTATGGCAACAATGAACTCATATTTCTGAAATGTAAAAAGAGCTCAGAGACAGACCCCTGACCACCCTTCCAAGTAGAGGGCCAGGCACCCACACACAGTCACCACCACTCCCAGGGCCTCCCTCCGTCTGAAGTCACTCATCAGTTGCCATTTCACATACAACTGCTAAGGTGGTATTTTATAGTACAGAAATATCTTTTTTGCTTATCACTATTTGTCACTATCAAATATGGGGACATAAAAGAACTGAGGAAAACTATCAGGAAAAAAACTATCATTCTTTTCTTCGTTCTTTAAGTATGTGTTGAATGTCTGAACCAGATCTGTTTTAAACCCTGGGGATACAACAGTTAAAAAACAGAACATCACTATGGAACACAGTTTGGAGTTTCCTCAAAAAGTTAAAAATAGATCTACCAAATGATCCAGTAATCCTACTACTGGTATATATCTAAAGGAAATGAAATCAGTATGTCCAAGGACATCTGCACTCCTATGTTCACTGCAGTTTAGTTATCGTAAACAATAACTAAAAAATGGAAACAATCTAAATGTCCATCAAAATGTGGTACATGCATACAAAGGAGTACTACTCAGTCATAAAAATGGAATGGAATCCTGTAATTTTGCTACAACATAGATGAAACTGGAGATCATTATGTTAAGTGAAATAAGCCAGTCACACATAGAGACAAGTCCCACACAATCTCACTCTATGTGGATTGTAAAAAGTTTATCTCATAGAAGTTGAAAACAGAAGGGTGGTTACCAGAAGCCAGGGGGAGTAGCAGGGAGGGAGAGATGGAGAAAAGTTGATCAAAAGTTAGATAGAAACAAGAAGTTCTGGTGTGCAATTGTGCAGTTGGGTGAGAACCGTATAATGGACTGTATATTTCAAAAAGCTAGAAGAATTTTGAAAGTTTTTACCATAAAAAATGATAAACACTTGAGGAGATAAATATGTTTGACCTTATTTCAACATTATGCAATGCACACCTGCACTGGAATATTGAATGGTACCCCATTAGTATGTATACTTGTTATGCTTTTATGTATCTGTTAAAAATTTTTTTTAAATACTCCTACCCTTGAGGAACTGTTTTCTATTTGTGAAAGGTAAACCATAAACATATGTATAATAACCATCAGGGAGTGGCATGTGTTAAGAGAGAGAAAAAAGAAGAGGGTAAGAGAAGAGGTTTGGGATGATAAAAGGATCAAATGTGTTACTGGTTAGGGAAGGTCTCTCTGATGAGGCAGCATTGAACAGAAATCTGAATGACCTGGAGAAATGAGCATTGAGAAGGTGTATTTCTTTGTGGAAGGAAAACAAAACAAAACAAAACAAATTCCAATGTATCTATAAAGATGAAAAGAGCATTTGTGTCAGAGTATAAGATACTCTTGCATAATAAACAAGGAAATATGAAACAGCACACAGAAAAATTGAGGTCCACTGTCCAATAATCCTTTTTAAATGACTATTTTCAAATTATATATGTTTTGAATTTTACTATTCATTTTGCTGGACAGGAGACCAAAGTCAAGTTAAATATTAGCAATCTAACTACATTTCAATCTTGGTGATCTTGTGAAAAGATAAGAATGGTTCTTTCAGATAGAGAAATAAAATTCATATCATCTAACATCCTTGCTTATGATAAAATGATTACTAAGAAGCAAGAAAAGACATAATTTTCCAAAATCCAGCCCATCATCTTTCCCAGGCTGTTTTACTTATTTCCTCCAAAGCACCTTGAGCAAGTATAGGGAGAAAGGAGACCCAGCGAGAGGCGGTAAGCATGCAGAGGCAAAGGGGTCCCGGAAGTGTTTCAGAGCTGTAGATGTAAAATTTCTTCATGATTTCATGTTGTCTTAGAAATGCAAACATATTTTTCATTTATTTCACAACTTGTTTGTATTTGTTCAATTTCAATCAAATAAAGAAATACATTAAAGGAAGCAATTACTGCCTAACTGCTTATCATCCCCCCAAATGCACCAAGTACACCAGTTTTGAAAATGGAAGCAAGGAACCTCCAAAATGTTACCAGAGACTATCAGAACAAGAGCTAACAAGGAACTGCGGATCTAACGATCGTATGGGCCATAATTTTCTACATCCAATGCATAATCATTAAGACACATAGATGTGATTAAAATGTTTTCTATATTACAAATATAAGCAAGTATGTATTACAAAATGATACTTGAGTGTCAAACCTTCCTTTTATTTTCTGTAATCTAATTTGCAAGATGTTGTGCACATCTGGAGAAAAATAGCACTATCCAAGAAAACGGGCGGGGGGGATTAAGATCTAAGAATAAAGTCATTGTCATTGAGCACAAATGGATGGTTTTCTGAGGCAAGTTTTCCTCTACTGTATAATAATTCATTATTCATTAGGGGCAAAATACAACGTTGCTGTTCTGGAATGTATCACATAGATGTTGTTTCCAAGGGTTTGTGTCTCTGCCCTCTTCAAAACATAAACTGTTACAGATGGGTTTCTAGGTTCTGTAGACCACGTGATGAAAACAGCTCTCACTTGCCTTGTCTTTCCTTCTTTGTGGGGGTTTGTTACTTATGCATTTCTGGCTCATCTGTAATGTAGATTTTTCTCTTCTCTAATTTTTCCCTAATGAGATCTCTTTACATGGCACCTGACATGTTACCCAGTCTCTAGTACAAGGATGAACTTGGTGAGCATCTTTCTTCAAATTATTTCTCACTCTTACAAATGGCTGGCATGAGCCCACGTTATTCCTCACATTTCAATGCATGCTTTTTCCAAGGCATCTTTGGATGTATCATCTAGCAAAGAGCTTCATGCACCAAGAAACAAAACACAGCCACCGAATCTAATATTCTGTCCAAAGCCCTATGCGGAAAAAGCTGATATGGGTTCAGTTGTCCCAAAGCATTCTAGAAATGGATCTGAATATGAATTGGTAATGGATTTAAAAGAGAGATGCAGAACTATCTTTCTGCCCATTTCCAGGGAGGAAAAAAAGGCTTCCTGCTTAAGCCATTTGAGGAAGCAATTGATGGAGCAGTGCAGTTCAAATGCTTTGCCTGGTTCTCCAGCAAGAGAAGAGCTTCCACTGTGCTCCCTGTGTCTTTGAAAAGTATTGAGTATGCAAATCTCTATTGTTCCTACTTGCTTAGATGCCCTAGCTCAGCCTGTCTTCTTTTCTCTCCTTCATTGCTGGAATGATCTCCTAATTCATCCGCCTACCTCTGGCACTTTCTCAGTCAGTCTGCCCCTCCCACTTCACCACAGCAAACTCATTAAATTCCAGAGTTGGTCATATCCCTCCTGTGATTACAGGTTCCAGAGGCCCTGGCTGCCTGCAGAGGAAAGTCCGAGGGTATTAGCCTGACATTCCAGGCCTTCCATCCAACCCAACGTACCTTTATCTCCCATTCCCAGAGGTTCCCTGGCTCAATCCTCACAGCTGTTGGCCTCTCAGAATGCAAGACCCTCTTTCCCTTCTCTCTGCCTGTGTGCTTCTGCTCGTCATTCAAGATTCAGCCCTAATGTCCTCTCTCTCAAAGTCTCCCCAAGCTCTCCTCAGAGCACCTCCAACATCCCTCTCACCTAGCACGTGTCTTTTCACTATTACCTTTCTACCATCTCTACTTACCTCCACCAGCTCTCCAGGTGTAAGGTCATTTATAATATGCCCCTCCAGGGGCATTAACTCCCGGCACATCCTGCCTGCCTTGCTTTGGAAAAATCCCCAAGGAAACTGAGAGGTATTGCCACAGGTGGTCACTGGCAGCAACACCTGGCCCCATCCACAGCAGCTGCAGCTTAAAAAATCAAGTGAGCAAAAGACACGAGGCTCAGGGCAGCAAGCACTTAAATTTGCATAACTAGGGAACAGAGAGTGGAAGAGCATCTCTGAGGCTCCCAGCCCAGCCCCCACACAGCACAGCAAGCCTTTACAGATCCCTGGCAAACATCAGCTTCTCCGCTTTCGCCTCCTCTGAGAAGAGCAGAGCACAGCACGGGACAGCTCTTGGCTTGGCATTTTTGCCAAAGATAAATTAATCTGATTTTAATAATAATATGAATAATTAAATAACAGTATTATCAAGTGCTTCATTTATGCCAAGTACTGTACTAGATCTTCACATTGGCCATTTAATTTTCTTTAAGTACCCTTAACTGGATCATCTGTATTTTCTAGGTCAGGACGCCCCTGACCATCTCTTCTCAGGCCTTCCCATCTTAGCATATGCGGGCATTGCCTTCAACTGCATCTCTTGACCAGACTGTCCTCTGGTATCCGAGCCCACATTCCTGCAGTGTGCTTCTCCGGAATTGCCAGAGAATTAACACCCCCTAGAGGCACCCCTCAACCAATGACCAAGAGGGCTGCCCTCATGTGGGTTGGCTCTTGGGTGTGGGGTCTACACTGGCACCCAGAATTCCCCACAGGTGAAGCTCCATTGCCTATGACTGTACCTGGCTGCTCTCCCTTCCCCTGTTCACTTCTCCCCTCCCCTACCAGTACTTCCTGGGATACCCTTCAGTTTTGCACTTTGAAACTTCATCTCTGTGTCTACTTCTACAAGAACTTCACAAGGACACAGAGGTCAAGGCACAAAAAAAAAAAAAAAAAAAAAAAAAAGATTCAGGAGCACGCCAAGATGAGCTCTCACTCCAGGCCCACACTCTTCACTACCCCTGTACTGCTAACTCCCCAGGTTTTCCCCTGAAGAAACGCATAGCCATCTCCTTCCTCTGCACCCAAGCGTGTGGAGACATCAAAACACCCCAGTTCCTTCTGCTGTGACAGCCTCAAGCATGGTTTCCATACCAATCATTCCCTCATGACGCACCCTATCTACACATTTTCCACTCAAAATTAAACATATGAAATTTTTTCTGCTTTACACTTTCCATATTCCATCCATCTGTTTCTTAATCCCATGCCATTTTAGAAGCAGAGAATTCCAAGGATGGTATAGTAAACTATTCAATTTTAATCCAACTTTAGTAACAATAAGAAAAAATTCCCAACACTGTTTCTATGTTCAATAGCACCCATGCACATAAAATGTTTTTGAATTGGTTGTAATGGATCTTACTACTATGAAGATTTAAGTAATAATTACCTTAGTAAGGTCTTATCAATTTAGCCAGCTATGAATGCCGAACTTCTATTATGTATTCATTAATAATAGCAACAAACCCTCTAATATTTTTCTCCTACATATTTCAATAAATTGAACCCTCATCCAGGAGCCCTGGGTCTATCTCTGATATTTCTCCTTCTCTACCATCTACATTAGCTATGAACAAAGATTCAGGCATCATAGAATAACTACACACAGAAAATATTACCCGATATAAGACGTTCCACAGTAAGATGTGAAAAATATATCACTGGTGATTTTAAGGTTCTTGAACTGCTATATAGAACCAGTCTGTTACAACACAGTCCGTGGGAAATACCTGGTAACCTTAGGAATTGTCATAAACAGATTATGAGATGAAGATTCACAGAATGTTATGGCAAGAAGAACCTTAGAGAACAATTCATTCCGTTTATTTTGACGGAATTTAAGAACTTGCAACTAGGTAGTGACATAATCAGAAAAGGATCTCATTCTTCTTAGTTCTCAATTCAGTGCTTAGTTCATTTGCCATAATCTGTTACACATTCTGAATAATTCATTTGCTGCTTCAATCACAATAGAGTATCCTTACGTTATGGCTTGGATGTGAGGTGTCCCCCAAAAGCTCACGTGTGAGACAACGCAAGAAGGTTCTGAGGAGAAATGATTGGGTTATAAGAATCTTGATCCAATCTGGGATTTAATCCCTTGATAGAGATTAACTGAGTGGTAACCACTGGTAGGGTGTGACTAGAGGAGAGGGGGAACTGAGCCATGGCTTTGGGTATATATTTGTGTCTGGAGAGTGGAGTCTCTCTGCTTTCTGATGATGTGAGCTGCTTCCCTTTGCCACACTCTTCTGCCATGAGGTTCAGCCTCACCTTGAGCCCTGAGGAACAGAGCCAGTCTTCTATAGACTGGGACCTCTGAAACCATGAACCCTCTAATAAACTTTTCCTCTTCTATAATTGTGCTGGTCAGATCCTTAGAGTCACAGCAGCAAAAAAAGCTGAATAAAACACCTTATCTATAGGGTATCCTTATCTAGTCAATTTTCTGGCACTGTGACAAAATACCTGAGATAAATAACTTATAAAAAGGAAAGGTTATTTTGATTTACAGTTTCAGAGGTTTCAATCCCTGATTGTTTGACCCTGCTGCTTTGGGCTGCGGTGGCACAGTACATCAGGGCAGGAGTGCTTGGGGAAGGAAGCCTGTTCACCTAATGGCAGCAGAGAAACAGTGAAAGAGGAGAAGCTGGGGTCCCAATATTTCCCTCAAGGGCCCACCCCCAATAATCTAAATTCATCCCACTAGGCCCCACCTCCTAAAGGTTCCATCCAATACCTTCCCTTAGTGCCAAAGGCTGGTGACCAACCTTTTGACACATGGGCCTTTGAGGTACCTTTATCCAAACTACAGAATTTATCAAGCCACTAATTGATCTCTCATGATAACCAGGAACTGATTTGAAATAAATACATGAAATTAATCAGATTTATGTTAATACATAACATAAGTTATGTATTAGAAGTTAGAATTAAGACAACAAAGGACTGAGTCAGTGGAAGGTATGTGAACTGAGAGGTCATGCTAAAATGAAAAGCAAACCCTGGGGAGCATGTTGGGTTTATGCAGTGAGATCCAGGCAGAGCCCCCAAGAATGGAGAGAAGCCTGGGTCTCCCTTCCCCAGACATGTTCTTCTGAGGCCTGGAGGTATTGAGACTTGTGAAGCCTTGTCTGTATTTTTAAAGTAATAGCTCTCAACAAATTTACTCACTCTAGACTGAGGGGGTATCTCTTCCCTAAAACCAAAAGTCCCTTAGAAGAAGACACTTCTCTCTTTTGCCATTAAACTGAACAACTATTTTGAAAATTTAATATTAGATAATGGAATAGTAAGAACGGCCATTGGGATATTAGGAAGAACTAAATCGGCATGAATATAGTGAGAGACCAGGTTTAGCTAAATGCCAGCTGTGGTTGGAGTGTGTCATTATATGAGGGAAAGAAGCTGAGATCTCTCTACCTCTCTGTAACTCCTTAAGCAAGTTTAGGAGCAGGTCTCTGGTCTAGCAGTCATGTTGATTTTGCATGGTGAGCATCCCCCACTTCAGATTTATCCTGGGGATTCCAGACCAGAGAAATAAAGAACTTAATCTATGACTAAGAAAGGATATGTTCCTTTCCCACTAGCCCCTCTTCTGACAGTGAACTTGTAGCCCTTTTGAGCTCTCTGCTATTCCTGCCTTTTGGAGTTGGATCGGCACCTTGATTCAACAGGGCCTCTTCGATTTCCTAGTGGTCTTGTTGGTTTCCATAGATCTAAAACAGTTAGTATACCTTCAACAATAAGGCACTTGAAAAGGTTTTCTTCCCAATAGTATTAAATACTGATACTATTCATTTTCAACCTGCAGCCCCTTGCCCATTTCCTGCTCAATAGACCCTGACTGTCCATTTCTCAGTGTCTCTATCCCCAGCTCACCAGCTCAGAAAAAAATCTGAATTTAAAAATCATGAATTTAAAATGAACATGGTAATCTCATTCCTTTTCAAAAAAATGGTATAGGCATGGGCATGTGGTATACAGATAGCCAATGAGCTAACGGTAGCTGCCGTGGCTTGAATTTTTCTCCCAAATTTCATACATTGGACAATGAATCCCAATGTGACAATGCTGAGAGGTGGGACCTTTGAGGGCTCTGCCTTCAAGAAAAGATTAATGAAGTGATCAAGGGAGTGGGATCCTGAGTAAAAGATGAATTTGGCCCTTTGCCCTTTGCCCTTCTTTATCTTAATACCTCCTTTTCTCTCTCTCTCTCTCTCTCTCTTTCTCTCTCTCTCTCTCTCTCTCTCCCTCCCTCCCTCCCTTTCTCTATCTCCTTCATTCCCTCCCTCTCTCATTTTTTCTCTTGCCCCTTCACCTTCTACCATAGAAGGAGAGAGCAAGAAGGTCCTCACCAGATATGGACCCTATGACTTTGGACTTCCCAGCCTCCAAAAATGTAAGAAATAAATCTGGTTGTTGTTTGTTTTTGTTTTTTAATAAATTGCTCAGTGTGAGGTATTCTGTTATAGCAGCACAAAAGACTAATAACTACCATTTACTGAATGTTAAATATGTGCCTGCTCTGGGTGTTCTACAGGAACTCACTTTTCCTCTTCAGCTCAACTCTGTAAGGTAGGGTCTATATTTGCTTCAATGGAGATTATGGGGAAATTAAAGCACAGAGAGGTTGAATAACTTGACCAAGGTCCATAGCTGGTAAGCAGCACAGCTCGAATTTGAACCCAGAATGACTCTTTCCAGACCTTATAATTAACTAATCATGTGGGGAAAGTATGCCGGGGCATTCAAGAAAATAGTCCTCTTGCTTGTTATGAGAGAGCTTCAGAAAGAGATGGGCTCTACTCCCAGTGGTTATTGCCATATCTACAAGGGACAAGTAGGACAATAGAAGCCATCTTGCAACCACGGTGTGACCAACCTGAGGACAAAGCCAACACACCAAGGATTCAAAGCACACCAGCATGGACATGAGTGAGCCTCCATATTGACCAATCTGGAGCCGTGCTACCTGGTGTCTCCTTCAAATGTTAAGGCAATTGCTCTTTTCCAGAGTTTAGACCATTTTGAGCTGAATCTTCTATCACTTGTCACTGCAAACAACTGAACCAATACTATAGTTAATTGATCTCTTCTCTGCAGAATTCCATTTGTTGTGTGTACCGGGATAGCAAAATGGTGCATGGTGCAGCACATATTATTTTAATTCTTTCCTTCCCAGTTCCCAGTACTTATCTTTTACAGTGAATTAAAAAAAAAAAAAATGGAGGTGGGTGGGGGAAAATGCCTCATTCTTAAGTATTAGTTTTATTATTAGGACCCTTTGTTATTGGCTTGTTTTATTAATGAAAAATCAACCTTTTAAATAAATGCAGTGAATTAAAATGTTTCCATTACCAGCCAGTATTAGAGTTCTCCAGAGAGACAGAATGGACAGGATAGATACATGGATATATGAGAGGGGAGTTATTAGGGAATTATGGTTTACTCTCTTATGGAGGCTGAGAAGTTGCACAGAAGGCTGTCTGCAAGCTGAAAACTGTGGGATACTGGTAGTATGGCTTAGTCCAAGCCCAAAGGCCTCAAAACAAGGGACACTTATGATGTGACTCTCTGTCCAAGACTGAAGGCCTGAGAAGCTGGGGCAGGGGCAGAGGGAGGGCACTGACATAAGTCCTAGAGTCCAAAGGCCAGAGAACCTGGAATTTTAATGTGCAAACACAGGAGAAGAAGGGTATATCCCAGATCCAGGGTAGAAAGGACATCACCCTGGTGTTCCATCCTTGTCCCCACATGGTTGGATGGTGCCCATCCACTGTGACAGCAGATCGTTCCCACTCAGTTCCCTGGCTCACATCCCAGTCTCCTCTGGAAACACCCTCCAGACATAAGCAAAAATAATTCTTTACCAGTTTTCTAGGCAGACCTTTATCCAGTCAGTTAACACCTAAAATTAACCTTCACAAAGCCCCATCAGAGAGACTAGTAGATCTTCCCAAGCCTGTGTTATCTCACTCAGGACCATCACTTGCTGAAGGACTGATGGATCCTTCAATTTCTAATTCCAAGATCTCTGTGTCCTTGGTATCTAATGGTGCCCAGTCTTTTTTTCTATTATAATGTATATTTTTATGATTTTTAATTTTGAACCATTTCAAATTATTGTTCGCTAAATCAACCATTCTCCCGTAAAATGACATCTTCAGTACATGTTTCCTTATACTTTGGTTATATTTCTACATGTTTTTAGAAAATACAGAAAAAAATATTTAATTCCCTTATGAAATAGCCAATATATGGCCCTGAGCCATCACTTTTCCAGTAGCATATTTAACAAATTAGCAGTCAGGTGTTTCTGTATTGCTCTCAGGACAAAATAAGGCAAGTCAATCTAACAATCTTTATGTGTTATCATAAATAATTCAGCTATATTGAAGTAGTATAGTTTGGTGATACAAAGCACAGATGGTGAAACCAGATGTGAAATACACATGCTAACTTTGCAATTATTATCTCTGTTAACAGAGGGAAGGTTAACATCTTTGTGCCTCAGTTTCCTCCAGAATGATAGGAACGATGATATTTACAATAATAACTGCCTCTTAGGGGTGTCATGAGGATTAAATAAACCAAACCATATGAAGCTCTTGTAAAGTTCCCAGCATGTAGTAAGAATTCAAAGTGCTACTCATTATCATTGTTACCAGAGTTGACTTGCAATTAATAGAAATCTTGGTTAACAGGGGTGTAAGCCATAAGAAACCACATGCTTTTTACTTAGTAAGAAGTCTGTTGCCCCAGGGTTGGTTCATAGTTCAAAGATACCACGAAGGATACAGGCTCCCCCTGTGCTTCTGCTTTGCTGTCCTCAGTGACAGAGAATGCTCCTTCACAGTCACGAAGGTTGCCCCAGTTCCATGTTCTTCCGACAACAGGGTCCCCAACAGGAAGGTAAGAGGTTGAGGACAAAACTAAAAGGGCAAAGGAAAGGAAGCTTTCTCTCAATGCATATTTATTATTTCAGAAGGAAAATGTTTCCCCAAATGGCTGTCAAATGTCTCATTATGTCTTATTGGCCATACAGCCATGTCTATACCAATCATTGGAGAAGAAGAAAGTTGACTTGATTGATTTTGATCAATCCTAAGTCATTTTGGGGGGCCAAGACTTTTGTTGCCTAATTAAAAGCAGGTTTCTGTTACAAGGGAAACAAGAGACTAGCCACAGTGTATTCAAATGACACCTTCAAAAAGCATGGTTGCCAGCTCCTAGGCTGTTGTTCAGCCTCTGCTCCTGATAAAGCTATAGAAGCTACCAACAGAACAAGGGTCATTGCTTGACTTTAAAGTCCTGTTTACAGGGTATCTGTAGACTGAATCTGCTTTTGCCAGCCACTGCCAAATAACTAAACCGTGACCCTTACGGCCTGATTCCTTATCTACTCACTCTGAGTGGCCTAGTTCATTCTTCCAAAGAAGCTTGGTCTTTTCTCGGTCATATTCTTGTGCTGCATCCCATAGTGCTCTTCTCTCAATAGTGTTAACTGAAGGTTTGCACAGAGAGCTAGTGATTCAAATCTAGAATCTCTGAGCATCCCAGCCAGGTACCCAGAGGCAGATCCCATTGGTCATTTTTATTCTCCACTGAAAGCCTCCTGTGTACCAGGCACTTTCACAAAATTCCCCTTAATTCTTTCCAAAATGATTTTAGGAAATATAGGATTCAGATAAAGGAAAGAGAGATTACGGCAGATTAAGTCATTTGTGCAAAGCCATCAGCTGTAAATGGGAAAAACAATGACCTCTTATGGAGCATGTTGCATGAGCCAAGCACTGTGTTCTAAGTGCTACAGTGAATTAAGTCCTTTAATTCTCCTGACCACCCAGTAAGGTAAGCATTCACTCACAACAAACACCTTCCAAGTATCCTCCATCTGCCATTTTGTAGCTAAGGAAAATTGCAGCTTCAAAAGTTAAGTAACTTCACGTTCCCCCAGCTAGCAGGTAGCAGGTATTAATTAAAGCTGGGTCTAATTCCAAAAGCTTTGTGCTAAAGACCCACCCATCCCTGTGCTACAGAATTTGAACCCAAGTTTCCTAACTACTGGGCCCATTCAATAATCCCTACATCTGTGAGGTGTTCTCCAAATAGTTCATGGTTGACCTGGCTGAATGAAGCAAAGCTAGGAATTGATGAGAAAATATGTAGCTGATTAGCAAATCCTCTTCTTTCCTTTGAGAATGGGAAAGCAAAGAAACCTGATCCACACAGAGCTTAAAGAAAAGGGATCCTTGCAAAGATAATCAACATTTACCACATTTTTGATCCTCTCAAGCCACAAATTATACGTTAACACTTGGACTAAGCAAAACCATGTAGTTGTCCATTTTACCCAGGCTGAATTTTGTTAGCTGGTTTGTGTTTTAGAAATAATATGTCAATGGCTCTGCTATAAAACATTAAAACTTTTTATTCCCCATCAGTTCCAGATTAGAGATTTAAAATTGGTAACAGTTTAAACTTCACCCCCAGAAGAAGCCTTCTATCCCTGCTTCTCTCTTTAATGTAGTTTTGTTCTGGTAGCTTCCCACTCAGAAAGAACTGGGGGTGCTGGGGTTGTGGCTCAGTGGTAGAGCACTTGCCTGGCCTGTGTAAGCCACTGGGTTCGATTCTCAGCACCGCATATAAATGAAGGTCCATTGACAACTAAAAAAATATTGTAAAAAAATATGGGGCTGGGGATATAGCTCAATTGGTAGAGTGCTTGTCTCACATTCACAAGGTCATAAGTTCAACCCCCAGCACCACAAAAAAAATAAGTAAGAAAGCAACTGGGGCCTAGCCGTAGGAATATGCAGCTCAAAGGATCTTTCCTTGAATGTTTCCAGCAGAGAGAGGGAGAAAGATGTAGCAGTGAGTGTCATTTCTGTCTTTTGGTTTGCTTTCGTTGTGGTTTTGCTTCAGGTACCTAGATTTTAAAATGCCATGGGTCAAAACAAGAACCAAAACCTTTCCCAGAATACATTTCCTTCACGGAGTGAGGTTTCAGAAAGTAACCTGCTATCTGAGCTCTTACTCTAAATCCACAGTTTTATAGGGACAGTTCCCATTGGCAAGCATGTGTGTGCTCATCAATACAACTAGGTAAACAACCCACCAAGCCAGAGTAGAGTAGGTAAGACGGTTCCAGTGATCAAGGTATTCCAGATCCACCAAAGACCGTGTAAAATAAACTATTGAAGAAAATGATGTGATACTCTTTGCAGTTTTCTTTCATTTGAATACCAAAACAAAAACACATGAATGAAAACAACAACAAAAACCCACTGTCATTTGTGACGTTCATGTGTGCAAGGGAGAAATTGTGATGTAGATTATAATGAGGCCTTTCATGTAAATGAAGAAATGAAGTCTTCCCAATTCAGAGCCCAGACTTCCTCTTTTATACACAAGTTTTTAATAGGCAAGAGAATTTCTATAAGGTTCCTGTTAAGTCAAAAAACTCGCTCCTTCACTGGCTCCCACACTCTTTGTAGATGCCTCTATTGTGGTCCAACTTGCATCCACTACTCTGTGATTAGCACAGTTTGTTTCTGTCTTCTACCACCAGACATGAAGCAAAAGACAGATACTGACCCAGCACTATCCCAGGATCGGGACTTTGAAATGTATAGATTGATCCAAAAGTCTTAATCCAAAATTTCAATGTTCTTGAGACAAGAAATTTTCAAAATCATCCTGACTCCAGAAATTCCCAGGAAGTAATCTGTCAACTATTACTAAAACTGAGTTTTAATCATATTTAGGAAAAGACCATTGCATACTATCAAACTTTTGTTAACTATAATTATATAATGTGCATGATCGTGGTCTATAGTCAACATATGTTAACTATAATTACAAAATGTATGCAGATGACTGGATTCATTTTTTGTTTTTTTAATTTTTTCTTTAATTTATTTTTTTAAAATTATTTTTACAGACTGCATTTTGATTCATTGTACACAAATGGGGTATGACTTTTCATTTCTATGGTTGTCCACAATGTAGATTCACACGATCCATGTGGTCATACATACACATAGGGTAATACTGTCTGTCTCAACCTACTATCTTTCCTTCCCCCGCCCCTCCCTCCCCATTTTCCTCTACACCATCCAAAGTTCCTCCATTCTTCTCTTACTCCTCTGCTACCTGCCCCCCCTGCTACCTGCCCTCCCAATTATGTATCATCATTCACTTATCAGAGAAAACATTTGGCCTTTGGTTTTGGGGTCATGGCTTATTTCACTTAGCATGATATTCTCCAACTGCATCCATTTACCTGCAAATGCCATAATTTTATTCTTCTTTATGACTGAGTAATATTCCATTGTGTGTATATACCACAGTTTCTTTATCCATTCATCTATTGAAGG
Organism: Glaucomys volans; assembly: GCA_020662805.1. Classification (NCBI taxonomy): domain Eukaryota; kingdom Metazoa; phylum Chordata; class Mammalia; order Rodentia; family Sciuridae; genus Glaucomys; species Glaucomys volans. The sequence continues at coordinate 371,474 of JAJEJO010005309.1, read as the reverse complement.
GCACCTAGGTTGGTTCCACAATCTAGCTATTGTGAATTGAGCAGTTATGAACATTGATGTGGCTGCATCACTGTAGTATGCTGATTTTAAGTCCTTTGGGTATAAACCGAGGAATGGGATAGCTGGGTCAAATGGTGGTTCCATTCCAAGTTTTCTAAGGAATCGCCATACTGCTTTCCAGAGTCGCTGCACCAATTTGCGACTCCACCAGAAATGTATGAGTGTGCCTTTTTCCCCACATCCACACCAACACTTATTATTGCTTGTGTTCTTAATAATAGCTATTCTAATTGGGGTGAGATAGAATCTTAGAGTAGTTTTGATTTGTATTTCTCTTATTACTAGAGATGTTGAACATTTTTTCATATATTTGCTGATTGTTTGTAGATCTTCTTCTGTGAAGTGTCTGCTCATTTCCTAAGCCCATTTGTTGATTGGATTATTTGTATTCTTGGTGTAAAGTTTTCTGAGTTCTTTATAGATTCTGGAGATTAGTGCTCTATCTGACGTGTGTGTGGCAAAGATTTTCTCCCACTCTGTAGGCTCTCTCTTCACATTGTTGATTGTTTCCTTTGCTGAGAAAAAGTTTTTTAGTTTGAATCTATCCCAGTTATTGATTCTTGCTTTTATTTCTTGTGCTTGGGGAGTCATGTTTAGGAAATCTGGTCCTAAGCCCACATGATGAAGGTTTGGACCTACTTTTTCTTCTGTTAGGTGCAGGGTCTCTGATCTAATTCCTAGGTCCTTGATCCATTTTGAGTTGAGTTTTGTACAGGGTGAGAGATAGGGGTTTAGTTTCATTTTCCTGCATATGGATTTCCAGTTTTCCCAGCACTATTTGTTGAAGAGGCTATCTTTTCTCCATTGTATGTTTTTGGCACCTTTGTCTAGTATGAGATACCTGTATTTATGTGGGTTTGTCTCTGTGTCTTCTATTCTGTACCATTGATCTACCTATCTATTTTGGTGCCAATACCATGCTGTTTTTGTTACTATTGCTCTGTAGTATAGTTAAAGGTCTGGTATTGTGATACCACCTGGATTCATTTGTTTTTTGTTTTGTTTTGTTTTTTTGCCATAGGTATATAAACTATTTATTAACAGAAAAGGCCTACAGACTCATTTCTTCTTGGACACACCCACAGTATGGCCACGGCACCCAGTGGTCTTAGTGTGCTGGCCTTGGACACGAAGGCCCCAGAAGTGGTGCAGCCCCCTATGGGCCCCAATCTTCTTCAGTCACTCCAGGTCCTCACAGAGCTTATTGTCTAGACCATTGGCCAGAACCTGGCTGTATTTTCCATCCTTTACATCCTTCTGCCTGATCAAGAACCAGTCTGGGATTTTGTATTGTCATGGATTCTGCATAATGGTGATCACCCGTTCAACCTCATCCTCAGTGAGTTCTCCTGCCCTTCTGGTGAGGTCAATGTCTGCTTTCCTCAACACCACATGAGCATATCTTCGCCCCACACCCTTAATGACAGTGATGGCAAAGGCCATTTTCCGCCGCCCATCGATATTTGTGTTGAGTACTCGCAAAATACGCTGGAACTTCTCAGGAGTCACTAGAGACATGGCGGCAGCTGAGCGGCAGGGTGTAGGCCTCCTGTGGAAGCTGGATTCATTTTTTAAATGATTCTTCTTTGCTACGAGGGCAGCCTGTCCTAATTCTTTACTAATTATTCTTTTTTTAAAATATTTTTAAGTTGTAGAAGAACACTCAATACATTTATTTATTTATTTATTTATTTATTTAATGTGCCTCTAAGGATCAAACCAGTGCCTCACACATGGGAGGCAAGCGCTCTACCACTGAGCTACAACCTCAGCACTTCCTCATTATTCTTTGTATCATTTTCCCCATCAAAACCATGTAAATCCCAAGCACCACTAAGTCATTATTTCTCATAGTTCATTCCATGAACAACTTAAAGCACTTATCATAAATATAGATTCCTGGGCTTCTGAACCCTGTTGAATTAGGCTGTCCTGAGAGGAACCCTGGAAGCTGCATTTAAATAAAATCCACAGGTGATTCTGATAAGCACCACTGTTTGCGAGAACCCCTGCCATTATGGTATAGACGTGAGCTGTCTCCCAAAAGCTCGTGTGTAAGACAATGAAAGAAAGTTCAGAAATGAAATGATTGGCTTCTGACAGCCTTCACCTAATCAGTGCATTAATGCACTTGAATAAATTAAGTGGGTGGCAACTGTGGGGTGTGGCTGGAGGAGGTAGGTCAATGGGGGTGTGCCTTTGGGGTATGTATTTTGTGAGCTGAGCTTAGTCTCTCTCTGCTTCCTGGTACCATGTCCTGAGCTACTTTCCTCCACCACACTCCCTCTGTCATGATTGTCTGCCTCACCTCAGGCCCAGAGCAATGGAGTTGACTGTCTGTCTATGGACTGAAACCTCTGAAACCCAAGCCCCAAAATAAACTTTTCCTCCTCTAATTTTCCTTGTCAGATCTCACAGTCACAGCAGCAAAAATCTGACTAAAACAACTGCTCAGGGCCTATGAATTAAGGTTGTGGGGCGAACACAGTGAGGCTTTAGGGAGTCTGTCTAAGCAGCCAAATGGTTATAAGATGGTTTTGAATGCAGTGCCCACGAGAAGCACCTTCACATCTGAAACCTCCAGCCGGTGCTTTAATTCAGAGGTCTATCGGCATCTGTGACCACACACTCTGATTTCACTCTGTCTGTCTTCTGTTAACTGAACCAACTCCTTCTATATCCATGATGTTAAAATATATTTGATATTAAATAAAAATATCCCCCAGTCTTCACCTTCCTTCCACATTTCTCTACTTTGGCCAAGCCTCACACCTCTGCCTTTCCTATAAAGAAGGGAGACCCCAACAGGCTGCCCCCAATACACACAGGTCACCCAGGGTCCTACTCAGTGGTCATGCACTCTACTCTGAACCAGCAATAACAAAGACACCAGTTTGATGGAGAACAGAATCTCCATGCTAAGAAGAGCATATGTGAAAAGATGGGCGTTTGTAAAGTTTTTTTAGTGACCAAATAAATACTGTTATTGGCAAAAGTCTGCTTTTCAGAGGAACAAAAATATTTTGACAATGTTTCAGTACTGTGAATTCTCCTCCTGAAGAGTGTTTTGCTCCACCAAGAGAGAACACAAGAGCTCTGAGAGAAGTGTGTCCGATGGGAAGAACTCCCCCAAAGAAGACAGCCACTAAGGAATGGCCACTGTTCTCCTGCCCCAGCCTTTTCCAGCAATTGATGGACCTGTTGAAACACAGAACCAAAGGAGTTTGAAGGAGAAAGTATTTCTATTCTATAGGGTTAGATATAAGGTACTATCACAAAATAACCGCTCAAAGGAACAAAAGGCAGTGAATGAATGAATAAAAAGTGTGTTCCTGAAAAGAGACAATACAATACAATAGAAATGCACAGAAGGAGGGGACCAAAAGAAGGGGAGAGAAAAGGAGGAAGGAAGTCCCTAATTCCACCAGCTTGAGGAACCATTGTGACAGAAAATGAGGAAAAGGGAAGATTTCAAGGAAAAGTGTGATGTAATGGAAGACTCTAAAAAAGGGGAGAGTTTCTAATGGGTGGGGGTGTCTCCCCAGGTGGGTTCCTCCCACCTTGGAGGACAGGCTCAGGGAGGCCTCTTTGCCAAGGATGTGTGGGTTCTTTGAATTTCGCATTTCAACTGACAGATAACAGTCACAGGAATGAGGAATCTGCTAATTTAATCATGCTAATCCCTGCCACCCAGCACAGAATGGAATGAATGTCTGCTTTCCAAGAGAGATAGGCGGCCTCCAATCTTTCCAGTGCTCAGAGGCTATCTGCAGTGGATCACCTCCAGATCTCCAGACAGAAGGAGAAGGAGGAGAAGGAAAGAAACTGAAAGAAGGACCACCTTCATCAGAAAGATAGGAATAAAATGTCCATCTCATTCAGGTCATTGGCAACATCCAGAAGAAGATACCTGAGTCAAGTCCATCTCTAATCTAAAGAAATTTTCTCCAGGTAGTTGAGTCATTCTGTGAATACAAACAAACAAAAAAGGCAGAAATAGTGGAAGGGACCACCATGTTCCTCCCACCTTTCCCCACCCTCCATCACTCTAAGGGAAAGTGCCCTTTGTAAGGAACTCAAAATGTAAATGACAAAGAAACTTGAGACAGTTCTAGTCTGCAAACAAAATCACTACTAAGATGGTTCGTGGATACAGGGAAACGTGTAGGTGGCCAGTGCAGTCAGCTCACTGCCCTATGCTTCAGACAGCTACAAGGAGTTAACATTTGCTGAGCGCTTACTATGCAGGTAAAGCACTCATACCCATTATCTCTTTTGAAAATCATATTTGGAACAAGGATTTGTTACTTATATGCCTTGAGCACAGAACCTGTGATAGAGATTATTATTTTCAGAGAAATTATTTCACCAAAATAATTATAGCCACTTCACCAGCTGCTTTGTAAACCCTGATTTATTTTTTTTTTTTATCTTGGCTCAGAAACAAGCCAGAAGAGAATACAGTCCTCTAAACCCAACCTTGAAGTTGTCCCTGTTTCAATCTCATACTCCTGCTTGCAAACCCAGCCTCCTTTACATAAGAGGCTAACCTCACTGGGTGTGTCTGGCAGGCCCAGACAGGAGGCCTGCGCATTTCTTTTTGAGGATCAGCATTTGGGACAACCTCAGAGCAGAGTCGTCATGTGGCCAGTGTCCCCAATCTCAGGATAAAAGCTGAAGTTCTGAATAAGTAAAAGAAGAGAAAATCTGAGAAGAAAAAAAGGGGGTATCTGAGCTCAGGTTCATGTGGAACAATCTTCAGCTCTGGATGCCAGTCCAGGCTGGAGGGAGGCCGGAGCCTCACCATGTTGACAGACAAACTTGGGTTTCCAATGTGCCTGTTGGTGTACCAGGGGAAACCAAGAAAGCCTATGAGAGGCACCAGAAAGCCAGATCAGGATGGTGGCCCAAAACGTGACCCAGAAAACCACTTGTTCAGTCAGCAACGCTGACACAAATACTGCTCACAAATGTGATGCCAATTGGGCTGCTTTGCCAGGAGCACACTTGATCCTTCTTGCTATTAGTTCAGAAACTTGCCTTCCAGAGATTAAAGGAAGTTAGCTCTGGAGTGGTTGGATGTAGTTGTAAAAAGAAAAATGCCTGAGCTTTGGCATGTACTTGACCCAGTTATAGTCTTCCTTACTTTTATTCCTACTTGTTCAGGAGCCTCTTTCCTTACTTGAAAGACTCTTTTCTTTGCAATGGGATTTTGATCTTAAAGTTAGATTATGTTCATTGTAACTTGCTTTACTTTGATGATGCTTTTCTTTAGAAAAAAAAAAAGGTTACTATGAAAATATATTAACAGTTGCCCATCATAGAAAATACAGAAATATACAAAGAAAAAAATTAAAATCATCCTAATCCTAACACTTGAACACCACTATTAATCTCTTAATTTTTCTGTATTAATTTTGTCTTTTAATTTACCATTGTGTGTTTTTATTTATACATGCGTATATACACACATGCATGCATACACATGTGTATGGTTATTTTACAAATCAGGATCATTCTCAAGCACAGCTTTGTGATCTCCTTTTATCCACTCATTATGATGGGACTTTAAAATATTCTTTGAAAATGCATTTTTTAAATGACTACATAATTACTATCCTTTTTGAGACTTTGACAGACTGAGTGCAGTCCATTACATGGAATAATATATGGATATTTTTAAAGCAACTTTAAGCCATTTGTATTTTTACTCATTTAATGCATTTCTCTATTGTTATTTCAACTTCAGACACTTTAAGTGCAGCCAATTAAATTAAAAACACTGAAATTTAAAATATTGGGAAAGATTTATAGATGGTCTAAATGGCTAAAAAACCTGAGCCAGAGTATTTCTCTAAACAGCCACATATATCTACAATCAGAAAAAGTCTGCTTCCTATGAATAAGAGATAAGGGTTTGCTTATTTTTATGGTTTTGTTTTTCATAGTGGGTTGGCTTAGTGGTTTCATGAACTGTAATGTCACTGTGACCTCAAAAACGTCAGCAACTCTTTATCCCGATAGATGTTTGTTAATATGGGACCATCTGGTCATCTAGCAAACTCTGGATAATTGACCGCATTAGCAACAGGACTATTCCCAGAGAAGTAAGTTCTAGCGGGTAGGTAGCCAACAAGAAAGCATCTTATATACCACTCTGGAAGTACCATCGTAATGAGAGAAAGCAAATTCAGAAGGCTTTGTGGTATCTGTGGTTTTCTTTCTCACCTTTCACCCCAGCTGCCCAGCAGCAGGAGGAAGGATTCCAGGGGACAATCTTGGAAAGCTCAAAGAAGCAGAGGAAAGGTTCAGGAACTCCAGGTAAACTCACTTCATTGCAGGGCCTTCTCTGAACACCTCACGGTGGATCTACCTGCTTCAACTTTCTGCCACCACCATCTTTTGATGCCCCTCCAGCTTTGTCCCTTACCCTGACCCACTTCTCAAATTTTTATTAAGCCTGCCTTTTCCTAAAGCAAATTTAAATTTTTATATGAGGTGTTCTAAGAGTTTGTGTTGATGAAAAACTGAGAAATGGAAGTTAAGAGCCCCCTCTTGAGCCCACCCATAATTTCGACATTTTATAGTGCACCAAGGGTTGTGGTTGAATCTTGCAGTATAGAGAAGTCTAAAGAAAAAACAATGCATCCATATTTCAGGAGAATGTTCCAATGACTCCTCTGAATATTGGAGCCCACAGAGAGGAAGAAGGAAGAGTGACACAGTAAGGGACAGTAAGGCAGGGACTAGGGATTCCACCAGGAAGGACCTCATGGTAGCAAAGGAAGAAAACCAACAAGAGAATCAGTTTCCTATTCTCTTTCCCTCCCATTTGCTATTTTATTTCTACTGCTCTCTGTAGAAGAACTAAGGTACATTTAGAAGTTGAACCAACATTTCCTAAGTTCTTATCATGGACCAGGCCTTGGGCCCCTATAGAGGAAGAAACTAAAGGATGGTAAGTGAGAAGCAAGAACAAAGTGAAGCAGCAGAAAGGGAGAGTTCTTAGCAGGGGCAAAATCAATGACAGCAAGTTGGAGGGCAGAAGGAAGTCCCAAAGACTGTCCCCAAGAAGGAGAACAGCTGTCAAATTCCCTGCCATTCCAAAGGCTGCTTCTACACAAGGCCTGGGAGTGAGGCCTGCATCTGTGGACTGGAGCTTCGTTCTGGTTTTTATTCAGATGTTTTGGTATCATGAACATACCACCATGGATGTATCAGCTTCTGCAATTATGAAAGCAGTTCAAAGAAATTATTTATAATTAAGTATTTCCAATCAGATAGCCTCTTTTCCCTCTCCAAACTTCACCGTCAAGCTCCACATTCAATTTCACAACCTCAGGGAAGGGTACAGCCTAGAAACAGTTCTGGTTTAAATATGAATTCTCATTAGATAGTGCCACATTTTCCTTTTGGTTGTTCTGATGTGAACTTAACAAAATATTTCTTCCCTTTTTTCAGGATCACTCAATGCCAAATTTCTTATCTCCCTTCTTTCCCTTCATCTGATTGTATCATTTTTTAAATGTTTTAAGTTTATTTATTCTAAAGTCTTCCAATAAATCTAAATTTTAGACTCTATCTGTATGATCTCTAAAAAAAGTTCTTTGTAATGAGAATTAATGTAGTTTTATTGTTTTACTTTATTGTTTTATTTTAAGGCATTATGTAGCATTTGGTGTTATTCTCATTGATGGATAATATTAACAAACAAAACATTCCTAAGCAAAGGAGATTAGAAAGTTCGAGCTAGAATTGACACTTAAAAAATATTATTTATACTTAGCAAATTACATCTTATTGCTCAATTAAGAACTTGACATAAATGTTCCTAGAATCAAAAATAAGAGTGTTCTTAGGATAGACTTGTTTTCTTTCTTCCCTCCTTTCCTCCCTCCCTCCCTCAGTTCTTTCTTTCTTTCTTTCTTTCTTTCTTTCTTTCTTTCTTTCTTTCAGTACTGAAGGTTGAACCCAGGAGCACTTTACCACTGAGCCACACCCTAGTCCATTTTACTTTTTATTTTGAGACAGGGTCTTGCTAAGTTACTGAGGGTCTCACAAAATTGCTGAGGCTGGTCTCGAACTTGAGAACTTGAGGATCCTGTCTTAGCCTCCTGAGTTGCTGGGGTTATAGGCCTGTGTCACTGTGCCTGACAAGGAAGGAAATGGAAAAAGGTAAGGTAAGGTAAGGTAAGGCAAGGCAAGGGAAGGGAAGGGAAGGGAAGGGAAGGGAAGGGAAGGGAAAGAAAAGAAAAGGAACAGAAAAGAAAAGAAAAGAAAAGAAAAGAAAAGAAAAGAAAAGAAAAGAAAAGAAAAGAAAAAAGAAAACTCTTGACAATCACAAAGGAAAAGTTCAGCCTTTCAGCCCACAGTGGATCAGGATGGGGATGTGTTTACTAATAACAACAAAATCAACAACAAGGAACACCTCAGAAGAGTCCCTTGGACTTGGTCTACTTCTAAAGCAAAAATTCTTTGGGTTTCTCCCTGAGCCCAGCTGTCCCTTGGCCTGGAATCTGATCAATATTAGTGGCACCATCAGTGAGAAGCCTTGCCATCTAAACATGCTGGGCAACTGTACCGCAGACAGGAAGCAGCATCCAGCTCCCCAGCCATGGTGATACAAATCCCAGGGGCAAAACAAAACTTTCTTCATTTCTCTGATGGGACACAAGCTGTTTCTGAGTTTGAGGGTTCGACTTGCTCAGGCCTTTCCCCTTTGTCTTCTGAATTATTCTATACTTACACAATCTGGACTTTTGATTCTCACAGGAAATTTTATTGCCAAAAACAGAAGTCAAAAAGTCAAAGAAGATGAAAAGGTTTTAGACTGCTAAAGACCTGGACTTGATTTATATTTTCTGTGCCTTGGAGTTATTATTATTTATGTGGCTTAGGTTTTTGTGGATAATAAGAACTTGCTCTTAAAATGAGGTAAGTGGGAAATCACAAGAATCAATGCACTTATGGCATATTGGTATGGCCTAATATGTACCATTACTTTACTTTCATTCACCACTAATAATTTGTTCTTAAAATGATAAACCCTTACTTTACATCAGGTGTGTTTACTTACAAGGCACAATTATTTTTTAACAGCTATTTTCCTTTCTAAAATTTTAGATATTTTTCAAATAAGCCTTCTATTTTTAGTATTCTTCTCCACTATTATGATTTTCTCTTATTTTATTTACTTAATTTAAACATGCTTTCTTTGTATCCTACTGGTTTTAAAATTTTCTATTCCCTTTTTAAGTTCCTAATTTTAGCCTGGTGTGGTGGCACACACCTGTAATCCCAATGGCTCTGAAAGCTGAGGCAGGAAGATTGCAAGTTCAAAGCCAGTCTCAGCAACTTAGTGAAGTCCTAAGCAACCTAACAAGACCCTGCCTCAAAATAAAATATAAAAAGGACTAGGTATGTGACTCAGTGGTTAAGCACCCCCAGGGTCAATCCCTGATACCAAAAAAATAAAATAAAATAAAAAATAACACCCTGATTTTTATTCTCTCATTTTATTCTATGACATGTGTGTGTGTGTGTGCGTGCACACACACGTGAATTATATTTTATGAATTTTAGAATATATTTACCAAATGTCTGAATTTTTCTATAAAGAAAGTCCCAGGGATTTTATCAAGTCCACAGTTAACTCCTATATTAATTTCTTAGCTTGGGATCCCTCAACATGCAGGTAGGGTAAATATTAATTCCATGCCCATTCACAGCACACTTACAAAGTTATTTATTTTTATATATTTTTTTAGTTGTCAATGGACCTTTTTTATTTTTCTATATGTAGTGCTAAGAATAGAACCCAGTGCCTCACATGTGCTAGGCAAGCGCTCTACCACTGAGCCACAACCCCAGCTCCACTTATGAAATTTTGATTTATCATGGGATGTGTTTCATCCACCACAGCCCAGGGTATTCCTGAGCTTCCTTAGAGCTTCTCTGAACCAGTGAGCAGTTTTATAAGTTTACCCTTAACTCAAAATGCAAGCATTTATGGCCCTGGCTTTCATATTTATGTAAGTAAACGCAGTAGGAAAATGGCTAAATAAGCTATGTGATAGCATACAGGGATCAAAAAGAGTAAGTAGGCACTCCATGAACTGAATGAAATGAGCTCCAAGACATAGTGTTGGGTTGCAGCAGTAGGGTTTCCACATGAGAGGAAAGGTATGCACTACAGTATTAATGGTCATTTCCTCCAGGGAAGTTTCTAGAATTGGGACTCAGATCAAAAGGCGAGAAGGAGGCTTTGATTTTATGTATTGTCTAATTTATTCACAAAGTTAATATTAATTTTATAACTAAAAATTAATATATAGTTATATGTAAGTATACATAAATAGAGACCATGTAACTGAATTTTCACAGCCTTTTTTTTCCACACTATTTAATTTCTTAAACAACAGATATAAAAAAGACATGTTAATCCACGAAAAGCATTGAGATATAATGAACTTCAGAATCACATTACTGGTGATCTCTGTCCTTAGCCACATGCCTCCTTGTGGAATTAACAGCTTTGTTGGTGAAGCTGGAAAAGCAATCTGGCATTATTGTGAATCTGTAAATCCAGATGTACAGAGTCCATGATCAGGGCTAGTACATCACCAGAGGTAGACACTAAATAGGAAAGTGATTCCAGACCTGTCGTTGCCATGAAAGTTAAGACATGTAAGAAAGACATGCATCAGAGGTTGTCCCTGTGAACACTACTTTACTTGCACACTGAACTATAAAATGGACTGAATGGGAAGATGAAATAACCATAGGGAAAAAAGCCACGTTACCTCTTCCTTTTGTCTTTGTCACATACTATATCCTGTGTTTGGAGAATCTCACTACTCAGTGTGTAATGCATTTGCTAATGTGACATTGCTAGATATTACTTTTGCCACTAAAACACGACATTTATCTCATTTTCCTCTTACATTCTTTGAGTTGTTTAAAAAATAAAAAGGCAAGCCAAACATACCTTTGGGTAGGAATTTTTTTTTTTTTTTTTTTTTTTTTTTTTTTGCGGTGCTGGGGATTGAACCCAGGGCCTTATGCTTGCGAGGTAAGCACTTTACCAACTGAGCTATATCCCCAGCCCTGGGTAGGAATTTTTACAAAAATAGATTGAGGGACCTTTTACAGCAAATCATTTCTAGCTACTAACGACACAGTAGTGTTCTAGGAAAGAAAGCCCAAGAAAAGAAAAGGAAAAGAAAACAACTGGCCTGAAACAATCTCATGTCAACTGTAAGAAAGCCATGGATACAGAAGCCTGTACACACCACTGACTACTGGGTTCAGCCTCTGTAATGCTTTAGATATGAGGTGTTTCCTCCTCTAAAGTTGTTCAAGTTGGGTCTTTTAATCACAGCAGAGATAAAGCAGACTAAAACAGCCTACTTCAAACCACTTAATTCTGTAGAGCACCATGAATACACCTTGGCCAGGAGTGGAAAGGGAACACCAGCCAAAGTGTAGCTTTAAAATGGGGAGGCCACATTCTTCCATAAATAGAAATCCAATCACAGATCCAGAGCTAGCCAGAAAGAAGAAGTCCTACAAAGCTGAGCCCAAACAGTCAGGTACAACTTGACTCTCTGGAATGTTCCTCAAATTGACATCCTCGTCACAATATCAAGAGGCTTCAGAGGGTGCAAGAGGCTCACTAGCCCAACAAAGCTACTTCTCATTTTGAATCAAACCATCTAAAAACCAAAACAAACCATAACTATCAAAATGTCAATGGGGAAGTCACTGACGGATACCAGTGCATGGTCAGTGAGGTTTAGACCCATGTTGCTAAGGGAAATGCCCATTCACAGGGTGAAGAGTAGGCAGTTCTTACTCAAAAGAAGAAAAAAACATGCTCAGAAGTCAGGAGATAAATTCTCCAAATGCTTTAGAAACCAATTTCCCATCACTCTTTTAAAAACAAATTTCCTGCTACATAACATACATACATAACAGTTGCACACAGATTCAAACACGTTATTTAATTTGTAAATTCAGCAAGTCATTTCTCAGACATTGGATGAAACGTGCAAAGACTCCGGAACCTTGCAGGACCATGGAAACGCAAGAGCTCTGTTTTTTAAGATGCATTAACTTCAGAAATGCCAACTGGGTGGAGCCCTTGCTGTTTCTTGGGTTTCTTCATAATAGCGCCATTGTACATTTTGTCTACTCAAAGTTTAATGAGTTTTAATATTACCCCTTCAAGCAAGGGAGTGTCTTGTATTCACAGAAACATCCATATGAATCTGAACAGAAGTGTCTTATTTACCTTCTCCTACCAGATAGAATCTCAGTTTAAAGACGATGATGAAAAGTTGCATTGCACAGGGAATTAAACCTGGAGATCTCAACCTTTCGATATGGCTTAGCTGTTCTCAAGTGCATTCAGATCTCCACCTGATGTCAGATGGGTTGGCAGGGCAGGTTTGGCTAAGTGTAAACAGGGAACAAGAATTAGGTGCAAGTTTCCATTAAGAACATATGTCAACATTCAAGTCAAAGACTAAGAATCACGGGAGTGTCTTTGCTGCAAAAGGCTTTACAAATCGACTTCAGTTCTCCATTTGACAGATGAGGAAACAAATGATCCATAGCTACCAATGATCTATAGCTCCATCAATGGAGTACTTTGCTTTCATTTGCATTGTTCCTTCATTGAATTCTCAATTTTACCATGTGAGAGAGGTACTATCATCTTGCTTAGAGATGAGAAAACTGAGGCTGGGAAGAAGGAAGAACTTCCCTTGGACTTCCACTCAAATGACACCTTTATCAAATAGCAGCCCTTGCCTGGCACTCTCTGTTCCCCTCATCTTGTTTTGTTTTTCTCCCTACCACTTATTTCCTTCTGATATAACATATATTTACTTTGTTTTTGCCTATCTGACCCTTTTAGCATATTAGTTTCTTGGGAGAACAGACTTTTCTTTGTTCACTGTTATTTTCCCAGCCCAGACGGTACCTGGCATGTAGTTAGTACTCAATAAATATTTGCTAAATAAAGAAATTATTAAAGAAACTGCCTGAGGTCACAGAGCTAGTAACTGATGAACCTGCTATTTGGACCCAGGACTACAACTCTTAGGCGCATACTTTTACCTTTTTGCTGTTACTTGAGGTCATGTAATGTCCAGTCTTCTTGGGATTCTACAAGAAAAACCATAAACAAGGTGGCTTACAAACAAAAGAAATTTATCTCTCACAATTCTGGAGACTGGGAAGTTCGTGATCAAGGGGCTAGAAAATTCAGTGTCTGGTGAGGGCTCACTTTCTCGTTCAGATTTGGGGCCTTCTCTATATGCCCTCACATAGTGGAAGGGACAAGGGGTCTCTCTTAGGTCCCCTTTTATAAGGGCATGAATTCCATTCCCAAGGACTCCTTCTCCAAGACCTAATCATCTCTGAAAGTTCCCACTTCCTAGTTCTCTTTGGTGGTTAGGATTTCAACATGAATATTTGGAGGGACACTCACAGTCAGCCCATTGCACTTGGGCTGTTCATTTTCTCTTTTTAAGCAACCATCTTGTTTCACATCAAGATATTTTGCAAGAATTCCAGACCTTCCTTAATTTTCTCTGATTACTTCCCCTATGGTGACTAAGCTATGAGGATATGATTTGAAGGACACAGGACACCTGGTCCAGGAGTACTAGATGAGGTTCTAAATCTCACAAACTGGATGACTCCAGCGAAGTTACTACATCTTTCTGCATCTCAACTTATTCATCAGCAATTCGTACTCCATTCAGCTCTGAGTCTGCTGTTCTAATTTCTTAAAGTAGATATTTATGATGTGCCAAAATCCCCAGGGACTCCAAAGCATACCAGAGGTCTTCAAACCAAACTGAATTTAATTGAATTAAAATTTTAAATTTTAAATATAAATGTTAATTATATCTCCCATTCCACTCACCTCCCACTCCACTAAAACAAAAGAAAAAAAGAAACTGCTTGATAGAAAAGACTCCAAGAAAATACACAAAAATATTAACAGGTATGTTTTTGGAACCAGAGATGATTTTTTTTTCTTTTTACTCTTCTGTAGTATATACTACATTATTTTTGTAATGGAAAAAAATGTACTTTATTTTTTTAAGTAAATTGAAAAATAAAACAAGGTATAGCCTATATAACTTTGGGGGCAGATAGAGTTGTATTAATAAAGTAACCATCATTTGTTCTATGATTTATTAAGTTTCATTATGTGACAGGCATTACAAAAACCCTGCAAGAAAGACTATAAATTTTTATTTTATAAAGTGAAAAACAACGAGAGTCCAGGATAAAAAGTTTGTTAGCTTTTATTTCACTTTAAGAATGGACTGGATTTACTCATAAGACAGGAAGAAGGTGAACACACCTACTCTGACCCTCATATTTATCTTGTCCACTGACACCATATAATGGCAGGATTTCTAATTATTCTAAGTCAGGAAAGTGTATTCATGTGTCATTGATTTGATGGTATGGTACGCCATGGGTCTTGATCAGATGACAGACACTTTTCAAATTAATTCAGAATGGAAGTCCTCACTTTGGAATTCTGTCCTTCCCCGATCATGGCGGTCTCCCTGGTCCTCTCCCTGTCTGGTCCCTGGAGTCTCTGTCCACTCCTTTCTCTCTTCTTTATCATCAGTGCTCTCAACCAGATCAGCAGCCAACCTCGCTATGCCCATCCTTCAGATTTAGCCAAAGGAGAACAGCGTGCCTGATGAGAAACGAGGCAAGAGGAAAGCAGCCTCAATTTATAGACTCATTAATAGTCTTGGTGTCACCTTGTCTTCCAAAAACAATAGGGCAGTAATTAGCTTGGCTTGGCCGGCCAGCCAGCCCACGATAAAAGGCAATGAATGGCAATAAATGGAAAGACAAAAAAAAAAAATAAGTTTATAAGCAACATACCTTTAAACATTTTATTATTATTTCAAATGAGAAGGTTTGGACCTTTAATTACATAATTAATAGCCCAAGAAGCTACTTGTCTGGACAGAGGGCATACCAACTTCAAGGACCAGAGTGAAGGTGCCTAAAAGCAAGTTGGGCACAGCAAGGTGCAAATTATAAATTCTTTTACAAACTGCAACAACATCTAAAATCCTCTGATCTTCCTCATGAATCTGCTTCCAGAAAGGACTAAGTGTTCTGTTATCCCTGAGGGAGCCACCATGACTGGCAGCCCAGAAACCTCATGGAACAATTAGTAGGCAGTCATTTGCCTTTAGTGAAAGCAACGCTATTTATTTCTAGACTTCATGCTTCCTCCACAAACAGTCCTGTTACATCTTCAGTGTGAGTGTGTGTGTGTGTGTGTGTGTACACGTATATACAACTACAATGCCAAACACTAATGCCACTCCAGTTTACTGTCCATGCTGAACTCCAACTTGGTTTTTCAGAAGTTCGTTTTCATCTTGCAAAGTTCTTATTTAGAACTAAAGAAGCCTAAACTTCTGGTTCTAAACCAGAAATAAAAAGTTGTGGTCATCTCACCACCACTGTCTGACTCATCTTAAAATTTGTTTTTTCCCTCATCAAAAAATAATGCTGCGGGCTGGGGATATAGCTCAGTTGGTAGAGTGCCTGCCTCACAAGTACCAGGCCCTGGGTTCAATCCCCAGCATCGCAAAAAAAATAAATAAATAAAATAAAATAATGCTACTATTATTATTTAAAGTAAGAATCATGGTGACTTTGTCCTGATGTTGCGTTTGAGCAGGGGCTGCTAATGCAGGATCTTGGGTGGGAAGAAGAGCGGTGAGTTATACTGAGATCTTAATTTCAAGCCGAAAGTAGGGGAAAGAAAACAAGAGAGGAAGGAGCCAAGGTGGTCATGTAAGATGGAAGCCCCTAAGGGAAGCTGCCAGCAATCCAAAGGGACAGGGTACAAAGTGACAGGATGGCCTTAAGTTCAGTGCAGACCCATGTACGTGGTAGTTCTAGCTAAGTGCACACAGCACCTGGGGACTCCAAACAGAGAAGTCTGAGCACACTAATTCTAAGAGGTCCTCTGTCAAAATAGGGATCCTAGAAAGATGCATGGACTCCATCCAGGCAGGTGGTGCTTTAAACTTAGTTCTAAGAGGAAAAAAAAAAAAAAAAAAAGGAACAAGGATTTCTCCACAGTGCATACAGCCAGGCCAGACCCACCTTCCAGGTGCAGGAAGAGCCAGATCTAAGATTAAAAGATGAAACAGAGTTAATACCCTCCAGGCCTTGGCCAAACTGGTTCAGGATCCAAATCTGTTGGTGGAAGGTCATTGATATTATAGCAGTGATGTTTGTATTGAGGGAAATTAGGGACTGACTTGAGATTCCTCAGGGAAGATTCTCAGCACTCTGGCATTGAGTAACTGAAAAGCTCCAGCAAGGAAGAAAATGTATTTAAAAAAAAAAAAAAATGAGACTGGGTATGCAGCTCAGTTGGTAGAATGCTTGCCTCACAAGCATTAAGGCCCTGGGTTCAATCCCCAGCACCACAAACAAAAAAGAACAAAAACAAAACAAAACAAACAAACAAAAATACCTTCTTAAAAAAAAAAAAAGATCATTATTAAAACTTGACATCTACTTCTACCCTATGGTGAGGATTAGTGGAAAATTACTTTAAAACCCTTTTGTGTTTCCTCAAAGTGAGCATTTGTGTGAGAATCATTACTAAGAATTCCTCAGTGTGGTTCTGTTGAAAATAGGTAGGGAGCATACCTCCTCAGGGCCTGGCCTGGGTATGTCTCTTTAGATACAAAGATGACTAGAGGCAAGCATGACAATCTTCCAGGTTGCACCTAGAGGCACCCTCCAAAGCCAGAAGAGAATACTCAGGACCACAAATTTCAACAAGCCACCATTTTGACACTTCACTGTCTGTGACAGCTTCTGCTCTTTACTAGGAAGGAGCTCCCAAAACAGCTTCTGGATAGATGCTTGATTAGCATTATTTTCACTCCGTCTGTGGTCTGGGTATTGTCTTACAACCTGAGGGGAATTCAGTGTCTTAGGGAGGAGTGGCAAACCCAGAGTATAGGTCAGTGGTTTTCATATCAGGCTGCACACAGAATCATATGGAAACTGTTTTTAGAACACCAGTGCCAGGGCTCCACCTTAGAAATTCTGACTTAATTTTTCTGGAGTAGATGGTGGATCAGAGGATGTTTTGAAATCTCCCCAGGTGACCCTTCCACCCAGATAGGCTGAGGGCAGAACTTCTCAAACTCCAAGGTGCACATGACTCCCTCAATAACTTGCAGAACACACAGGTCCTGATCTAACAGGTCTCCAATCCTGTATTTTTAACCAGTGCCAGATAATGCCCAAGCTGTTTGTCTGAAGGCCATATATTGAGGTATAAGAAAATGGGGGACGGGAGAAGATTCCACACAGGGCTCTTAGTATGAGAGCCCTCTCTGACTAGGGCACTCCCCACCCACCCCCAGATCTGTCTGCTCCCAGAGCTCAGAGATGACCTTTTAAGTTAGCTATGAAAATAAGCAATCGTCCAGTGTCCAGTAAGACCTCAGATAAATGAGGACAACACTAATGGGAATCCAAGAGTGAATTAGAGTCAAGTGGTAAACTTTTAAAAAATGAATCTGCCTTTGTTTCACTTTGGCTCTGTTTGTGGGGAAACTCCATAAGCAAAAGCTTCTGTGGCCCTGGCTTAGTCAGATGGCAAACGGTGAGGAAGAGGGACGCTGAGGAAGGAGGGATCTATGCGGAGTGTGTAAAACAGGCCGCACCATCTCAAGATCTCTGCTGACCCTTGGCCACTTCAAGATCAGGACCTGCAATTGTCCCTCAGTCACTGTCACTCTGCTGTACCTTCCTGACAGACTGCTTGCCTCGTCTCCCTTCCCTGGTCAGGAATGTCCTGCAGGATGAGCTCCACAGTGCCCTGCAGATCTGTGTAATCCTCCAGACTCACCTTCCAGGATGAGGCATTCTTCTCTGCTCTCCTCCCAAGTCCAGGGACCACCCCCTCACCAGGGCTGTGGGCATGGAATCCCCCTCCTGAAATAGTCTCTCTTTGACTCTTCCAATAACTCTACTGAAAAATCTCCTGCCCTCAAGACCCAGCTCTATTCCTGTCTTTCCCTTCAAGTCATTCCTGGCCCCCTGGCCCCCATGCCTTCTGGGCACTTCTAGAGCACTCCCTGTTGCACACAACGTTCACATGCCCTGTTGCTCTCAATGCACCATCTTCTCCCAAGAACGTGGTTTATCTCCCTAACCACATCATACCCTCTGGCTAGCAGTCACTGTGCCTTATTCATCCTCATCTCCTATACCCGGTATGGTCCTTCACAGATCACAGATGCTCAATAAGATTTCCACTTGTTTACCAAAGGCTCATCAAGGGATGAACCCGAGTCCCAGAGGCAAAAACGCTTCTTGGGAGTTTGCACTCAGGCATGACTTCCCACCACGAACCGAAGTACTCATCACCTCAATGCCTGAAGCTCTCTCTAATCCGGGTGTGTTTTGCCATTATGTGGCACCAAACAGTCGCTGCTCTGGATTCCCTCAAAGCCCTATGCTTTATGTTCCACCAACCCTCGTGCCTAGGCCAACCCTTGTGCTTATGCATCCAATCCTATAACCTAACCTTCAGGCCTGTGGGATTTTCACTCCTTGTAAGGAAGTCAAAGGTCCTTGCAGAATCAGGGCCTCTGTCTGTTCCTCTGAAGAGAAAAACAATAGGGTGTGGTTGGGAGAAAAGCAGAGTCTGAGCCAAATAAATGTCTCCTGGAAAAACCACTCATGCAGAACAAACAGGTACAGCCACTCCGCTAGCTTTAGGCAGAACCCTGCACCAGTGCAAGCCTGCAGCTATGTACACAGGATCACTACCCAACTCCATCTACCCAGGAACTGCCACCAAGCATCTCCACGGGGGAAAAACTCGTTCAAAACAAAGCCACAAACAATGGAAACTGTGGATGTGCCCAGCAGAAAGCACCCACGGCAGGGCTCTGAAAGCAGAGCCTTGTGGGGGGTCTTAGGAGCATGGGAGCATTGGCAGCGCTTGACAAGCAGCAGAAGAGAAAGAGCAGCCAGAAGCCTCTGCTGCACATCCTCTCTCTCCCCCAGGCCTCTGTGCAGGAAGCCCCCAGGACACAGGGCCAAAAACTAGGTCACTCACGCGATTTGCCTTAGCCAGGTTCTGTGCTGTTTGTGGGCACTAGCGGCTGACCTGAAGCCTCTCTCACCACCACTCAGCCCCAGACCCAACTCCTCTTTTGTTTAAGTCAGATTCTCCCAGGTCCCACTCCTCTGGCATTCAATAGGGGGAAGAGAGTTAAACTCAGTCAAGGTTGAGGAGGGAGGAAAAGACTTTGCAATTAAATTGCTAATTAAGAAAGTACCAACCTGAAGAAGCTAATTTGCAGTGACCTATTTAAAATATCTAGCAGCACATCATGCATGAATTGAGGTACAGCCCTTTCATGCATCAGCCAACTGGCTTTCTTTCAGAGCAGCAGCTATCAATAATTCCATGCTGAGGACCATCTGATAGGAAATCAACCACTGGCCCCTGGAATGCCAGCATTCCCCACTGCTCTGTTTTCCCAGTTGTCAGCTCTGTTTATAAATTGTCCATTTATAGCAAATCCAGCACCTGCTATGAACACCTCATCCTGCCAAGTGTTGGAGTGCATCTCAGAAAGAGCCACTATAGACTTTTTCAGTTCCTTTTAACCTTTTCCCAACCCCAGAGTTTGGATATTTGCATAGGAATTCTGAGGGAGGACTTTTTCTGTACAGAAAAAAGCCTGATCGTCTTAAAATTTTGCATTTTTCTCTGCTTTAAGAAAGAGAAAGAGAGAGGAAGGAAGGACAGAAAGAAGGAAGGAAGGGAGGGAGGGAGGGAGGGAGGGAAAGAAAGAAAATTATTCTCCTGGGAGATACAATTCTCTTTCTGAACCAGTCTGATTGAGACACATTTAAAATAACCCCTGAAAAATTCAGTAGGGTCAAAATACTCTGAGGAAGACTTAAGAAAGACTTTTTTCTTTTCTCTAACTATATTAAGTAGCTTTTTAAATCACAGTCAACACTAAACAGATAATGCTACCTCCTACTTAAAACTGTTATGTAAAATATATTTAAAGACACCTTACTAATATATGACCTAGTTTGAGGTTTCTCTCTTTTTTTTTTTTTTGTCAGTTATCCATTTGCAAAGTACCTAGAATTCTCGTAGTTCCCCCCATTATGCTCAGTTCATTTCTTTTTGTTCTTTGCAAAATAGCACACATACACTGTTCATGGAGCGCAGGTCATGACTTCTGGAAGGCTGTGAAGGTCAAAGCAGATGCAGTGGCCCACAGAAACAGGAGGCGTTAACTTAGGAAGATGGGGTGACCCCTCAATGCTTCAGTTGACACATTCACACAGTAATCCTTCTCAAGAATACGAATGTCACCCTTTTAAAGCCAGAGAGGCAGACCCTGATTAGACCATGTGGCAGAGGCAACTAGGTTGAGTGGGGGGTCATTCCCGATCCCCAATTCTGCATTCAGCCAAGTAGGTGGCCCTGTATTTTTATGGTAGGACTTGAGGATTTTTTTTTTTTTTTTAAGTAGTTAAGATACCTGGATAGAAGGCAACCTGTACAAGGTTATTGGTATTAGTGGACCAGTAAAGTCAGGTGGTCATGAGATCAGTGACTAGGGTTAGAGGACATGAAATGAAACACACTTTGTGAACACTTTGGGCATCTTGTTTTCTTTTGCTCAGGCCAGGATTCTCAGCATTCTGGTACTGGATATCTTATAGCTTTGTTGTAGTTTATATAAATCAAACAAACTTTAGATTACATAGACATCAATTATTTCTTTCTGAAATGGAATCAGGCTTAATCAATTACATGCTACGCCAACACAGACCATCCTTGCTTAATGTTTTAGTCACTTGATCGCCATCTGTTTTACCAACCTGGATTCTTTCACTCATCACAGAAGTCAAGCCCCATTACTTGAGATGATCTCTGAGATGCCCCTGCTGGAGAAAGGAATGTGCAAATTAAGAGACTACAAATCAGTTTGAAAACTCAATGACTCCTTCCCATAAATCTGTGTCCTTAATATTAAAAATCATTTGGAGGTGCTGAAAAGAAAGAGAACTGATAGCTACGGAAAACATCAGCCCTACTCTCCTCGGGGCACCAATTAGTCGTCAAGAGGGGCTATGCAGATCCAAATTCATATTCTGCTACCAAAAATAGAAAAGAGGAAACCTTTGAAGCCAAAGAAGGCCTAAGAATAACTGTCAGCAAAGAGCAAGAGCCACATGGACAGGAAGCTATGCTCAAGTGCCAGTTTTGTGCTGCCTTTTCCCCCCTCCCCGGTAGCTTTTCACATTTATTCTGTTAAAAAGATAGCTTTCAAAGGCGTCCCTTCAACACATTGCCTGCACAGTCAGCCCTCTGCAGCGGCTTAGGGGCCTCTGAGCATGACTGCCATGCAACCCTTGGGTTTGGTGTTATTTCCCCCCATGGATCATTTCAATCTTTTTAAAGCTGAACAGTGAACCCTTCACAGACCTCACTGCACAGAGAACCCTCAGAAGGAAATGGTTGGCTGAGCAAACATTCATTTCCTGTTTGGCTTTTCATTTGACATTTCAATTCAACCTAGCCTTCATCTTTTCCATTTTTTAAATACTCATGAAAATCAATGAACCAAGCCAATGACTTTGGTTTTATCTCATGGATCTTAAATGATGCAATAAAAATGCATACCTGAATATATCCTATAAAAGGTGCTCAACTTGGAAAAGAGGTTCCTTGGAAATGGAGAGGGTGAGAGAGCTTTGGAATGCAAAGCAGCTAGAGAGGGGCTGAGGAAGGGACCCTTTACCAAAAGGGAATCAGTTGATTGGTGGGTGATCAGGCAGCTTGATGTTCAAAGAATGGAAAATAGTGGATAGAAGAGAAAAGAGGTAAGGAAGATGTGGAAGAAGAGAGAGCAGAGTCCCTGCCAGCCCTTACTACACCCGTACACAGATCTAAAAGGTCCCACACAAAACCACATGAGGGGTTGTGGATAGACTCAGCTCTCTTTTCTCTTTGGCCAGGTCTCCTATGAGCACAGCCTGCTCCCCACCACATATGGGAGCCCATGAAAAATGTCTCCATGCGATTGAAAGGCCCAAATGGGGAACTGTAGAAGTACTGGTAGAAAAAAAAATTCTGGTAGCATACAGGAAATCCTGTTTGAATCACACAATTTTGCTGGTGGTTGGGGTTGAAGGGAAGACAGTTTAGCAAACTTGATTTCTCTAAAGTAACAATATCCAAACATTCCAGAGGAGCATTTTGTCCTTGTCGTGTTTCATGTGATCCATGCAATGCTCATTTTAAGGGAGCTTAGTGTTAATCACATCCAATGAATTAACTTCTGGATTAGTACAATTTATATTTATTTATTTATTTGTCAGGATCAAGATCTGTGCCTGGATACAAATTGCACTAATTATAATCTGAGCTCAGCCCTCAACCAAGACACAAGAACATCTGAATTTCACATGATGAACCGCTGGAGATTCTTAAGTGCCTTTATCTCAAAATTCTTGAATGTTTTACTGAGACAACTGGTTAAACTTCAACTCAAAGAAAAACTATAATGACTCCCACCACTCAGATTCATTTTGCAAGGTCCGTGGCCTCAACTTGTGCTATTAATGTAATGCTCACCAATTTGCTTGGGTAGGTCTGTAAGTTCTATCATGAAGAAATTGAAGTTGGCAAAAATAAGTGTCTGGCAAAAACCCAAGAATCAAAAGAAGAAACCGCAAAACATGGCAGTTTAGTAATAGCATAGCTATTATTAAAACACAATGATTACGTTGCAAATGTATCCCTCTGTTGCAGGATTTCAAGGGTGGCAGAGTGGCAGGGGTGTGCTAGAAGCATATATGAGCTCAGTATTTTCTGCTCTATTTTGCTGTGGACCTAAAACTGCTCTTTAAAAAATAAATAAAATCTATTAAACATACACATACGATTGGTGAAGGTTAACTATTGGTTGCCTTCCAAAACAAATCAGATCTGTCAGCATCACATCAGACCTGGGAGGGCAGCACTCTTTCAGAAAACAGTGTTGCCATTTTGCCTGCAAACAAAGATTCTCCCATCTATTTTTAATGTGCTAACACTATTTTCACTTGAATTAAATTTTGCACTTAACGTTCATTATCACTTCATTCTTTAAATTTCAGCGAAATACTTGAGTAACCAGCCACGAGGCTTCTCCTGAAGTCCTGCCACACACGCTCAAACGACATTTTCTAGGTCTTTCCGTCCTACATGGAAACAGATCCTCTCTAGACGCTTTTGCAGGGATGACCTGTTGTCATCTGTGAAATAGGGCAAATAACTATGGTGTTTACTGTTTTTTTCTGCCTTCATTCCAACTCTAGGAGGGAACCATTAATATTCAGAGGACAATTTACAGATCTTACAGTTCTTCAGCAACTATTACAGACGCCAAGTTATTGAGTGCTCAGAACAGTCCTTTGAAATAAGCATGGTTTTGTTATGGCCTTTGATGGATGAAGAAATTTAGAATTAGAACAGAACAGAATTAGACTGAACTAGGACTTGATTCCAGGTTTTCCGGCTCAAGCCAGTGACCCTTCCGACATACGGCTCTCTGATTCAAATAGAGACATCTCCTGATAGCCCTCTGAATCATGGACAGGGCTGTCTACTTCTGGGATGTCAAGTATTCAGCCTGACCATGTAGGAATGAACAGTGAGACACCTTCTCTGACAGCCTCCATGATTTAGCCTCTGAATGTCTAGCTTACCACTCTCAAGGTTTGGGTCTATTATAGCATACTCTCTGCTATAATTGACCCAAGGGTATAACATCAAAAGATTTGCTCAAATCCACAAAATTTAGAAAGGCAATAGCAATATTATTTTAAAATCATATTTCAAACAGGACAGGTTTTGTGTGGTTTTATTTTGGTTGCCTTGGTTGTTTTGAGAATGGCAGTGTAATGTTTGTCTTAAGATGAAAGCACTTAACAAAGGCTATAGTTTGGACTGGCACTATTAGGAGGTGGTAGAACCTTTAAGAGGTGGAGCCTTAGATCATTGGGGATGTGCCTCAAAGGTGGTAGTAGAAATCTAGTCCCTTCCTAGGTCTCTCTTTCAAGTCTGTTTTGAAAGGCAGGGCTTTATTCTTCTACATGCTCCCACAGTGGTATGATGTACTGCTTTACCACAGGCCCCAAAGCAATGATGCCAACTTGCCACAGACTAAAACTTCAAAACTGTGAAGCAAAATAAACCTTTCTTCTTTGTAAGTTGATAATCTCAGTTATTTTGTTATAGTAACAAAAAGCTAACACAATGATGTTTAAAGTAGGTTTTGCAACATGAAGAGAGAGCCTATAGAGAATGGGAGAAAATCTTTGCCACCTCCACCTCAGATAGAGCACTAATCTCCGAGATATACAAAGAATTCAAAAAACTTAACACCAAAAAAAAAAAAAAAATTTCCCAATCAATAAATGGGTTAAGGAACTGAAGAGACACTTCACAAAAGAAGAAATACAATTGGTCAACCAACAAATAAATGAAGTAATTATGGTGCCTACAAACATACGATAAATCTACAAAAACATTCACAGAAATTGTACACATCAACTCCACAAATGGTTACCTCTGGAGAAGAAGAGAATGAAAAGAGATGAAGAAGAGAGTTTTGTTCTACCCATATGTCTTAAAAGTCTTTATTTAGACAGATTTAAAATTTTTTCACAGTATTCAAAACATTATGGAATTAGCCTATGCAAATAAAGAGACATAAATACTCATAGAGTCCCAAACTAAACACTTATATATATGGCCAAACAATTTTCAACAAGGGTGCCAAGACTACTCAATGAAGAAAATAATAATCTTTTCAACACATAGTGCTGGGAAAACTGGATATCTACATGTAAAAGAATGAAGTTAGATCCAAACCTTATACTGTATGTAAAAACTAAAAGTGGATTAAAGACCTAAACACAAAAGCTAAAACTATAAAACTCCTAGGAAAAAAATACAGGGGAAAGCTTCATAACATTAGTTTTGACAATGATTTCCTGGCGAGGACATCAAAAGTGCAGGATAAAAGAAAAAATAGATAAATTGTTTAAATTGTATATTAAATTAAAAACTTTCTTCCTCAAAGGAAATGATCAACAGAATGAAAAGGCAACCCACAGAACTGGAAAATTTGCAAGTCATACATCTGATAAAGGCTGACTGTCCAGAACATATTTTAAAACTACTATTCCTCAACAGCAAAAGAGAAACACCACCATTTAAAAATGGACAATGTATACAAATAGTCATTCCCCAAAGTAGATAAACAAATGATCAACAAGCAAATGAAAACATGTTCAATATCACTAATTATTTGGAAAATGCAAATCAGTGAAATATCACTTCATACTCATTAGGATGGGAAGGAAGGAAGGAAGGAAGGAAGGAAGGAAGGAAGGAAGGAAGGAAGGAAGGAAAGGGGAGGAGATGAAGGAAGAAAGGAGAAAGAAAAAAGAAAAGAGAGGAGAGACACAGGAAAGAAAAGAAAGGAAGGAAGGAGGGAATAGAAAGAAGTGTTGGTGATGGTGTGGAGAAATTTCAACCCTTGTGCGCTGGACTGTAAAATGGCGCTCCACCTGGAAGACAGTAGGAGGCTCCTCAAAGTCTTCAGCATAGAACTGCTAGATGACCCAGCGATTCATCTGCTAGGTATGCCTCCAAACAAATGGAAAACAGGAACTTGAACAGATATCTGTATGCCAACATTCATAGCCACATTACTCGCAATGGCCAAAAGGTAGAAGCAATCCAAATGCCCATCATTAGATGAATGGGTAAACAAAATGTGGTATATCTTAATCTACCTTAAAAAGGAAGTTTTCTGATGCGGGCTCCAGCACGGATGAACCTTGAAAGCATTATGCTAAGTGCAATAAGTCAGACTCACAGGACAAATATTGTAAGATTCCACTTAAATGAGGTACCTACAATAAATTCATTTAATAATGTAATAGTAGTTACCAAGGGCTGGGGGAAGGAGGGCAGAACTTCAGTTTAGGATGACTGAACACCCAGCTCTACAGATGGATAGTGGTGATATTGTACAATAGTATGAATATATTTAATGCCACTGAACTATAGACTCAAAAAAGGGTTAAAATGATAATGTTTATTGAATGTATATTTTATCACAATAAAATTTTTTTAAAAAATCAGGATATAGAAGAGTCAAATATGGCAAAATGTTAAAATTAAAATCTCTTTAAACATAACAATAGGTTTAAGATGGCATTTTTTATTAGTTTCTATAATTTCCTGTGCATTTGAAATGTCATAGCTTGCTTTCATTGATTTTTAATAAATTTTAAGAAGATTTTTTCTAAAAATCATGCTGACCCTCAATGTCAAGTAGAATGGAAAGAATATGGAACAAGGCGCTAAGGGCTGAAGGTGTTTTGATTACGTGATTAGTTTCCTACAATCTGAAACAGGGTTTCTCACATTTAATGTACCTACAAATTTCCTAGAGCTCTTATTAAAATGTAGACTCTAATTTGGTTGATCTGGGAAGGAACCTGATAAGGTAGATCCTGCTTATCTTAAGACACACTTTCAGTAGCAAGGATGTAAAAAATGATAGCTTTCTACATATATTAGCCTTCATCTGAAAACTCTTCCTATTTTTATACCACTAGATAATGAAAATCTGAAACCAGTCTTAATTACTCCTACATGAAAAATCTATCATTTTCTAATTTTTTGATAATGACTATTATAAGGCAAAATTAGAATTGAACGCTAATCATTGTTGAAAATATTTCACAAAGATTGCATCTTTAAAAACCCTAATTGGGAACTTGGACTCAGCTGTCAAAATTCATAATAAATGCATAGTTTGGAAGATATTAATTCCTCTTCTCCAAATGAATTTTGAAATAGGAACTGTTGTGGCACAAATTTCCATTGGCAGTCAGTCACTTCACTTAATTATATAGTGTTTAAACGGCCTCTCTCACTCTTTTTTTTATTCCAAGACAATCCTAGGTTGGGCCTAATACTTTCACCTACTATACAATGACTGATTAATTGCCTAAAATTGAAAAAGCCCCTAGGAGAAGATTTCTTGCCAGATTGTTCAGAATCTGTTTTGTCTGGTAGGCCCCAAGGTGCCACTCTAGTTCTCTAAATTAAACCTCTCAGCTTTAATGATCCCAGGATTGGCCTAAATGTAATACACCCAAATGCCAAAAAGGCAGAAATCCTCTGTATTCCTCAGTTAACCACCAGATCCCCAACCTCTTTTCAGATCCAAATGGTAGGGTTTCTCTAAATGACTACAGTTGATTAAGAGTAAGCAAATTTCAGCCATAATTATCCTACTGCTGAGCTTGTTTTATTGCATCCAATCAAGTTTTAAATAACATAAGGCTCTTTGCAATTTTCATTCATCTTTCATCAGCCTGTGATTTCAGAGACATGAACTGTCTTTAATCCAAACTGAAAATTTTGACACATGTCCCAGGTCAATGGTTCTTTGGAATCTGTACCCTGCTCTTCCAAACAGAACACTAGTTATAATATTAACAATACATACAGTTAAACTTTATGATGCTCTAACTCTGCGCCAAGCCCATTCTACATGTTTTATATGCATTATTTCACTGAAGTCTTGCAATAGCCCTGTGAGATATGCATTATTATTATCTCCAACTCAGTTATAAAAACAATTTCAGAAAATTAAATAACATGTCCCAAGTCTCAAAGCCCTGACCTTCACCATGTTGCTCAATTACTAAAATTTTAATTGTAATTGCTAATGCCAGTCACGAATGTGGCCAAATTAGGCTACTCTAAACTGCTTCATAGAACTACACAAATTTGGAAGCATATTCCTTTCTTAGCAAGCATCCTCCTCAAATATGTCTTTATTCACTCTCCTTTAGAGTAGTCATTAGATGCATATGGGCCTGCTAACTAATTACTGTCATGGGAAAAATTCTTTATATTTATATATTTAACAGAGAATCTGCAATATTTAAATGGAAGATCACTTAATTTCTCTATCAAATAGTTTAGTTCATTTTAGTCACTTGCGGGAGTTGTATCAGGAGGACTAAAACCTAGAGATCTGCCGAGGCTTTTTTTTTTTTTTTTTTTTTTGAACAATGGCTATTGACAATGCAGACCTAAATATAATGCTTGAATAATATCAGCACATTTTCATTTGTTTTTTATTATTATTTTGATTCATTGTACACAAATGGGGTACAACTTTCATTTCTCTGGTTGTACACGAAGTGAGTTCCTTTCAAAATCTCTTAACAAAACTAGCCTCTTCCCTCCTGGTCCTGATACTTCATTAGCAAGCAGAAGGGCTGTATATGTGTGCAAAATATTAATGACCCAAAAGGAGCTGATTTCAAACTGACTTGAGAATCATCTATCCATGTGCGGGGCCAGGGCTGGGCAAGCTCATGCCCAGGGGCATCAAAGGTAGGATAGGCTGAAGGATATTGACAAAATTGAGTCAGAGAAGAGAAAGCCCCAGGTATTTCAATTCCATTTGGAGTCTAAATTAAAAACTTTACTGATGAAGTCTCTATTTCAAAAAGACCTTTCTCAAGAAAATGTAATTCTGAAATAATTTACTTACGAAAGGCAAAATATCTGTCATATTCCTCTTGATTTGCATAGCATACTTTCATCAGGACCTGAAGACACTAAAGACATATTTAACTTGGCTAAGAGACCAAGAGGCTTCCTAAAGATACAGAAAATGAGAAATGGTTCTTCTAAAATGATTGATTACAAATTGTTACAGTTTGAATGTGAGGTGTCCCCCAAAAGCTCACCTGTGAGACAATGCAAGAAGGTTTGGAGGAGAAATGATTGGGTTATGGCATTAACCTAATTAGCAAATTAATCCTTGATGGGATTCACTGAGTGGTAATTGAAGTGGTAGGGTGTGGATAGAAGAGGTGGGAACTGGGGCATGACTTTGGGTATGTATTTGTATCTGGCAAGTAGACTCTTGCTCTGCTTCCTGATATGATGTGAGCTGCTTCCCTCTGCCATACTCTTCCACCATGATGTTCAGCCTCACCTCAAGCCTAGAGGAATGGAGACGACTTTCCATGGACGGAGACCTCTGAAACTGTGAGCCCTCAAATAAATTTTTCTTCCTCTACAATTGTACTGGTTGGATCCTTTGATCACAGCAGCAAAAAAGCTGACTAAAACAGAAATCAAACACTGCCAAAGAATCACATAGAAGAAAAGCAATTATGCCATTAATCAAAGTGATCAACTACACAACCCTTACATATTTCTCTTAATTATGTATTTTTTTTACCCTTACACATCTAGGAGAGAATGGCAAAGCCAAAGTTTGCATCATGATTGGGGACAGAACTACAAGAAGGCCATTAAGTAAGGAACACAAATATAATTTTTCTTGTTTAGATTGAACTCCATTGGTCACTTCTTTTGGTTTATGCTAAAGGCATAAATTTATTTAGTGAAAATAGAATTTACCAATCATCTGAGGCTACTCATCAAGATGTATGTATGAGATTAATGGAAATGCTATATTAATGCACCATGTTCATTGCAATTTTGCAAAAAGAATTGAGCCATGCATCACTCATGAGGGACAACACAAAGAATACATCATATACTCTAACACAAGAAAAATAATTTATTATGTATGCTTGACAATAGTGCATGACTTTATGATCAGCATAATTATTCTGTTTAACAATTAATTATTCTGTTCAATAGACTAATGCTTATCAAATATTTTGGTCTTGGGACATTTTCACATATTTAGAATTATTGAGGACTCCCCAAAAGAGCTTGTTTTTATAAAGCAATATACCTATCAATACTTACTGTACTGGAAATTAAAACTGAGAAACTTTAAAAATATTTATTAATTTAAAATAAGAAAGCCATTCTATGTTAATATACATAACACTTAAATGAAAATAATTGTATTTCTCAAAACAAAAACAAATAGTGGACTGGGGATATAGCTCAGTTGGTAAAGTGCCTGCCTTGCAAGCACAACCCCTCTGGGTTCAATCCCCAGCACCGCAAAAAAAAAAAAGAAAAAAAATAGTGATAAGAGTAGCATTTTTAAAATATTTTTATCAATCTCTTTAATGTCATGTTTAACAGACACTGAGCTCTCCTGCTTTTGCATTCAATCTGTTATGACATGTTTAATAAGATTTGTCCTCTGGTACTAGCACCAAAAGAGACAGGTAAACCAGTGGTACAGAACAGAAGACCCAGAGACAAACCCTCATAAGTACAGTTATCTCATACTTGACAAAGGAGCCAAAAACATACAATGGAGAAAAGATAGCGTCTTCAACGAATGGTGCTGGCAAAACTGGAAATCTATATGCAGTAAAATGAAATTAAACCCCTATCTCTCTCCCCGCACAACACTCAACTCAAAATGAATCAAGGACCTAGGAATTAGACCAGAGACCCTGCACTAAATAGAAGAAAGAGTTGGCCTGAATCTTCATCATGTTGGCTTAGAACCAGAATTCTTTAACAAGAAAACAAGAATCGATAAATGGGATGGATTCAAACTAAAACCTTTTTCTCAGCAAAGGAAACAATTAATAATGTGAAAAGAGAGCCTACAGAGTAGGAGAAAATCTCTTCCACACGCACTTCAGCTAGAGCACTAATCTCCAAAATTTATAAAGAACTTAAAAAACTTTATACCAAAAATACAAAGAACTCAATCAATAAATGGACTAAGGAACTGGGGAGACACTTCACAGAAGATACACAGGTGATCAACAAATATATGAAAAAGTATTCAACATCTCTAGTAATTATAGAAATGCAAATCAAAACCACCCTAAGATTTCATCTAACTCCAATTAGAATGGCTATTATCAAGAACACAAGCAATAATAGGTGTTGGCATGGATATGTGGGAAAAGGCACAGTCATCCATTGCTGGTGTGGTTGCAAATTGGTGCAGCCACTCTGGAAAGCAGTATGGAGATTCCTCAGAAAACTTGGAATGAACCCACCATTTGAACCAATTATCCCACTCCTCAGTTTATACCCAAAGAACTTAAAATCAGCATACTCCAGTAACACAACCACATCAATGTTTGTAGCAGCTCAAGTCACAATAACTAGATTGTGAAATCAACCTAGATGCCCTTTAATAGATAAATGGATAAAGAAACTGTGGTATATATATACACAATGGAATACTACTCAGCTATAAAGAAGAATAAAATTATGGCACTTGCAGATAAATGGGTGGAGTCGGAAAATATCATGCTAAGTGAAATAGTCAATCCCAAAAACCAAAGGCCAAATGTTTTCTATAATAAGTGGATGATGATACATAATGAGAGGGTGGGGGTCAAGGGGTTAAGAGAAGAATGAAGGAACTTTGGATTGTGTAGGGGAAATGAGTGGGGAGCAGGTGGGGGAAGAAAAGATAGTGGAATGAGACAGACATTATTACCCTATGTATGTCATGTATGATTGCATGAATGGTGTGGATCTACATCACGTACAACCATAGAGACAAAAAAAGTTGTACCCCATTTGTGTACATTGAATCAAAATGCAGTCTGTAAAAATAAAAGTAAATACAATTTTTTAAAATATTATCATATTTTATAAAAAGGTTTATCCTCATACAAGTATAAATTGGAGAAAACAGAATTTTTTTTTTTCTTTTTAAATACCATGGAAAACATTTTATTAGAAAGTTCCCAGTTTGGAAAAGCATTCAACTCCCTGGGAAAACACAGTTCAGAACACATCTTTTTGAAAATTAATTTATTTTATTTGTGCATATTTATGGAGTATGATAAAATAATTCAATATATGTATATAATATGTAATGATTACATCAGAATACTTTTAAAGTTTTGATTAACCCATAAAAATTGTACATATTTATGAGGTACAATGTAATATTTCAGTGCATCAATACAATATGTACTGATATCAAGATAGTGTTTTTCTCTTTTTCATTACTTTCTGTTTGGAGTCTCCAAGCTCCATTCTTCTAGTTATTCTTAAAATGTACAGCAGATTATTGTGAAATATACAGTCCCTTCACTGTGCTGTAGACCACTAGAACTTACTACTTCTAATGAACCGTGATTGAGAGGAACATCTTGATAACCTTTTCAAATAGTTGTGGATATGTTTTTTTAATACCATACCAAAACTCAACAAATAGTAGTTTCTTTAAGATTAATGTAGAATGTGAAACCACATCTATGAGCTTTCCACCCTATTGCATTAACATCCTTTGTTCTTGTGCACTCTAAATGGCTATTTGCCCCTGTTACCTATGTAATGCTACACAATGGCATTTGGAAAATGCTAATTCAATAGTTGCGAAAATCTTCCAAATGTTAGAGGATTTCAATTTTATAAACCTAATTTATAAAATAAGAGAAAGTTGTATTTGTGAATATATATATGGCTAGCATACAGCATTGATCTCAGAAAAATCTTTAAATATTGGTAAGCTATCATCTCATGGTGACAAATACAAGTTTTTAAGAATTCTAACTTTTGCTATTTAAAACCCTTGGAAGTCTCTGAGACCCCTTCTGGGAGTCTACAACACACACAAAAAAAAACTGGAAAAACAAGCTGGGTGTGGTGGCGCACGCCTGTAATCGTAATCCCAGTGACTCGGGAGGCTGAGGCAGGAGGATCGTGAGTTCAAAGCCAGCCTCAGCAACAGCGAGGCCCTAAGCAACTCAGTGAGACCCTGTCTCTAAGCAAAATATAAAATAGGGCTGGGGATGTGGCTCAGTGTCCAAGTGCCCCTGAGTTCAAACCCTGGTTCAAAAAAAGTTTAAAAAAACTGGAAAAACACTGCCAGTTGTTTTTCTTAAGATGATGGCCTTCCTTTGTTCATTGTGGGGAAAATGTCTGCTGAATATCAAGTTTGAATATCCCTAGTTTTTCAGTTATTCTTTTAAGTAAAAATGGCTTTCCAAAATTAAAGTACTAATTCAAACAATTGCAGAAGTTCTTTTTTCAAGATAACTTACTTTGATTGACAAGGGAAGTACTTCTTAAAACTGACTTCCCATATCACAGATTATTTAAAAACTGAATCAGTTGTGGGTGATGAAGAAGACAATGACAGCTAGTGCAATGTGGTGCTGCTGCCTTCACTTCATTAAGACATTGGCAACTTTACCTGCCATTGCTTTTGTACATCAATGCACCTGATTATACAGGTTAGAAGGTAAGGTCTTGGTGTTTATACAGGTTTTATTGTCGCAGACTTCCTGAAGGAGTCTCAGAGACTTCCAGGAGTTTGCAAGTCACGCTTTTAGAACCACTGGAATATACTACAGTTCACATAAAATTTAATTGCATCTAAAATGAGTTCTTTTGAGACAACGGCTCTGCAATTCTGAATGTGTGGTAACTGAGCAGATGGCCACCAGGGGAAAGGCTTGACTGAGGATTAACATTATGGGAAGAAATGTCATTTTCATTGGAAAAATTATTATTGTCCTTCTTTCATGTCATCTA
The DNA here is from genome assembly GCA_020662805.1 of Glaucomys volans. Classification (NCBI taxonomy): domain Eukaryota; kingdom Metazoa; phylum Chordata; class Mammalia; order Rodentia; family Sciuridae; genus Glaucomys; species Glaucomys volans. Next base: position 337,792 of record JAJEJO010005309.1, on the reverse strand, counting down.
CATGGTTAGGAGATGATGCTAACTTTGAGTGTGGGGAAGACAGAACTGCAGAAGGAGGTTAAGCAGATGAGATTGGAAGGACCTAGGAAATTGCCATGTCCAACCTGATTAGTTGACTGGGATCCAGAGTCCAATCCCCATACCTGGTGGGCATTAACAATGTCAGGAAATATTGGGAGGGAAGAGGGGCCTGGTATCTAGCAATTTAGGTAGTGGGAGCACAGACAGAGGTTTTTGGCATCTGTGAGTGGACATTGCCAGTAAAGACATGGCGATGCCACAGGCTACTTGGGGCCACCTCCTTGACCTTATGGCCTAGGTGGCAGACCTTCTATTAACATCCTCCTTCCCCAAATTCCTTTCAGCACACCCCTCCCTGCTCTGGTCCCATAATTATGATGAAGTTTGAGGGGCTAAGTAGCTCCATGTATGTTCCATCATATCTACAAAGTAAGCTTCCAGATCTTGAATAAAGCATCTTGTACTATGGCTCCAAGAATTCTTGTTTATAGTATAACCTTGGAATTTTTATCATTGGTATAAATCACCTGTCTTTTGCGATGTTGTATTTTTTAAACTCTATTATTGATCTCCCCATTGATTCTGGGGAGATCTTGTTGCTGCTATTTTGGTAACAAGAAGGAACAGTTAGGCTGGGTTATATAAGGTCTTTCATGTTATATACAGAAAATACTTCAGACACAGTGAAAAGGCTCTCTCACATACCCCACATGATTTTATTGGTAAGCAATTCTTGTAATGGTAGTAATATGTATAATAATGATAGTAGAATCTGTAACTTATTCTATTTTATAGATGGAGAAATGGAGGTTAAATTACTTGGATCCAATTAAAGAACAAATATAAGATTCAAATACTCTCAGTCCACTGTGTGTTTTTTTTAAGCCAGTGGTTCTGAGAGACCTTAAGATTCATGCTCATATTCCACCTCCACCTCCCAGCGCAGCCCCCACAGAACAACAATCCAGCCCAGTGTTTTATCCATACTGTTGATAAAATCTAGAATGTTCATTAGGAGAGTGATAATGATAATAAATGCTGAGTAAATATCAGCCAGGCATAAGGAAGGAAGGAAATAAGCTAAAGTTTACCAAGAAAGCTTTTCCATTTTGGCTTTATTTTATTTAAAGTTTTAATATACATTGTATTTTGTTTTTAGTAAATATTGAACATTGTTTGACTAGGTCTTTCTACTCTCCCAGTACTCCTCATATCCCACCTTTAGTGAATACATGAAAGCAGAGCTCTTAATGACTTTCAATTTGGTAATTGGGTCATATTTGTATTGTGGAAAGAGTTCTATAATTTAATACTTACATTTTTAAAAACTGCTACTTTGATCTGTGACCCCAGTTGCCCTGTTTTCCCAGTTTTTGTTTGTTCTGAAGAAAAGCTTCAAGTTGGATTTTGATTTATATTACTATATATACTGATAGAATCATAGATCAAGGCCAATGTTCCTAAGGCTTAATTCAATTAAAGGTAGAAATGAAATTAAGAAACTTCTTGCAGTGCAGAGAAGAACATTTACTCTGGGTGAAACATTTTATTGGAACAGTGATGATTTCTTCTATGGCCTTAATTCTTTGTCATTGAACCCTCCATTTCTCGCTCAGGTGTTTAACTCATTACGTGTATTTGATTATTAGCAACTTAATTACGGCATTGCAACAAGAGGCCAAATTTTAGACTTATCTCTGCAGCAGTCATTGGGTTTACTCCACCAGCTCCCAGCCCCTGCTTGTCACCTGCATCAAACTTTCAGCAGATTCATGGAGGGGACTTGGAAAGCATTCAGAGTAGACTTGGTGAAAGTCCAACACAGCTCTGTCAAACAACTTTCAAAATTCTTATTACTGGTAGGAAATCAAAAGCCTGATCTAAAAAGGGTATGTGATTCTTATTGTGTTAAATTTGTCCAGGGCATTTCCACTAAGAAAACCAACATTTCCTTAACCAACATTGACTCAGTGCTGATAATGTTCATGACATTTGGCAGCCACTGAGGGGGATATGAAAATGAATAAGGTCTGATCCCTACCTTATGGAACCCTAAAGTTGAGGTGAAATATCTTAAGAATTATACTTTGTATGTCATTGTTGACCCCTGTTATATTGAAGCGGCTGTTCTAAGCAGTGTATGTACTTTACAGGTTGATCATCCTTTATCCAATATGCTTGGTATCAGAAGTGTTTCAAATTTCTGAGCTTTTTAATCTTGGAATATCTACATAGACTCTGGCTGAGCATCCCTAATCCAAAAAATTCAAAATACTCAAACACATTCAAACCATAGCAGTTAGTAAAAAGGTGCCAGAGGGAACTTATGGCAAGTCTCAGTGGAAGAATTACACTGCAGAGCACCAGAGGATTAATCCTTCTGTCTCAGTATCTGCTTCCTGACAATCTTCCTGAGATCGGGGCACGTGGGATTCTTCCAACAGTGCCACATAATGAGGATGCAATGTAAAAAGAGAGAGAGAGAGAGAGAGAGACATCAGGCAAAAATACAAACTTTACAGAAAGTACATATCTGATATATCTATATGGTATTTCTGTACTTTAAGAAGGGCAATTACACCAGTGTAACTCCATATCATGTATAAACAAAAGAATGGGAAGTTATATCCAGGTATGCATAATATGTCAAAATACACTCTACTGTCATGTATGTCAAAAAAGAACAAATTTTTAAAAAGAAGAAGAAATTTTGATCCTCAGAAAAAAAGGGCAATTACCCTACAAAAGTTTATTCATTATCTCCCCCGTGAAAAACATTCCAAAGGGTGTTGCCAATATCCACTCACACACTACCTTTCAGAGAAGACTACTTGTTCTTCATCTTCCCAAAGTTGTGCAAAACTCATCACTCAAGCACTAGCACCAAAGTCTGATCCTTGAATGCCCTGATGAAGACCCTCAAGGACCCACAGAATCACAGAACATTGGAGAGAGAAAGGAATTTTCGGGACTTTATTCTCACTTGTAGAGTCTGATTCACACCATGGAGGCTTCCAATGTCTGATCATGTTCCCGCCTTCCTTTGAGACAATGGCATGGACCTCAGAAGTCAGACTTTCCCAGAAAGGTTTCCTCCCTAATAAAACACTCACAAGGAAGCAATCCCTCCTTCTCTTCTGTGACCTTCTTGATGTCATCTTTTATATTCTTGAATGCCTCCAACTATGGTAGTCATCTGCAACCACAGGGAGAGACGTCATCAGCGTGCTAAGGACAACAGCACAGTAAGACAAGAGTCCAAGTCCCTCAGTATATCATTGAACTGTTGAACTGATCCCTGAGTTAGGTTTGGATTTACATATACTACATTCCCTATTTTTAAAGTCACTCTTTCCTCAGTATTCTAATTTTTAGCCCAAAGCATCCTAATTAGGGATTACCAAACCCAATATCTTTGTCTCACAGATAAAGAAACTGAGATGCAAAATAAATTGCTCAACACTCAGAGTGATTAGGCGACAGAGCTACAATTCAACTGCTGGTATCCTGATTCTTGGAATAAATCACTTCCCACCAACCCTTAAAGAACATACTAGTTGCAATCAAAAGAAAGGAAGATCAGAGAAAGGTCTCATAGGCCCTGAAGAGAAGCCATTTCAGGCCCTCAGAGAGAAAAGGGAGCCTGCTAGTGAGTACAGACCAAGAGGACAGGATCCTCGCCAACTGCAAGTCTTCTGCCTTTCTCTGACCTCTTAGTCCACCCTTGTGTCCCCAGAAAGCCAATTAAAAATAAGCATGGACCATATCACTATCCTAGATACACAAAAATAACATTACTGTACATGACCAAAAGTGAACCAGATTCTCTGCATTTTTTTTCGAACTTCCAAAAATAGTTAGGACTCACTGCCAAAGAGAGTGGGGCTTGAATTCCCATGAAAGAACATCAATCCATGGCATTTGCTCCAGTGTAGAAATAATTAAATACACACTGAAGAATGGAATTCTCAGTGCTCTCTCACCCCATCAGCCTGTTTTCTGAAAATTAAAAAAAGAAAAAAATTTCAATAATGTGGCAACCATGATCCAGTAAAGAATGCACTAGATTTGGAATCAGGAAAACTGAATTCTATTCTGTAGGAAGTATTTACTATTCTTTTTTGTATCTGACCTATCCTTTTTTCCTTCCTTTTCTTTCTTTGCAGGTTTAATGAATCTTCACCTTAAGATGTAGAACCCACCTTATTGTATAAACTTAAAAGGACAAATACTTATTTTTCCCAGCCTCTCTTGCAGCTAGAGTTTGGATATTTGGCCTGAATTTCAATATGATGGACAATTGTATGTGTCAATTTCACTGGGTCACAGGGGGCCCAGATATTTGGTTTACATTATTCTGGGTGTGCCCATGGAAGTGCTTCTGATGAGATGAGCATTTGAATCAGTAGACTTGTGTAAAGCAGACTGTCTTCCTAAAGTGGGGGAGTCTCATTCAATCCATCGAAGATCTGAATAGAATGAAAAGATTGGGTAAGAAAATTCACTCTCTCTATCTGTCTCTGAGCTGGCACATAAGTCTTCTGTCTTTCAACTCAGACTACAATGGACACTATCAGCTCTCCTGGTTTTCAGGCCTTCAGATTCAGATTGGAACTAAATCACAGGCTCTCTTGAGTTTCCAGCTTTACAACTATAGATCCTGATACTTCTCAGCCTCCATAAAACCATGTGAGCCACTTTCATTTGCATGTGTGTATTCATATCCTATTGATTCTATTTCTCTGGAGAGCCCCAATCTATCCACCATTCTATCCAGAAGTACCATTCTTAGATTTTTCACAGGAAACTAGTGTGGCAAAGAAGGATTCAGAAAGAGAGTTGGGCAAAGAGGGGAGGGGAAAGAGAGTGAATTAGACACTCTTCGTTGATATTAGACCTGGAATTATAGGAAATAATCCTGGAGCTTTACAGAAAAGACAAAGAGTATAAGGCTTTTGTTTTCTCTCTTAGTTTTGAGGCATTAGACCAACTCAGTAATGTCATTACTAGCTCAGTAACGTCAGTCAGTCTTTGACCCTTGTCCAGACAGGAAGTTCCATGAGGATAAAACCTTCACTGACTTATTCACCACTGTATCCCCTGCACATACCTCAGTGCTTAGTCCTATACCTGCTCCAAAATATCTGTTGGATACACGTTTAAAAACATATCACAGCCATTTCTTGGAAACAGAGTTGTTTTGAGTTTGTTTTTTTATACCAACCAAATCAAACCTTGCCTTTGTAGGAACTCCAAGGAAACAGGAGGCTAACAGAAGCATAATAATAACCAAAGAGAATTGGATTGGGGCCTCACTTCAGGTTTGACTTTGACCGGAAGAAGTCACAGTATTGAATCTTTCTCAAATGATGAAAAATCAGGTGATGATGCCTTGGCTGGGAAGTGATATCCTCCAGCCCCAGGCGATCTCAGAGCTCCTGCCAAGGTGAGCTGGGATGGAGGGTGACCAACCAGACTCTCTCAGCAGTTGGCTTCCCTCTCCCTCCAGTCTTGCTCAGTACATTTTGCTGTTGCCCTCAATGGGTAAAAGGAGGAACAAGTGAGTGAGTAAATTCCCTCTTTACAATTTATCTTGTAACCAAATTTTTAAGTATTTTCTTGATGGATTCCTTATATTACAAGAGAACTTTAGTTCAAGAGGTAGCACAAGGCTGAAAGCTAGACTTATACAAAAAATTTTAAAAGTCACTCATTTTGCCAGGATTGTTCTTCAAGCCAGTATATGGGTGTGGCAGTAAGAAAGGGCACAGAAAGACACTCAATGGTCCTTTATTGGCACAGAAACTTCTCTGAGCTGATTCTGAGTGTCCTAACAGTGTCACTATATGCCAATCAACAAGCACATATTATTAAGTAAAATAATCCTCACAAATCTCTATGACATGTGTCACCATCATCATCATACCCATTTTACAAATGAGGGAAGGTAGACCTAGAAAAGTAACTTATCTGCCCAAGTTCACACAGCTAGGAAAGGAGCGATCCAGGGTCTGTGTTCTTAACTACCACCCAACATGAATGCCAAATGGAGAACTTGGTGCCTCCTGGCGTGGATTACATGGTGCTTACTGCCAAAAGAGGAACCAGCAAGAACCAGGGAGCAAAGGAGGAAGTAAGGAAGGAAGAGGAGGTTTAAGGCCTTTAAAATAAAACCCAAAATCTGCCTTTATTTTTATATTTTTCTGACTATTAAAATAATATGCTCACTGGGGATAACGTGGAAAACACTAAAAATGTTATTAAAATAAAAATCTCACCTAAGCTTGAGTCTTTGCCTCTATCCACAGGTCCCATTCATTCATTCACTCATCTCCTCTATAACTCAGTGAACATTTGCCAAGGGCCATGTATGACACTGTGGAACAAGTAAACTTGTGTCACTCACATAAACTAACTCAGCTTTATTCCGTCTAGAAGAGAAAATGAAACTACACAAGAAATGTCATTGTCTACAATCTGAGGCAAGCTGTAATCAAGTGATACACACAAAGCACAGAGAATTTCGAGGACAGCAAAACTATTCTGTGTGACACTGTAATGGTGGATATACGTTGTTATACATTTGTCTAAACCCATAAAACAGACACCAAGAGTGAGCCTCAGTGTGAACGGTGGACTTAAGGTTCATTCAGGGTAGCAAATGTGCCACTCTGGTGCAGGATGCTGAGGGAGGGGGAGGCTGTGTGTGTGTGCAAGTGTCAGGAGGAGGGATGTGTGCAACTCTGCACTTTCTGCTCAGTTTTGTTTGCACCTAAGACTGCTCTAATTAAAACTAAAACAAAAGTTTCAAAAAGTGATAGAAAGTTAAAATAACTAATGCTTTGTGAGTGTTCGTTGTGGGCCACACATAGTTGTAAGAGATTCTACACGAATCAACTCATTCTGCCCTACCTGCAACCCAATGAGGTGAGGCTCTCTTTAAATCCCCTTTTATAGAAAAGGAAACTAAGGTACAGAGAAGCTAAGAAACTTCTAAAAGTCAGCAGTTAGTAAAGGATAAAGCTCACATTAATTTAAAATTTAAATTTAATTAAACTTGAGGAGTGAGCACTCAGCACCCCAAATCATTCTGTATCCTGCCTCTGAAAGTTTCAAACAATAAGGATGGTGAGGGGAAGTGAGAATCTCAAAAACTGTGTTAGGAGGAGCATTGGAAGTGAAAGAAGAATGAGAAATAGTCGTCCTTTTTTCCTGTTTCTGAAATAATACAGAACTTTGCAATACCTTGGATTAGTTTCTATGGGGACAGAATGCCTTAATTCTTTTATAGCTCCGTTTCCAGAAAGAATAACAGAAATGACTGGTATGTGCCTGATACTCCTAAGCACTGTACATACCTCCTATCTTTAGGGCAGAGGTGGACACGCTGCTTGTCTCCAGCTGGTCACCTTGTCCTGTGCCTCCTTCTTCTTTCCCCTCACAACCTATCTCAGATCACTTCCCAGCAATGACTTCTCCCAGCCCTGCTCCCTCCAGGGCTGTCCCAGCATTCTCCACACGCTTCCTCCTGGCATCTCTGCCCAGGCTGTGGTTTGGCCCTGAAGGTCTGAACTGGACAGGGACAGCCTGATCTGAACTTCACAAATGGGAAGGTTCAGTGTTGTCCTGAGGCATGACAAGACATTGGACAGTCAGTAACTCTTACGCATTAGCTCCGTCCTGGAAGTGACTTTCTCATGGGACATTAGACCCACTGCAGAAGGCCAGCCTCCATGTTTACCTCCAACCCTCCCTCCTCAGGGAGCTTCAGCAAGTTTTCTTTTCAACAGAAATTTCTTTCTGTAGAGTTTTGTAAGCATTGAGTTACTTCACAAGTTGACATAAAAATGCACTAAACTATTCAATACTTTTTCAAATACCATCTGCGGTGGCTGGACTCCAGAAATGGCTGCCATCCACTACTGCCCTCCCCATAGGCACATACCACTCTTCCACGGGATATTCTGGAATATTGTCCTCATTCCTCACACATATAATTTCCCTGCTTGGGAGCTGATTTCATGATTGCACATTAAAATTACCTGGAGAAATACTGTAATTTTTTTTTTTTTGTACCCAGGATTGAACCCAGGGCACTTAACCACTGACCCACATTCCCAGCCCTTTTCTGTGATTTTATTTAGAAACAGGGATTTACCAAGTTGCTGAGGCTGGCTTTAAACTTGTGATCCTCCTGTCTCAGCCTCCCAAGCCACTGGGATTACAGGCATGTACCACCATGCCCAGCTACCTGAAGAAATATTTTAATATACCAACCCTCTCCACAAAGATTCTAAAGTCTTAAGTCTAAGTTCTTCCAGGCCCAGCTGATCCAATGAGGCAGCATAAGCAGCACTGGTCCAGGGCAACTACCACTTCTGAAGGGACCCAGTGATCTCCCCCTCCCCTCAGCTCCACAGTGAGTTCTGTATCCGCCAGCTCTTAGCCTAGGTTGACCTTCACTTGTGCAAGTCTTTCCCTCTCTCTCTGCTCTGTCACCAATGACCTTAAGTCACTTTCCTGAATAATATGCCTTTCTCCCCCTATCAAAGTTCACTCGAAAGTTGTGGTGAAAGCATGTTCCAATCCTTTGTTTCAGTGAGTTTGGGAAAGCACTCTTTCTGTGGGTACAATAAAAAGAGAAAAGGATCCTCAAAATCACCAACCATTGTTCCTAGGAACCTGCCTCATCAGTGAATTTTAGAAATAAAGAACACACATACAACCCCCTCAACCCCAAAGTCGTCTGGCAGACATCTGTCTTGTCTGTTAGAGAGCATGTTCATCTGGAGAGAGCATCACTCTGTATCTTGAGGCTTGATATTACGTTACACATAGTCTGTGGAAGATTGTATTCCATGGACCTTTTTGCTCAAAGAGAGTTCAGTTTTTAAAAATTTCTAGCATGCTGGGCATGGTAACTCATGCCTGTAATCCCAGCAACTCTCAAGGCTGAGGCATGAGGATCACAAGTTCAAAGCCAGCCTCACAACATAGTAAGGCCCTGTCTCAAAATTTTAAAATAAAGTATAAAGGGCAGGGGACGTGGCTCAGTGGTTAAGCTCCTCTGGGTGCAGTCCCTGGTACCATTAAAAACAATTTTTTTTCAATTATTCTATCTTGTAAAAGAGAACTGGTGAACCAACTTTTTCACTAGTAAAACCAGTTTACCACCATTAAAATATAGCCCCAAACGGATGTTTCTGGGTTTTTTGCTTACATTATGTACTATCGTTGTTTCTCTTGACTACTCCCTTCTGTGTATCTTATTCACATACAGAATACAATTCTGAAAATACTAACTCTTTTGACCTATTTAAAACTTTATCTTCCCATTTTAGTTGTTTATTTCCACCTCAAACAGCTCACAGAGGCATCAGTTACTGTAAAACTTCTGCTACATTCACTGATAAACCCACAGAAAGGGGCCTTTATTTGAGATGAATTGATGGTTTTCTCTTCCCATCTGACAGTTTAACATCTATGTGGCTACAAGGAAAGCTTTAAATAGTTCAACCTTCAGCTCTGCCTCTGGTGGGAACCAGGAGTATGAATGATGATCTTGTCTGAGCAAACTGAAATGGATTCCATCCTCCACAGAACATTTTTGCAGTTTTGCATCCCAGAAGAATCCAAGACCTTAAGCAGAATGTAAGAACTGAAATCACAACATTGCTCTACAGGTTCCTCTTGAAAGGGCTTTGGCTCAGTTCATCTGCACCTCATTATTAATTCATCTTTGCTGTAACAGAGACCAAAGGAGAAATGTCCAAGGAGCAAACCTCCTCCAAGAGGACCTCCTAAGCAAGAGTGATGGGCTTTCACCTGCTGTCTCTGGAAAGCAGACCCAGACCAGCACAGAATTAATGAAAAATTCCTCCAGCAATATAAGACTGGTTCTTTTCTAGATTGGCCCTAAAAAAATAGAAAAATATGGATCAAACATAAGTCACTAAATTAAGCAAAATATTAAAATTTTTGATTTGAAAAATGAAGTGACTGAGAATTCTGAAATTGTACTTTATAAATTATATCCCTTCTTATTAACTCTTAAAAGTCACTATAAAATCATACTTATTGTAATCATTAACATCTCCTGGAGAAAACAGTAAAAAAAAATGTGATATACTATGCTTTAGAGATGAAACAGAATAAATTTAAATCAAAATCAGCAAGAGATGGATCATGTTATTGTAGCAGTTCCATATACTTTCTAAAAATTCTTCCAGACATGGATATACCAATCTGCAAGTATATACACATGCAGTTTTTTTCTGAACTGATAATTATGAAGGTTTTATCCAAATTTCACCTATACCATTGAGCTTGTTAACAATATGCAAATGAGTTTTTTAATACAGAAAGAATTGTCTAAGAGGATATAGACCATTTTTTCTTTATATTCTTTCCTATATTAAAAACTTAAAACATTCTTTTAAAAATAGTTATTTCCCATTCTGAATACTAACAGGTTAATATATGGTTATATTTTGAGTAGAGCTATAGAAAACTGTAAAAAAAAAAACTAGAAAAAAATCTAGTTTCATGAGCTCTACTGCAGATTTTTAGTATGCTATTCCTTATAGCTATGGGGACTTTAGTATTTCTCAGTTCTTCACAAAGTATTATTGTTTCATTTTCTTCACTGTACAGTCCCCAAGACCCTTGACTAAAGAACCAGTGGCCAGTGCTGGGTTTGAACTCATGATCAGCACTGAGGATAACCTCCATCCTCAGAATGCAGGACAAGCAAGGCAATGTTTGTGGAGTCCAGTGGCTGAACCCACTCTGCCACAGAAGAAATGCCCCAATTGTCCTCTCTAAGCAAAAATTGCCACGATTCCCCATAAACAATCAGTTGTCCATTGACTGTTATAAATAGACTTTAATACACAACCAGCTGTCTGAGAGGGAGTGTATAACCGTTGACCAAAGACACAGTAGGGAAGGGAAATGAGAGATTTCCACATAGCAGAATGGCTTGTCTGCAGGCTGCAGTAAATAAGGATGCACACACAACTCCCATTTAAAATACGTCAGCATGCCTGGATTCCGGCTGAAATTATGGGGACAGCACAATGGGCTTCATGTGGGAGTCTTTTTCAACAGCTACTGTATTCTTTTCTCATGGGCACCCATAAATTCAGGATTGTGAAACAGATGGCAGTTACCAGCAGATATCTTGTAAAGTGCTGGTCACAGAGATGTTTGAGACGATACAGAGCAAGAGGCACTAGTTTGGATGCGATAAGAACTAACCCTTTGCCCCATCTTGTTCCCACTTCCTGTTCTGTTTTCCTTTATCCTTTCCAGGATGATTCCCCTTCTTTTTCTTTTCTTTCACAACCTAACTGATAGCCACTCTCTGCCAGAGAGTGTTCTGAACAGTTTATTTTAACCAGGTCCCTCCCTGGGGCATGATGATGTCTCAAAAATCTGATCAGGTGTGACAGAGAACAGGGCCCAGAGCAGCCAGCCATGGACACATGCCTCTCTGTACTGTAGCACGTCCCACCCACGGCTACTCAGAGTTCTGACCAGCCAGCCAGAGATAACTGGAAGCAGTGGGGATGAGGTGGACGCAGTGTTGCAAAGCCCAATAAAACCAAGCCTTAGAGAAACAAATAGAGTTAAAAGCTGAGGGCACAGAAGACACAGGAGGGTAGACTTCACCAGGAAGGGTTTAGAATGTTTCTTCCCTGGATAAAATAAATTGGGATGAGGAAGGAATAAAAAGGGAATATTTCACTACAAAGTAATGTATTATGTGCATTTTAAAATGTATCTTTTCCAAAACATCAGTGTGAAAGATGCTTTGAAACACTGAAAAGTTTGATTTCCACCCCTTAAAATTAGTAAAATCTTTAAAAATTTTTTTTAATTCACTTGAGATAAAAAAAAAAACAGGCCTCTGTTGATTGCTTTAGAACAATTCAGAGTTAACAGCCATCCTATCATTTCAGTTTACCCTTAAATTAATGTAAGAAAATTTATTAGAACTGTAATTAAATAATATTTTTCCTTCCAGTAGAGATACATGCAATTTAATGCCCGGGCCTAGTTTTAACAATTAGAAGTACTGCTAGTTCAAAGATGGAAAATCTTTAAACTGAATAGGTAAAGGAACATTCCCCAAAAGATGTATACAGAGGTATTTGAGAAGTCTCCTAAATCAAAGTGCAGACAACTACTCCTTCCCTCAGTAAGCCCCTGTTTCTGGGTTTCCTCTTCTGTGAAACAGTACCTGCCCCACAGTATTTATGAGGACTGAATGAGATGGACAAGAGGGCCTTGCTCCAAGTACCTCATGGTGGAACCTGTTACGAATTCATTGGCTTAAACATTTCCCATTTCTTTCTTTTCTTTTTCTCCCAGGATAACTTTTATTTTTCTTTTATAATTTTTTTTGCTGCTGGGGATTGAACCCAGGGCTTGTGAGGCAAACACTCTACCAACTGAATTATATCCCCAGCCCCAGGATAACTTTTTCTGGAAGTATAATATACATAAAGTATACATAAGTATACAGCTTGATGAATTTTCACACACTGAACACACCCATGAGGCCTCTAAGAGCCAGAATGCTTCCAACACCTTAAGAGCTCCCCTCACTCGCCCTTCCAGGCACAACAGCCCCAACCCCCAGCTAACAGGAACCATTATCCTAACAATGTTAACTTTGCCCTTTTAGAACTACATATTTTTAACTGCTGTGAATGTATGTGTATGTAAATACACATAAAATGTACTACCTTAACCAGTTTTAAGCATACAGTTTAGTGACATCAAGGCTTTGGGGTAGTTTTCAGTTTGGGATTTTTACACAGTGCTGCCCTGTCTTCTGGTAAAGGAAGCGCCTAGCAGTTCAATTGCTAAGTCATAGGATATGCGTGCGTTCAGCCTTCATAGACGTCCTTATTACTTCTTTAGTTCAGTCATCAAAGAGAAGTGATCTCTTGGGTCCTGTGACAGTCTCTTGCATGAAGAAAAGTGATCAAATATCTGAATATACATGATTTTATGGACTCTGCCCAGAAGAGTTTTTTTTTATTGTTCTTTTTAGATAGACATGACAGCAGAGTACATTTTGACACATTATATGTACGTGAAGCATAACTCAACCCATTCCTGTGGTTCTGCCCAGAACAGTTCTCTTCCCAGGGTTTATGTGGACTCGTCCCAACTTCCCGACCTCAAGCTCCACACTCTGCTTCTATTCAGCTTCCTGCACTTACCTAAACACCATTCTCCTACTCTCTCTTCTCCAAACCACTGAGAGCTGCTTCAGTCAGCCTGCTTTCTACTTCCCTGGATGGTTACTTGCCATTCACACCTCATCTCCTTGGAGAAGTGGTCCCAAAACACAAAAGCATGCCTCCTCAGAATACATGTCATGGTACTAGGAGTGTGTTTTCTTATTGAGTAAAAGTCTGAAGATGAGACTCTGACATTCTCCTCTTTACCACATCTTAGCACCTAGTGCTAAGCATTCTCCTTATTTTTAAGAGTTGTCTGTACATGCAAATTAAGCATATCTTGAGCCTCCATCCTGGATTCTCCATTGTTAAGACATGATGCGAAGAATATACACAAATTCAAACCATCAGCAATGAGGTTAAATCCACTTCCTTGTAGCTGTGTATAACACCAGTTTACTGTTTTCAAATCTCAAGTCTGAAGACTCATAGCATTAAATAACACCTAATTCAAACACAGAAGGAAAACTACTCAGAGGATCTTTCCAAAGACCAAGTGCAAGCACAGAAGTCACTAAACTCTTGAGTTTTTAGTGTTGAACAAAAAACAATGCTCTGAATATATAGGTGGAGAGTAATATGGACTAATGGTTAAAAGCGAGCCCAATTAACAACTCCCCTCAAAAGTGATCTAAACAAAAATCATCATGACTAAATGGGGGAAAAAAGAGGAAGCTTATTCATATTTTTTTCATTAAATGTAAAGTTATATCTCTAAATTTGACATAACCCCAAATCCATGTTTATAGAACTCAGCCTTATTCCCGAATCAGTCATGGAAAAGATAGACATAAGAACCTAGGAGAGAGACAATTTAGTGTTCAGAGCACATCCTCTCAGAATCCTAAGTAAAACTACAGAATAATCTTGATATAAAAATTAAAGATCAATGGATTAAAATAGAATGACAAAATATTCTTATAAAGGGATTTAATATGTAATAAAAGTAGTATTTAAATCAATGGGGAAAGTATGAATTAGTCAATAAAAGGTCAGAATAGCTGGCCATTTATGCAAAACTACACCCTTATCAGGCAAGAATGTATTTGACAGCAAGTAATCAAAAAACCAAACTAATAGTGGCCTAAATAAATGTGGATACAATTGCTCATGTAATCATAAAAAGTAGTTGTTAGCCTTAGCCAGCTTGTTCAACAGTGCCCTCAGGCATAGGTTGGTCAACCATGGTGCATGGGCCAATCGCAACTTTGCACAACTTGGGAACTAAAAATAGTCTTCACCTATTTCAAATGGTTGGAAAAAGCAAAAGAATATTTTGTGGTGAGTGAAAATTATATTAAATTCAAATTTCAGTGCCCATGAATAGTTTTATTGGGATACAGCTATGTTCATCTGTTTACACTTCCTCTAGAGCCGTTTTGTTACAATGCCAGAGTTGAGTAGCCGTGATGGAGATTATATAATCTAGAGTCTAAAATTTATTCTGACCCTTTACAGAAAAAGCTTGCTAACTTCTGCCCAAAAAAACCAAAGTTTTTCCAGATCTCTTTAATATCTTAATTACATTGACTTAGCAATGTAGTGCTTTATTTCTATAAGAGAAGCCCCCAGCTCCAAAGGCTTCCTGGAGTCTCTGCAGACTCCACTAACGTGGCCATGCCCAGATGTGAGGGACTACATCTCACCCTACCCAGAAATGGACTTCCAAAAGAAGTGTGAATGAGACCATGAACACAAAAGCTAGAATACACAGAATGTGTATAATCTTTTTTATAGGAAAGAATAAGTGAATTAGAAACCCAGAATCAGCAAAGCAATGATTAACTGATTTATCCACATTAAAACTTCATGTAGAAGAGATAACTTTAAGACAAAATGTGGCAAAGGTAGCTCAGTTTAAGAGTTTCTATAAAACCAGAAACAGTATTTGATAAACTCAAAGAATTCAGATGGCCAATAAAAAATATTCAAATTCTTATTTTGAAGATGCAACTTAAAATAGTGACATGTTTTTCTTATCAGAATAATTTTCTCTGGGTAGGGAAAATGAAGACTGAAGGTTGAGGGAAATAAAAATTGACAGTCCTTAGAAGTTCAGTCGTGTAACGGGACCAAGTCCACATCTGTCTACCATTTTCCCCTTAGAAATTCTCCTTGTACATGAAGATTTATATTCAGAGATAATCATAGCACCATAGCAGCATGTGACTTCACCCCTTGAGTGTCTACTAATAGGTAATCAGTTATTGAAATATTTAAACCCTGCATAATACTGTTCCTGAATAAAGTGTTTGAATTCTGTAATGTACCCAGCCCTTGCTAAGGAGCTACAGGATTAAAGTTGTGTTTGAATGCAAAGCAAGTAGCTTTGAAGGCACATGTCAGACCTCACAGTCCCCGCCCCAGGGAAGGACTGTGGCTGTAGACTTTTCACATTCACTTTGCTATTCTTTACATTTAAACCAAGTTTTCCAGGTGCAGTGGCACGCACCTATAATTCCAGCAGTTCAGGAGGCTGATGACAGAGCATCACAAGTTCAAAGCCAACCTAAGAGAGGACCTAAGCAATTTAGTGAAATCCTGTCTCAAAGGGACTGGGGATGTGGCTCAGGGGTTAAGTACTCCTGGTTCAATCCCTGGTACCAAAAAAAATAATTAAACCAAGGGTAAACTACTTCCATAAAATTTTCAGAATGTCAGCTGCAGATACATTAAGAAAATTAGGAATCAACTAATTTTTAATTTTATTTTCAGTCTCTGCCCAACCACCAAACTACATGGATGGGTAGCAAGATAGGCTAATGGAGCATGATGAACGTACACTGAGACCCTCAGACACAAACGTGTAAGACCATTGGTCAGCTTTACCGATGTGCTTATCCCCGGTCCCTAAGAAGTTAAGACAGACCATGTAATATGACTAAGGTGCAAAGTGTCATCTTGACTTTCAGTTTCTCTTTTGCACCAATATCTAGCAAGTAATTTTGGCATTAACATCCACATCGAAGTACTTCCCTATGTCTTATTTTGTTGCTAAGTTTTACAACCTAAAACCAGAAGTCATGTAAATGACCATTTAAATGGACAAGCATTAGTTTTAAGGAGTTTTTGAGTTGCTTCTCTTTTCTGTGACCCTTGACAAGAAGGCTTGAAACCCAATGTACTCAGGCTCTAGGACAATGACAGAGATTCAAAATGAGACCAACAATGATGCTAGTTCAGAGTTTTATTGAAGATAGTAAATAAAGCTATTATCATTAATTCAAAGTCATCAGGCAGGAAGTTCCTAAATAATGAAAGACTTAAGTCCCCCTCCACCAAAGATCAGTCTCAAGTGACATCCTCCTCTCCCAGAAGCTTCCAGGCTCTGACTCTCACCAGGTAGTTGTGAAGGTCTTGGTGCCCTAAATCCATGAATAGCCCGTGACAAAACACTCCCTTGGACAGAGCCTTCACTCATTGCAGAAATCAGACACGATAGGTGGGGAGAAACCAACATGCCAAGGCCGAGGCCTGCTTTGGACCAGCTCCAGGCCTGTGGTACAAAGGATGACAATGGCAGAATAGCCCAGAAGGATCTGAAACAGTCCCATTTAACTAATACCATTTTAGCTCCACCCCAATGGCAAACACACCCATTCCAGTTCCTCTTTTCCCACTTAAGTGGCCTCCAAAGTGGTACTAAGCATGGCTCACTGATATCCAGGACAGAGCAATATTCAGGTATCTGGACAACTAATGGGTTCAGCCCTAGGAATAGGAATGTCTGAGAACGGCAGTGCAGGGGCTTCTGCCCACATCAAAGAGAAGTGGCCAAGGAAGGGTGACTCCCATAATACCATCCTTCTTACTGGGCTCTGAAAAATAGAAGTCAAATCCCCTCAACCTCCAAAGAACTCACTTTTGAGAGCCAACCCTTGCCCCTCACTAGAGTCCTGAGACTTAAGTAGACATAGCTCCTGCAAGACCTCCAGGGTATTTCAAGAGCAGCCACACTTCTCTATCAGGGAGGTGTTCAGGACGTGCACGCTCATCTTGTATTCATCATCCTGGACCATCAAGGAGAAGAGCCTGATCTTGATGGGACCACAGACTTGGAAGAGCCAGGAACAGGTAGGTGCCTCCTTCTGTGGAAACAAAGAAAGACAGGAGGCTGAGCACTGATATAGCCACAGCCCCATCCTTAGGAACATCAATAGATTTGGCAGGGGTAAATGGGAAAGGAAGAGGGCATGGGGAGAAGTCTCTAGATTAGGGTTGCTTCAGAATATTTATTAGAAAATTGATGTTTCTGATGAACAAAGAGGACAAAGGCATGACAATTACATGAGTGCTAGATTATATCAGTGCCACCTTTGTTGGCTTCTTTGACTCAAAAGGGGACAGGCTCAGAGAGCTGAGCATTTATCCTATCGCAAAATAACCCCAGAAGAGAGAACAAGGCTTCACATCTTACCTTATAGCACTCAAAGTTGGAGTGAGGGGGCTCACTGTTCAGAGCCAGGCAGGTCCCCTGACAGCGAGGGAAGCTGAAAGTCTTAGGCGCAACAATGCACTCACCCCAGGCGACTCTGTGAAGGTTCACCTTGCGATCCTGCAGGTGACAGAGCTTTTCTGCTGGAAACCACACCTGGTCATGGCCTACCTGCCCCTGATTCTGGCCCAGAAACAGCTGTTCCATGTTAGGGATAAAGGGTTCCTGGACATAAGGCAGGTGAAACAAAGGTGGTTGTGCATGGAACAAGGATATGAACAGCAACACCACATCTCGCTTTTCTTGGGTGATGGAACACTCATTCAGGCTGGTGTCTGCAACATCAGTGGACGAAGTCTTTCCCTCTGCCATGAGGGTGGGAACCACCTCCATCCAATACGTTAGTAAACAGTAGATCTCCAGTAATGATCCTCTCTCTGACTGATAGGATGGTAAGATAATGGGGAAAGAACCCAAAAGGACTCTTTGGGGACCCCTTCGTTGGTCCTTGAACTCTAGAACAAGCTCAGTGCCATGGGGAGCAATCGGCACCCAGGCCCATAGCTGTATAGAGGAAATCCCCAAGAAGTGAGCTGCCTCAAAATGGAGAAGCCAGTAGCTATGCAGGAACTGGGTGCCTGTAGGGAAAGAAGAGGGGAAGCTTCAGAAGGCTGCCATCACGGATTCCCACCAAGGAAGCTTACTAAACACCTACCTACCTGTTTCTTGCTCCCCATCTACCAACCTTGCAGGACAGCGCAGTTACTTAGCAGATTCAGCTGTGTCCACCCATCTGCAAAGCCAGCTCTTGATTCCACAGCAAGTAGAAGTGAGCTTCCTCTACACCCATCCCCCCACCACTGGAATTAAGTCTGAGAATGACAGCCCTAGGGCTGATGACCATCCCAGTCACTATGACCAAGACAAGCCACCTGCCCTCCCATGCCTCCTAGTACGCTGAAGTTGCCCAGGTTACCAGTTGTGCATTCCATGCTTTAGAATATCCTTCTACATAGAACATTAAAATTAAGGACAGACCTACTTACTCAGACCTGCGGAGCTGAGACCAGAAAACCGATTCCTCCCTTGCTATACCCGTTGAGTGTTCCTGCCCCTTGTTCTACCCCCAAGAGGCCCAAATATCTGATAATTTACACCCCTATTCCTACTGGCCCTTCAAAATGCTAGCAGGCAGCTCCTGGAACATCCCCTCACCCTTAGAGGCCAAAGCTGCTTCTACTTACTTTTAGATGTGAGGGTAAAGCCATGTTGCCTGGCAGAAAAAATCTCTTTCACATGAGAAGGCAGAATTCTACTGGGACAATCCAGTGACTCCACCCAGCTAAAATGCATGCACCAAAGACCCAGAGTCAAAAGCCCAGGAACAAACCAAGAGCTGCCCCTCCCGCTGCTACAGCCTCCCATGATGCTACTCTCAGAGGCTGGGCTGCCTCTTCATTTTCTTTAAATATTCGTTTGCCCAGGTGTGGGCCCTAAACCAATCCCTACAGCCTAGGACTGATTATGAACCCAAGAAAATTTAATTCAGGTGAGAGAATCTGCCACTCCTGAAACAACTTCATTACCCACTCGGCTTACAGAGTAGAGGTAAGGAGTGATAGTGCAGAGGGTCTCTCTAACTAAACTTATAACCTTAAAGACATAATTATAGACAGATACATTGATGTAGAAGATGTGCACTAACAGAGTATGTCCGTCCAAATGCTGGCAACAAAGATAGGTATGGAGAGTTTAAAAGCTACAAACACGGTAACCCAAGTTTGCGTCCTCCAGAGCAGCAATTTTAGCCAACACCAGAATCACCTAGAGTGTTTGCTAAAACAGAGATTGCTGGGCTCCATTGCCAGAGCTTCTGATCAGTCAGTGGGGTCTGAGAATTTACCTGTTGAGCAAGTTCCCAGATGCTGCTACCACTGCTGCTGGTCCTGAGATCACACTTTGAGACCCACTGGTCCCATTATTTATATCACGACCAGGACACAGAAATGCTAAGTGTATGTTATTTCATTAATAATAAATAAGCCATTCCTGGTGTGTTTTGCAGCTCTAGAATTCTTTTTTTTTTTTTTTTTTAAATTAGGCTGGACATAGTGGTGCATGCCTGTATTCCCAGCAACTTGGGAGGCTAAGGCAGGAGGATCTTGAGTTCAAAGCCAGCCTCAGCAATAAGCAACTCAGTGAGACCCTGTCTCTAAATAAAATACAAAATAGGGCTGGGGATGTGGCTCAGTGGTCAAGTGCCCCTGAGTTCAATCCCTGGTACTAAAAAAAAAAAAAAAAAAAAAAAAATCCTTCACATTAAAAGTATGAAAGTCTGGAATTATCAACGTAAGTACTCACAAAAGGAAAGTAGCATTCAGAATTCATGCTCCTAACATTCTTTTGTTTCATTCAAGGAGAGGAAAAACACAAATCTTCAGAAGATTAAAAATGACAAGGACATAAAAATTCTCTTCACACTTTGCAACATTTATAAATTATTACTATGAGCATGTTACCTATATATGCACAGTGAAGGAATAATCTGCCAATCAAACACATGCTATAAGGCATACTTCATTAATAAATTAAATAAATTAGCCTTACTGTATTTAACAATATTTGCTTTGGGGGGGGCGGGGGGGTACTGGGGATTGAACCCAAGAACACTTAATCACTAACCCACATCCCCAGACCATTTTTTTCATATTTTATTTTGAGACGGGTTCTTGCTAAGTTGCTTAGAGCCTCTGCCAAGTTGCTGAGGCTAGTTTTGAACTTTCAATCCTCCTGCTTCAGCTTCCCAAGCAACTGGGATTATAGGTGTGCGCCACCACACCTGGCAAAATTTGCTTTTCTTAAAAGACTAAATCACATTGTCACACACACAATCAAAAGAAGAGAAATTTGAAGTTTATTTTTTCTCATTTAAAAATTCAGTGCATGTGTCTCAAATTATGTAAATAAGTTTACAAGTAATGACAATCAGTACATTTCATCTTTAGAAATGCTTCATCAACATTAGTTAATGAACTTACCCAGCAAGCTTGCGAGGTAGGCATAATTATCCTTCTTTCATGGTTGGAGAAACTGAGGAAGAAGACGATAATGACTTTCCAAGGCCAGGCTCAGTCAGCTTCCAATGCCTTGTGGACTCTGTTGAGACAATTCCCTTGGATTTTTGTCTCTTAAAAATCGCAAGACGCCAAACCAAAGGCAAAAATAACTCAATTTAGAGAAATGCTCTTTGGGAAAGGAATGGATAGTTTTTAAAGCTCAGGACAGAATTTTGAAAGCTAATAATTTGTAGACACCCAAGGTTCCTGCTAATTACTACCACTCCTCTGTGTTATTTTTCTAGTCACTGAGAAGTTGATGATGACTCTCTATTTTGAGCTTATAATATTTTCTTTTTAATAAGCAGGTTCTTATGGAACCCCAATTAAATATGTAGGCATCTTATGCAATTTGTAGCAAACATGGTTTTCCTTTTTTGTTTACACTAATCAATCTTCAAATTCTCAGGAAAGGGAAAGGAAGCAGCTTCCATCTGATCCCCCATCCTTCTCTAAATGGCTTCAAAAGCTGTATCAAGTATGAATGTGTTAAGTAAAATCCTTCACCAGTTTGTAAATTGCTTTAAATAAAACTGTTCAATGATAATCTGGCATGAGGAGCTTGTTTTACTAATTTATAGCTAAGCAGCTGTTGTTTTGTTAGCATCTTCTGCTTCTTTTACACAAGAAAATCTTAAAATGAATCATGCAGACAGAAAGGCCAGATTGCTTTCCATAGTAAATATTTCTATATGCTTTTCTCAAAGGGCTTTGCAAGTTTCAAAAGAGTAAACACACACACACACACACACACACACACACACGCAAATCATTTTGGAAAAAGATCACGGGAGAAAATCTTGACCAATGATATGGTCAACTTACATAATTTATATTCTAATGGATTTTATACGTCATGCATTGCTGCCATGCAATAGGTGAGTTCTTGTGTGGGATGAGAATATTGGCTAGCAAAATATCCAACTCCATGAAGCCCTATGAAGGCTATCACATGCCTCATGGGGGTAAGGTAGGAGTGACTTCTCAAGTCACTGACTCTAGGGTGCCTATATTCTCACTATTCAATTCTGTCCATTGGATGTGGTAAGTATCAGCAGATGAAAATATATCATTACTAATGTGCTCGGTGTCTTCCTGACACTTGGGATAATATATGTAAGGGTAATTTACAAAGATAAATTATAAATTGCCATCCCTTCTGTGGACAGGGGTGTCACATTCTTCTGTAATATAGGCATCTTTAAGCTTTTTGGGTGGACCCTGCTAATGAAAAACATACCTGCTCATTCATTAACAAACTAGGTACGCATACTTCCCTTAATAATATTAGATATATTATAAAATACATAAAAATGGAAATTGAAAAAGAATAAGAAAAATAAATGGGAATTCAATTTCTTGTATTTCTAGTATTTTCTTCCAGTTCTCAATGGATTATCTTTGAAGACCACTGTTCTACTGTAATATTGTTCATTTTGAAAATAAGGGGTGATAATTATAATTAACATTTACATGGTATATGTAAATACTGCTAAATATTACTAATTCCCGTGCTTTACATCTATTAAGTTGGTTAGTCTTGATATCAGCCTTACACAAGAGGTCTAATTATTATCTCCATTTCACAGATGATGAAATTGAGGCAAAGACTGGTCACTTAATTTATTCGTGGCCACACAATTACCAAACAGCAGGGAAAGGATTTAAACCCAAGCAGCCTGGAGATGGACTCCAGTTAATCTGAAACTTGAAGGCTTGGCAAGTTATTACACTCACTGGTAACATAGACGGCCTCATACACATCGGCTTCCATAACCCTGCATGACAGCAAGTGTCTGCTTTGAAGGTTTCTCTCCCCAACTAGTCTGAAAAATCCTGAGTGCAGGGACTGGTGTATATTTTTTTAATTTACATTGCAGCATTGAGTATACTGCCTGGTGCCTAAATTGTTACTTAGGCATTTGTAATGTAATTGTTGCTATAGGCATTTATTGGATGATTGGATGAAACGAAAAGGAAGTTTTTTTTTTAAAGACAGATGGATGGATTTAACCAAATTACTAGATATCCACTGAAATTTGAATGCACTGGAAATAGGGATGGAAAGTTTTCCTGTCATTAAATATTCACAGACTTTCCTCTTTCTTCAGGTAGAAATACCATCCCATTCATGAACCTTCAATTACCTAACCTTGGAGAAACCAAAAAAGATGAAAGAAGAAAGACAAGAATGTTGTTTATGAAAACAATAGGTATCTCAGGAGTTTCATTCATGTTTTCTTTCATGAAAAGAACAAAACAAGAAATCTGCCCTCATGCTTTGGAGTCAACAGGAAATTTATATAATTACAAACAGCCTGGATACCTGCAGGTTAAAATATACACACATGTGTGTGTGCACGTGTGAGTGAATCAATGATAAGCTTGTCTTTGTGAAATGGAATCAGGTTTAATCCAGTTTTAACCCAGCAGATGTGGTTACACTTCCATTAGCAATACACTTTGTCACAATACAAGCCACCAAACTGCAAGACTGACATTCATACTCAAACCAGGGGAAGTCAGTCTGTTTCCTTTCTTTTGAGTGGCACAAGTCAGCACTGAGATAGGATAGCCAATCTTGAAAAGCTTTCTAGTTGAAGATGGAAAATCTTCAAGGCACATAGTAACACACAGTCTAAATAAAATTTGGATATCCTTCATACTAACAACTTCTGTGCATAGTTTAAGATACAAAAGCCTCTGAATCAAAACAGTGACTGGAATTGCTTTAGTACATCAAATTATGTACTTAATGTAATGTGATGAGTTCCATCTAAATACTATATAATTTTGTCTGTTTTCATTGCTTTATATTCTTTCAAATGGAGATAGTTTTTTTTGAACTCTCGACTTCTTTGGGTATAATTATACTTGGCTGTTTTTAATTAGGATGATTAGTGTTGCTCTTTGGGGCTTTCTTTTAGCAATCAGACACAGTTCCCATTGTTCTGTAACATTGCCTGCCAAACTCATTTCACTCTGAGAGCTGTGCCAGTCTTGTCTTTATTTTCCTCTCTCAGGATCATTGCCACCATGGTGTCCATAAATCATTACTGAATTGAATTATGATTGAACTACTTAGCAAAGTTAGCATTTTTCAAGATGTTATTCATTTTAATAAGGAGAGAAGGGAGCAGAGCTCTGCTTCTTAAAGTGTGGTTAAGTGGATCCTCCACGCAGCATCACCACCACCTGAGAGCATCTTAGAAATGCAGAATCTCAGAACTCTGGGACTTAAATGTGCATTTGAACCAACCATGGATGCAGATTCTGATTCAGTAGGTCTGGATGGGGCTGAAGATTCTGCAGTTCAGGGAGCTCCCAGGTGACACCTATTCAAATAGTCCTCAGACCATTCTGAACAGCAAGGCCAAGGAAGAGAGCCCATGTGATGCTGCATCTGCAAGGGCTCTTCTTCCTACAAGAGAGATTTGCGGGGAAAGTCAGTAGTTGATGCATAAGGGTTTGCCTAGCATGTCATCTGTGACTAGACCTCGGTATTTCTCGGCTTATTATCACTACTAAGTGAGGTACTGCTTCAATTTATTTTCTGACGTTTACATTTGACCCTTGCAATGATTTTGTGCATTCTATTGGTTAATATTATTAAGACCAACTGTCATTTGAAATAGTTATTTTTAGGAGAGAGAATCAAAAACAGACAAATGTTATTCTCGGGTAAAAAAAAAAACAGCATTTATCTGTTAAAATGTTTTAAATCTTGCAATGTTTTAATATTAGTTAAATGTTTCACAAAACCGAGTATATCCCAGTCATCTCCAATTTTGTTAATGCAAACCTTGGAAAATCACCTAATCTATAAAATAAGCTTTAAATCAAGTTTCTTCAAAACCTGGATGCCAAAAGGTGCCTACAAAAAATCGTGGTTCCTCTATATAAATGGTTCTCAGAGTGTGGTCCCCCTGGGATAACAGCATCCCCTGGGAATTTGTTGGAGAAACAAAATCTCAGACCCCACTCCAGACATACAGAATCAAAACCTCAGGGTAGGATCCAGAAATCTGTCTTTAAGAAGCCCTCAGGTGGTTCTAATATAAGATAAAATGTGGAAAAACAGCTCTCTCTATAAAGTCCAGTTATAATTTTCAGTCTTATCTCCATGCATTTTTAAGGACTTTTCTATTCAGTTACATTTGTTCCATAAGGTGTGTGGCACATTCTTTCTTTTTAGTTCCATAGGGATAAGGTTGTGTGGTACAAAGAAGTTTCTTTTTCTTTTGTTTTCTCTTTTTTTTTTGTTTTGAGACAGGGTCTCACTAGGTTGCCTACAGCCTCACTAAGTTGCTGAGGCTGCCTTTGAACTTGTGATCCTCCTGCCTCAGTCTCCCAAGCCACTGAGATTATAGATGTGCACCACCATACCTGGCACAAAGAATTTTCTAATAATAAAAAGCAATGTAAACTAATTCCTAGACTATAAAGGACTGAGATATTAGGGAACCTCATATTACAATACACAGACGTGCTTAATACAAAGCTAAACTCCAAAGAAATAATAGGAAATCTCAATATGCAAGAAATGATGTGGGAAATCACAGGCAAAACATAAGCAAGAGTGAACATTCTGTCCCAGGGGTTGGGTTCTAATGCTCATAGTGGACAAGAGATGTGGTCTGGGCTCAAATAAGGTAGGGATCTAAAACTACTACTATATAAACCTAGGCTCCCCTCAGTAAAAGGAGTATTAGATAAACTCTGCCCCCTGCCCAGGAAAGGTAGTCTTTTCCTCAAGGTCGTAGTAGAAAGAAAGGGTTCTGTGGCAAATTTCAAACACCAGTTGGATCTTGTATGAATGTAGAATCTAATTTAACACACCATAGAATACAGAGATCCCACAGTGACATCCTAAAACTTTCTGGGACCAGCAAAAGCAAATGCAAAGCCTCTCTGCAGGGATATTTCCAACCCAATGTGTAGTAGACTGTCCTGGGAAAATAGAAAAACAGAAGTCTGAGAAAAAAAATTTCACACAAAGAGGAGTCTTCTTCAAAAGACCTTGTGTAAGGAAATGACTACAGATTGTTTGTCAGAGCCGGATATGGTAGTGCATGCCTGTAATCCCCGTGACTCAGGAGGCTGAGGCAGGAAAATTACCGGTTTGAAGCCAGCCTTAGCAATTTAGCGAGGCCCTAAGCAACTTAGTGAGACCCTGTCTCAAAAAATAAAATAAAATAAAATAAAAAGTGTCTCAATGGTTAAGTGTAAATCCTCAGTACAAAAAAGTCATTCCTCAGTGCAAAAGAAACAAAAGAAATTGAATCCAGAAAGAATTCCTTACAACTCAACAATTAAAATAAAAATAATCTGATTTGCAGGTATGGTGGGGCATGCTGTGAAGATCTCCACTTCAAAGCCAGCCTCAGCAAAAGCAAGGCCCTAAGCAACTCAGTGAGACCCTGTCTCTAAATAAAATACAAAATAGGGTTGGGGATGTGACTCAGCTGTTGAGTGCCCCTGGGTTCAATCCCTGGTACCGGGAGAGGTGGGAATCCTGATTTAAAAATGAACAAAAGATTGGAATACACTTTCCTCAAAGAAGATAAATCAATGGCCAAAAAGCACATAAAATGTTCAACATCATTAGTCATTAGAGAAATACAAACCAAAATCAAAATATCCACTGGCTGTATAATCAAAACGACTGATATCAATAAGTGTTGGCGAGGATGCAAAGAAATTGAAACCTTCATGCCTTGCCTTTGGAATGCAAAATAATGCAGCTGTTTTTGGAAAATAATTTGGCAGTTCCTCAAAATGTTAAGCATAGAGTTACCATGTGACCCAGCAGTTCCTCTCCTAAATGTATGCTTATGAGAGTTGAAAACACACATTCACAAAAAACTTTTCACAAAAGTTCCTAAGAGCATTATTTGTAATAGTCCAAAGGTGGTAACAACTCAATTGTCCAACTGGTGAATGGATAAGACAAAACATGGTAAATCCACACAATGAAATATTATTTGGCCATAAGAATGCATTACTGATTCATGATATAGTTTGGATGAACCTTAAAAACATGCCAAGTGAAAGACAATGCTCACAGAGTTACATATTATATGGTTATACTTATTTGAAATGTCCAGATTAGGCAAATCCATACAGAGACAAAGGTCACTGATTGTTGTAGAAAGTAGGACTGGCTGCTAATATGTACAGGATTTTATATGTGGTAATGAAAATAACTTAGGGCTGGGGATATAGCTCAGTTGGTAGAGTGCTTGCCTCGCAAGCACAAGGCCCTGGGTTCAATCCCCAGCACCGCAAAAAAAAAGAAAAGAACTTAAAAGCAGACAGTAGTAATGGCTGCACAACTCTGTGAACATATTAAAAACATTGAATTTTATATCTTAAATGGTGAATTTGGGTTGTGGGGTAGTTCAGTGATAAAGCACATGCTTAGCAGGCATGAAACCATGTTCAATTCCCACCATTACCAAAAAAAAAGGGGGGAATTTTATGGTATATGAATTATGTCTCAAAAAAGTTTTGATAAAATAAAACAAGAAAAATGGAGAATACAGATAGGTAGAGCTTAGAGGGAAATGCATAAACTCAACTGTATATATTTGAAAATTAATGAACTTGTTTTCAACTCAAGAAACAAGAAAAAGGATGACAGAATAAACAAAAAAAGTTGAAGTAAGGAAATAATTTAGAAGATCAAAATTAACAACAGAAAATAAAAGAGCATGTCAACAAAACCAAATTTTAGGTCTTTGAAAGTTCTTTATTTTTAAATATTTTTATTTTTTGTAGATGGACCCAATATCTTTCTTTATTTTTTTATGTGGTATTGAGAATCGAACCCAGTGCCTCACATGTGCTAGGCAAGCACTCTACCACTGAGCCACAACCTCAGCCCTGAAAGTTCTTTGAAAAGACTAATAAAATAGACAAATCTCTGTTGTGGTCAACTGAAAAAAAAGGCCAAATCAAAACACTGGGAATGGGAAAAAAAGAACATTAACTATAAATATAGTAGAGATGTTTTAAATTTTAAGAGAATTCTATGGTTTACTTCAAGATAATAAATTTAAACTCCTAACCAAATGGTAATTTCACAAGAAATAATATTTCATCTATGGAAGAAATTATGCATATTTATATAACACAAAAATGAACATCTAAATATTTGGAGAAAATCTCCCTCTGTATTTTCCTATAGTAATCTTCCCTGTAGGCACCCTGAAAGTCTTCCTTCCTGCTCCTTAAAGTAGGGTTTCTTGGTAGAGAGGTGATAGACCTCTGAACTCCATGGGTCTCGTGTTCTCTGTGAGGTGGAGGTAATCTATCCAACTGCTCCAGCTGACATGAAGTAGCAAAGCAGAATGATGAATTTATTTTGCCAGCCCAAACTCTCCCTAAACCTCAATGTGCTCTAAACTGAATGGGAAAGAGTAAAATCAGCAAGTCGTGGTTTTAGAGAACTAAAGCTGCATCCCCTAACCAGTTTTATTAATAATAAAAGTGATAGTTTAATCACCATTTATCCATCTCCTATACAATAATTTGGGATGGAAAAGAGAGATTATTTTATGTTCCCTTAAATTAATTTATTACACCATGCAATAAATAATCTTGAATGCTTACTATGTGCTATGCAGTATTCTAAATTCACTTTGTGAATTAACATTCTTCATTCTCCCCCATAATTCCTGAGAGTAAGCATCATTTCAGTCTTCATTGTACATGAGAAGATGAAGCACGCTAAAGAAAGAAAGGTGCCCCCCCATGTCATGAAGGGAAAGATCCAATAAAATAAGGATGTAAATTAACACTAAATTAATCTATAAATTCAGTGCAAACTCTAAATATATATATATACATATATATATATATATGGAAACAAGAGGAAAAAGTAAGATGTTTATAAGAAAAATGAAGAGAGAGAGCCTTGTCTTACTAGATATTAATCTTTCAAGATCAATCAGTGTGACAGATATGTGGACCCAATGGAGAGATTAGCAAGTCTAAAATTAGAACCAGGATCTATGTGAACTTGGTGTGTCAGACAAACCAGTGGAAGAAAGGGTGTACTATTCTAATTAGTGCCTACATGGAACAGTAAATCAGGCCTCATTAAATTAGGAACAATAAATTAGGCCTCATCTCACATTAAATATTTAAATCTATGCTGAGTAAAGGCCTATAAGGTATATATTAAAGTATAACATAAAATTTTTAAAACTCAACTGCATTAAAATGAAATGTCTAGGCAACAAGAGACAGTACACACAAAATTAAAAGGCAAATCACTTACTAAGAGAAGACACGTGCCTTTGAAAATTCTTAGGATCTGTATCCCTGGTGTAGATTTCTTAGAATCAAACATCTTGAAGACAACTTGAAGAAGGCAAAGCGTAAGAACAGCTAATTCACACAATAAACATGTGAAAAGATTCTTTCTCATCAGTGATCAGGGAATTGCAAGTGAAAACATCGTGAAAGACCATTTCATACTTAAAAAAACAGTTAAAAAGAGAAAGTCTAAGACTATGAACAGTTGAAGAGTATTGCTGAAGTCAGCATTCTTAGTGTAAGTTGTAAAATCTGGCAATATCCAGTAAAACTGAAAATGTCCATACCCCACAAACCAGCCATTGCTCTTCTAGGCAACAACCTAAAGCCCCCTCCCCAATCTCATAGTTACGTGATAATCTTTCAACAGCATCCTGTGTCTTAGGGAAAAACTGGAGGTAATCTAAATGTTACCCATAAATCAATGGATATATAAACAGATGTATATTTACACAGTGAAATGCTAGAGTCTTAAAGCATATGAGGTAGTTCTCCTTGCATCAACATGATTACATCTCAAAATCAGTGTTTTAAAATAGATTTAACCACAAAACAATACTACATTTTGTTTATGAATATTGATATATGTAGTCAGAGCAAAAAATGGGAACGAGAAGGATATAAACCAGCCTCAGGATGGTGATTATCTTCGGAGATCAGGAAAGAGAATAGGAAGGAAAGGCCTTTATATCTGTTACATTTTATTTCTTCAAAAAAAAAGTATTTGAAAAGTGCAAAATATTAGCACATATTAAAAGTCGCTGGTATCTTGACTCCCTACCATTGCCACCACTTTTTGTAATTTTATGTGATTTAATAATTTAAAAAGCAAAATAATTTCATTTATTTCTCTGTTCCTACAATTTTGATCCAAGTAAAATCATCAGTTAAATTTACGTTTCCTTATATACATATGAGAAGAGTATTCTTTAAAAATAAATAAAAATAGAAAATTTTCTCAACTGTCATTGTGATACAAAATGTCTATAAAATAATGAAGATGCTGTTAAACAGAAAAAAAATGTACAAACAGAATCTTTGTAGTTGATTACAGAGTAGGGTGAGCACAAAAATTTTCTGTATCTTTTTCTGGTATAAAAATAGACTTCAAGATGATAAGGAACAACTACAACAACACAAAGGCCTCAATTCCCCCGTTTTCATGTAGAATAAAACACCTGAATAAGGACAGAAGTGACTGTTCAGTGCTCTGGGATTTTTTAAGAGGACTTGCGTGACTGACTTAGATATTCAAAACAAGAAAACCAGCTTTCAGGACACACTGTCCTCAGACCATGCCATGCCTGTCTTGTTTTTGTCTTGCTTTGTTTTGTTTTGGTCCCCTTCCCTCACAGACAGCCATTCTGCCATGACCAAGGGGTACAGTGATGTTTCCAAATGCACATCATTATTTTGGTTGAGTGTATTTTCTGTATCACCTTGATTGAGTCATGCCTAAAAGAAACTCTGTGGCCATTAATGAGTTGCTCCTGGTTCCCTTCTCTGCAAGCTCTGGATACCACTAATCTGCTTTCTAGCTGTATGGATTTGCCTTCCCTAAACATTTCATATAAATAGAGCCATACAACACATGGTCGTTTGTGCCTGATTTCTTTCACTTGGCTTAATGTGCTTGAGGTTCATCCAGGTTATGTTATCAATCAGCATTCACTCCTTTGCATGGCTGGATGATTCTTCATTGTATGGATTTGCCATATTTTGCTATATCCATTCATCAGTTGGTATACATTTGGAAAAATAAGAGACCCAGAATAGCTAAAGCAACCCTTAGTAAGGGTTGCCTTTAAACTCTTATGAGCAATGCTGCTGTGAACACTCATGTGCAAGTTATTGTGTGGAAATGTGCTTTCAGTTCTCTTGGTTACATACCTAGAAACAGAATTCCTGGGTCCTTAAACATTTTAAGGAATTATCAAACCATTTTTCAAAGTGGCTGCATGACTTATATTTCTCACCAACACATTCTCCATAATATTTCCAACACATTATTATCTTTTTCTATTATTATAACTATTAGTTATTAGTAATAGTGGGTGTTTTGGTTTAGAAATGAGATGTCCCCCAAAACTCATGTGTGACACAATGCAAGAAAGTTCAGAGGTAGGTTGATTGGGTTACAAGAACCTTGACCTAATTCAGTGTGTTAATTCATGGACAAGGATTAACTTTGTGGTAACTCTAGGCAGGTAGAGCATGGCTGGAGGAGGTGGGTCACTGGGGCCATGCCTTTGGGTATATATTTTATCCCTGGTCTACAGTGTCTCTCTCTCTGTCTGCCTCCTGATTGCCATGTCCTGAGCAGCTTTCCTCCACCATGCCCTTTTGCCTTGATGTTCTGCCTCAACCCAGGCACATAGCAAAGGAGTCGGCCATCTATGAACTGAGACTTCTGAAACTGTGAGAACCAAATAAACTTTCCCTCCTCTAAAGTTGTTCTTGTCAGGTCTTTTGGTCACAGTGGAAAAAAATCGGATAGACAGTGGGTATGCAGTGGTGTGTCATTGTGCCTTGATTTCCCTTTCCCTGGTGGTGAATGATGTTGGGCATCTATCTTTTCATGTGCTCACTGGCCATGTGTGCATGTCCTTTGGAGAAATGTCTACTTTAATACTCTGCCCATTTTTAAATTGGATATTTGTCTTTTCATGATTGAGTTATAAGAATTCTTTATATGTTCTAGATACTCTTCCTTTTTCAGGGTTGTGTTTCCAATTTCTTGATAGTGTCTTTGAAAGTCACAAGTTTTAATTTTAACATGTCCAATTCATCTATTTTTTTTCTTCTGTGGCCTGTGTTTCTGGTGTCATATTCAAGAAATCATTGCCAAATCCAGCATCTTATGATTTTTTCCTCTATGTTTTCTTCTAAGTTTTGCAGTTTTAGCAAAATTTTTGTGTGCTTTGAAGGACAGCTCCCACCTCATTCTTTTATGTGGAGTTAACTAGTCATCCTAGAACCATTTGTGGGGGGGGGGCTATCCTTTCCCCCATTGCACTTTAGCACACTTGTCAAAAGTCAATTGAGGAATCAATCTAACAAAAGAGGTGAAAGACCTCTGCAATGAAACTATAGAACACTAAAAAAAGAAATTGAAGAAGACCTTAGAAGATGGAAAGACCCCCCATGCTCCTGGATAGGCAGAATTAATACTGTCAAAATGGCCATACAACCAAAAGCATTATACAGATTTAATGCAATTCCCATCAAAATTCCAATGACATTCTTCATAGAACTAGAAAAAGCAATCATGAAAATTCATTTGGAAAAATAAGACACCCATAATAGCCAAAGCAACCCTTAGCAAGAACAGTGAAGTAGGAGTCATCACAATACCAGACCTCAAACTATATTACAGAGCCATAGTAATAAAAACAGCATGGCATTGGCACCAAAACAGACCTACAGACCAATGGTAGAGAATAGAAGACACAGAGACAAACTCACATAAATACAGGTATGTCATACTGGACAATGGTTTCAAAAACATTCACTGGAGAAAAGATAGCTTATTCAACAAATGGTGCTGGGAAAAATGGAAGGCCATATGTAACAAAATGAAATTAAACCCTTATCTCTTACCCTGCATGAACTCAATTCACTTTGGATCCAAGACTTAGGCACCAGAACAGAGATCATGTGACTACTAGAAGAAAAAGTAGGCCCAAATTTTCACCATGTCAGTCTAGGACCTGACTTCCTTATCAAGACCCCTAAAGCACAAGAAGTTAAATCAAGAATCAATATATGGGGTGGACTCGAACAAAAAAGCTTCTTTTCAGCAAAAGAAACAATAATGTGAAGAGAGAGCCTACCTTCTGGAAGAAAAGCTTTACTACATGCCTCAGATAAAGCATTAATCTCTAGCATATGTAAAGATCTCAAAAAACTTAACACCAAAAAATAAATAAATAACCCAATCAATAAATGGGTTAAGGAACTGAACAGACACTTCACAGAAGAAGATATACAATCCATCAGCAAATATATGGGAAAATGTTCAACATCTCTAGCAATTAGAGAAATGCATACCAAAGCTAAGATTTCATCTCACTCCAATCAGAATGGCAATTATCAAGAACACAAGCAGTAATAAATGCTGGCAAGGATGCGGGGGAAAAGAACACTCATACATTGCTGGTGGGAATGCAGATTGATGCAGCCATTATGGAAAGCAGTATGGAGATTCCTCAGAAAACTTAGAATGGAACCACCATTTGACCCAGTTATCCCACTCCTTGGTTTATACCCAAAGGGTTTAAAATCAGCATACTACAGTAACACAGCCACATCAATGTTTACAGCAGCTCAGTTCACAATAGCTAAACTGTGGAACCAACTTAGATGCCCTTCAACAGGTGAATGGATAAAGAAAATGTGGTACATATATATATGATGAAATATTACTTAGCTTTAAAGAAGAATGAAATTCTGGCATTTGCTGGTAAACTGATAGAGAATATCATGCTAAGTGAAATAAGCCAAACCCAAAAAACCAAAGGCCTAATGTTTTCTCTGATATTTGGAAGCTAATTTACAATAAGGGGATGGGGGGGGTTGATGGGGAAGAATAGAGTTACTTTATATTAGGTAGAGGGGAGTGAAGGGAGGGGAAGGGGTCTGGGGGAATGAATGATAGTAGAGGGAACAGACATTATTATCTCATATACATGTATGACTGCATGACCCATGTGATCCTGCAATATGTATAACCAGAAAAATGAGATATTACACTCTATGTATGAGCTATCAAAATTTATACATGCACTCTACTGTCATGTACAACTAATTAGAACAAATAAAATAAAATTTTTTTTTAAAGTCAATTGATTCTAAATGTGAATGTTTATTTCTGGATGCTCGATTCATCTCATTGATCTGTGTCTGTCCTTGTGCCAGTACCACAATCTTCATTACTGCTGCTTTGAAATAAGATTTGATACTAGGAAATACAAGTCTTCCAGTTTTGTTCTTTTTCAAGATTGGTGCATTTATTTTTTATTTGTAACATGTTTCATTTTTTACATATCCTGAGTGTTTTCTTCTCTGGTTGACATCATCACCAAGACCCCCTTACTGGAGCTGATTGAGGCAACTCCCATGAACAAAGGCCTGACTGTGACAGGGAGGGTCTTCCTTCTTCCTCAAAGGCTACTCTTAGACCAAATCTCTTGTCCTGGCATTGTTTGGGTTTTCATTTTTTTTATTTGATCTAATTAGTTTACATGACAGCAGAATGCATTTGACCCATTGTACACAAATGGACCACAACTTCTCATTCCTCTGGCTGTACATGATGCAGAATCACACAGGTCAGGCAATCACACATGTATATAGAGTAAAAATGTCCACCTCATTCCACCATCCTTCCCACCCCCACACCTCTTCCCCACCCTGACACCTCTTCCCCACCCTTCACTCTCCTTTGCCCAATCTAAAGTTTCTCCATTCTTCCCTAGTCCCCCACCCTATGGATCAGCATCCGCTTATCAGAGAAAACATTTGGCCTTTGGTTTTTTGGGGATTGGTTTATTATGCTTACCATGATATTCTCCAGCTCCATCCATTTACCTACAAATGGCATAATTTCATTCTTCTTTAAGGCTCAGTAATAGTCCACTGTGTATATATGCCACAATTTTCTTTATTCATTCATCTGTTGAAGGGCATCTAGGTTGGTTCCACAGTTTAACTATTGTGAATTGAGCTGCTATAAACATTGATGTAGCTGTGTTATTTTCATTTGTTTCTTTTTATGAGTTTTATTATTTTTATTGGTTCTTTTTTGTTACACATTACAATAGGATTCATTTTGACATAATACAGAAGCATGGAATATAATTTGTTCTAATTCAGTTCCCAGTTCTTCTCTCCCTCCCCTCCTCTCTCCCCTGTTCCTTTCCCTCTACTCCACTGATCTTTTTGTTAATATTAGAGAGTTTTTTATTAGTGTCCTGTGGATGTACACAGTGGTGAGATTCACTGTGGTATATTCATATATGTACATGGGAAAGTTAGGTCGGATCATTCCGCCCTCTTTCCCTCTCCCGTCCCTCCTCCCTTCCCTTTACTCCCCTTGTCTTCTCCACTGATCTTTCTTCTATTTTTTTAATCCTCCCCCTCCCCCATTTCGGACTAGCTTCCGCATATCAGAGAAACCATTCGACCTTTACTTTTAGAACAATTGCTCTATCTCTGATCGTTCCAGTTGAACTGCTTAAACTGAAACTGAGTGAATGACTTAATAATAGACTTTGGGGGAATATTTTTAAATTATGCCACCTAGAGAGATCATAATGGTGCAGCTGTGTACACGTGTTTAGCGAATGCTGTGAAGATGCATGAACGTGCGCCTGTGTGTGTGCACATTTTTACTTTCTCCACATTTCCACTCATGACTCCTTTGTAATTGGCAAAAAAGCAAACTTGGTTTCAGTGCCCCTCAGTGTGTTAATTTTAATTCAAACAAACAAAGCCCCATCCCTCCCTGAGAGCTCTCCCTGTCACAGCTTCCCCAGTGCTACCACTCCGTGCCAACGACCCTGAGGCTCGTGGCCAGCTGTTGCCTGACGCCATCCCTGACTGTCAGTGAAAATTCCAAAAGCAAGTCAGGCATGGTGAGGGGTCTTCCCTGGCAGGAGAGGCTGAAATACTTTCCTAATTTTTAAAACATACAATATATATCTTAAGAAACTATTTTGAGAAAATAGGAGGGAAAAGGACTTTCCAAAACACTAACAAGAGGCTGAAAAAAAACATAATAAAAATCATGATGTGTCAGAAAACATGCTATTTATGTACTTAATAGATACTTTTCTTCCTATTGCTTTTGAATGCCCTCTGAGTGTTTTGAAAAGAAATCAAGGTATTCAGTTTTTATTTGTGTAGCATTGCTTTTTCTACATGCCCACAAGGTGAATGTTGACCAGGTATTTAGATACCATGTATTGGAAAGGTGCTGGTTACTAGCCTGTGGGGAATCGCCCAGATCTCAGCACAGGACAACCCTCAGCAAAAGAAATTGCTCATCTCCTACCAGAGGAATTGGCAGAGATGAAGAAAGGATTGATGGAGATCTGGGGAGAACATGAGCAGAGATTGTCAGAAGGTAACCACCCTGGCACTTTATGAGATAGCAATTTGCTGTAGTTTGCAGGTTGAATGTCCCCTGTAGGCCATGGGTCAAAAGCTTGGACCTCCATCATGAATGCTATTGGGAGGTGGCACAACCCAATGGGAGGTCCTTAAGTCATTAGGGTCCTTGAATCAAAGGGAATGGTAGGACCCTCACCCTTTCCTCTTTCTCTTTTGCTTTCTGGCCATGAGCTAAGCAGTTTGTTCCACCATGCACTCTCCACCATTGCTATCTGGCAGCTCCACTAGAGGTCTTAAAGCAATAAGTCCACCAAAATAAAACTTTTCTCTTTATAATGTAACTATCTCAGGTATTTTGTTATAGTAATGAGAAGCTGACTACCCAAAGTTGTTACTAGTAAAAGTAGCAGTTTATGGAAAATACCAACACAAGCACATTCCATGGGGTTCTTTGATAGCAGGTTCATTGTAGAACTTGAATTACAAAGCACCTATGGACAATGGAAGACAGGTACGAACATAGCCCACCTGGGAATCTGAGTGTGCAAATACACAGATGAAGTTGCTTTCCTTGCTTGAGTCTTTGGAAGAGTGCAAGACAGAAGACTTTACTATCTGAAAAGGAATGTTATAATACATGCATAATCTTGATGAATACACGCTCGGGAACAAAGATCCTCTGTGTATATAAGGGCTAGAATAAACCCTGAGCTTCTAAATGGTGACTTAGTCACCACCCCCAAGGAGCACCACTACATTAAGACAATTAGAAACCTAAAATTGAGAAAACAGTAACAACAGCTAACCCATAACTTCAAGCTAAACAACAGTTGCTTTCATGGATTAACTATGGATGGTGGTCACAACCAAGGAAACTCTGAATTTTTGTGTCATCCAGATTACCCCTTAACTCTGGGAGTAGATGGAGATGTGAGGATGGAGGGAGGAAAGGGGACTGAATCCTCTTCTGCTCTACTAGAAAGACAGCAGACTGCCTGGAAGGACATAACCAGGAAACCACAACACAGCATGTGAAAAGATACATGCAGATAAGCACGAAAATAAGCAGATCCAAGAGGTGACCTGGTTGCCTCCGAGGCTGGGGAAATGTGAGAAAGGAAGCAGAGACCCACTGTTTCATGACAACCTTTCAGGAAATGTTGAGTCCTCAAGACTTTTATTGATAAAACTTTTTTTAAAAAGAGGGAGGAAGAGGAGGAGAATATGGATCTGAAACATGAACTAGTAAACTATCACAATAACCCAAGAGCAGCTGGACTTGGTCAGAAGGATGGAAAGGGAGAGGAACAGGAGGAAAGGATTGCTTAAGAAATATGGAAAAGACTCCACGTGTGTGTGTGTGTGTGTGTGTGTGTGAGAGAGAGAGAGAGAGAGAGAGCACACTGACATTCAAACCAGCCAGTTCCCTGGGAGAATGGGATGTAATCAGAGAAAGGTAAACTCACACTGTCGCTCATGCTGTGCACCTGCATTTCATATGCCACATTGCTTTCGCATTGTGCACCTGTAGAGTTAGGCACTCTGTGTACATAACCTACTTCATACCACCTTTCTCTTACCTATACCATAAATGTCTTTGTTTGAGGCCACTTTTGAATATCCTCTTGGTTCTGCATGCCTATAGATACAGTAGATGCTCTATAGACCGTCCATGGGTAATTGATAACTTCATAGAAAAGACAGGTGTGAATGCTGATAGCTAGAAAGAGAAGAGAAATTCAATTCACCTATGAACCAAGATAAATTTATTTCTTCCTTCCTATTCCATCTGCTTTTTAAAATATTTTTAGTTGTAGATGGACACGGTACCCTTATTTTATTCATTAATTTTTATGTGGTGCTGAGGATCAAACCCAGTGCCTCACATGTGGTAGGCAAGTGCTCCACCACTGAGCTACAGCCCCAGCCCCGCATCTAGTTTCACTTCATTTTCTTATCTTATT
This sequence comes from Glaucomys volans, assembly GCA_020662805.1. NCBI lineage: Eukaryota > Metazoa > Chordata > Mammalia > Rodentia > Sciuridae > Glaucomys > Glaucomys volans. Next base: position 299,565 of record JAJEJO010005309.1, on the reverse strand, counting down.
GTTCCAGGTGGGACTTCTGATACAATTGTAAGTAACCGTGGTGAGAGGGAACATCCTTTTTTCCTCCCAATCTTTGGGGTAAAATATCCAGTTTTTCACCATTAAGTTTATAGTTAGCTTTAGTTTTTCTGTAGATGTTGTTTATCAAGTTGAGGCAATTCCCTTTAATTCCTAGAGAGCTTAATTTCTGAGTGCTTTTATTATCTGTATCAATGTTCTTTGGGTTTCATGGAATTCTGCTTTTTGTACCTATTGATATTATCATGATATGTTCTTTTCCAGACTTTTGATATTCTAAATTACATTAGTAGATTTTCTAACATTGAATGAAAAATAAATAGTAAGTAAAAAACAAAAAAAATCTAAATCTATAATTTCTAAAATTACCTTATAAGTACTTAATGTATGTTACTTTATAGAGAAGTATAACTCACCCTTTTCTAGTACTTTCTGTATTCCATATATTGTTTAAAATGCTTTACATATTTTAAATCATTTTCACACTGAATCCATAAATAGATACTATTATAATCCTCCATCTGTGTATTTTACAGATGAAGAAACCAGTGCACAGAGAGACTAAGTGAATTTTTCAAGTTTGCACAGCCAGTAAGTCACAGATTCAAACCCAGGCATGATTCAAACCCAGGCAGGCTGACTCCAAAGTTTGTACTCACATATACATTGTATGTTCACACAAACATGGTATGATACCACTATGTAGACTGGGAATTAAAGAATATCATAGCACGTCATAAAGTGCAGTGTGATTCACAGAGAGACTGTGAAAGGATTAGAGAAGAGAGAGGTCATTATGAATGAAATGGCTGGGAAATAATTTCTTAAGGAGAGAGGATATGAGCATCCCAGAGATTAGTTTTTTGTGAGTCAGTTTATCAAATGATCAATTTGTCAAATGAAATATTTACTTAAATTTGTCAGAAAATTTCTCTGCAACCCTGTCACTGTAAGAGATACCCACGTGGCTAGGAGCAAAACTATCTAAACTGTGAGACTGACAGCCAAAATTGATTGCCACTTGATAAGCCTAACAAATTCACCATCAATGAATTGACCCTTGTTGCGTGGCCCTGCTTCAACCTCTAGAACTGGAATGTAAAAACATTGGTTCAGTTGTGCAGCCCTCAACCCATAGATCTTGAGTCTTTTTCACTGTAATGTACAGTAAGGAATATACTTTATATACTTTACAGCACAATACACACACACACAAACAATTCACATTGTCCCTACTTCAGGCAATGCATCCTGATATCTCCTGCTGTATTTCTTTTCTCTTTATTTTTAAATGATGGTTACAACCCACTAACACCATTTCATTTTTTTCTTTTTTTCTCAGTATTGAAGATTGACCCCAGGGCCTTACATATGCCAGACAAGTGCTCTGCCACTAAGCTACATCCCCAGCCCAACACCATTTCCCAATCATTCACTTGGTTGTGACCTGCAAATTGAAAAACCTTGTAACAGATGGATATGCCAATTCCCCTGATCTGATCTTTACACATTCTATGCATGAACTGAAATATCACACTGTACCTCCAAAGACGTATAATTATGTACCAACTAAAAACTGCAATATATTTTTAAAAAGAAAACCTGTATAGAAAAACCTGTTTAACCTTGATTATATAGTAAAAGGCTAATATTTCTACAGAACCAAACAAACATGTTAAACTCCACGTTGGTGAAAACGCTGGTTGCAATTCCACCATGACATTCAGGGATACAGTTCTCCACAGCAGTGAACTGCTGCTGCTCCAGATCCTGCAACGAAACTGTGGGGAGATTGTCCAGCTCCAAATTAGGGGTGGCCACCAAGGCCTGGCAAAGTGCTGAGAATGCAGCTAAGGAGCTGGAGGGATGTGCCTTGATCACAAGACAGCCCCGAATTGTCCCTTCCCCTTTCTTATGCCAAACCTACCTGTCTCATTTTCCATGGTAGGCCTTGCTATCTGCTTCCTAGGAATTGCTCTTTTCCTCCTTCCACTAATAAACCTAATGCCACCTTAAGCTTTCCATTGCCTATCCTGTTCTAGAATTGAGTCACTGATCCCCCAAGGTACCTCATCAAAGGGTTGTTGTCCTGATGGTAAGGTGGTAAAACAGGGTAAAAGCTCACAGCTGTATTTGCCTAATTCCTTTTTTCCCCTTGAGCCAGAGGGAAAGATGGAATTGCACTCCAGATTCTTGTGGTAGTATTTCAAGTGCAGTAAAGTTGATTCATCACTGTTTCAAGAAAAACCAGACTTGGGGTGTACTGACAGGACTTTCAAATCATCTGGCTAAAGCCATCGTTTTATGTTATTTCTAATTCAGTGACATGGAACTATCAAGGGAGAAATGATAAAAACCCATGCCAAGTGCTGCTGTAGAAAGTCTCCCCATCTCGCCATGCATTTAAACAAATTGGATACTGATGATACTTCAAGTGCAAAATGCTGTGGGCCCATTCTGCCCTTTTGAGTTCAATTAGATTTATAATTACCCAGTAAAAGGAAGCACACCAGGAAGGAGCAACGACTTTCATTATGAACTTCTTTAAAGTTAAGAGCTGAGGAACAGATTTCAATGTGCAATTGTTCTCCAATGACAATTTTTTTTTTTTTCTCCTTAGTACTGGAGATTGAACCCAGGGACACTCAACCACTGAGCCACATCCCCAGCCCTATTTTGTATTTTATTTAGAGACAGGGTCTCACTGAGTTGCTTAGTGCCTCACTAAGTTGCTGAGGCTGGCTTTTGAACATGCGATCCTTCTGCTTCAGCCACCTGAGCTGCTGGGATTACAGGTGTGTGCCACCACTCTGGGCTAAGATGCTGCTTTTTTTATGAACTCTTTTTTTTCCCCCTTGTCAGTTTTGATCCTCTTCATGTGTCCCTCTCCAATGGACTTGAACCGGCCCTACTGGATGCAAATAGCAAAAGTTAGCATTTAAGATGAAGGCTCAGTAAAGCCCTACCTGTATTCAGGTATTCTTCTGACATTACATCCTTTGCAGCGGAGCTTTCTACATTGGAGTCAGCCCAAAACTTAATTTAGGAAAAAAGTTTGATTATCATTCTTTCAGTTACAAGGCCTTTATAAAGCAAAGTGCTTTCTTGGCATCTTTATTAAATTTTTTTTTCCTTCCATAGGCATGCAAGTGTCTTTAAAGAAGGAGAAAGGCTGAACTCTGGAACTGACTCAATAAACAGGTGAACATGAAGTACTCAGTTGGCAAAGCTTGGAAAATGTAGAAGTGAAAATATTATATCAGTGTTTGAATGTCCTGAATGCTTTGCCACACATGTTGGATAATCCTAGTGAAATAGGTACAAACCTATATTGAAACTCCAGCCCCACATTAGGCATGATGCTAATGAGGAGATAGCAGGCAAGGTCCCCATTTGAGTAACTTAGCATCATTCAAAGAAATCCTGTTACTTTTGGCACCTATTGAACTTCTAGCCCCAGTAAAATGCTGGGAAATTTTGTGTTGCTGCTCACAAAGACTGACTGAGGAGCTATAAGTGATTACTACACTATCATTGCTCAAAAAAAAAAAAAAAAACTTCAGTTGTATGGTACCCAATAATCACTTGATATAAATTTGCTGACTGATTAAGAGGTGCCTGATTATTATGCAAAGGACACATTTATTTTTTTCTGGAAGCAGCAATGTACAGTGGCAAGAATTTGAGTTAGAAGTCTTTCCTTAAAATTTGCCAGCTAAGTGCTTTGAGACAAGATATATAATCTCCCCATGGTCTGTTTCCAAGTCTGTAAAATGGGAAGAACTCTGTCTACCCCAAAGAGGAGCTGTAGGGGAATTCAATGGGCTGACAGTCTGCAAAGTTCCAACACATGGAAGGCTCTGACAAATGTGAGTTGAATCAAATCCTTAATTATTCATTCTCAGGAAAGAGTTTGTCCCTAATGTTCATCTTTCCACTGGTAATTGTGATCTACATTTTTTTTTTGTTCTCTTGATTATCTAATTGTCCTGCTCCCTTAAAAATAATCAATTTCTTTGGCAAAATACAGAAGCAAGCAAAAATAAAAAGAATATTAAATATTTGCGTAGCAACAAAAACAATTAAAATCTTCTTGGAGATGTTAATGCGCTCACAAAGCCAACCAAGCTCTGTCAGGGAGGCAGTGAATCCAAAAGTGACTTCTCTGGAGAAGGGCCACTGTAGCTTTTAACAGAGAACACAACTGATTTTAATTTTATGCCATCCTCTTACAAGAATGGTTTCTTGAAAGTTAGTCACCTAGCCTAACATTATCATTGTTGATTACATTAATGTGAAGAGTTACAACAGATGCTGAGGTACTTCCCTTCAAATAACATGAAAATAGGATCCAAGGAAAAAGGAAGAGATACTAGGGAAGGGGGCAGGAGTCTGCCGAATTAAAGGTGCCGAATTAAAGGGGCCACTCTAAACAGATGCTCAGCCATGCAGGAGACTGACAGCTCCAGGATGTGACTAGGCAGACAGTCTGAGCTGCCTCCTCCCTTCTGCCATAGGAGATGATGATCAGCAACTGACACATGAATAGAAGAGTTAGACCTGTACCTGGAATTGCAGTGATGAGCTCTTGTTCCAGCCAACAAGCCGGCTGAGCAGTTGGAGAATAGAAAAATGCAAATGTCCTGGACCTCCTCAGTCATCTGTTTGGAACCTAAGTTGGTTGTTTCAGGAAGATCAGGAATTACCCTTAGGAAAAGATGGCAATTTAAAAACTAGCCCAGAGTTGTTCTTTTATTTCAGGTGGTTTTTGATTTCTAAAGGTATTCAAATGTAATTTTTTCCCCTGAACATTTTAATACTTAAAAAAAATTTTTTTAAACTTCCTCAAAATTAGATTCAGCTTATTTTTTTTGCCAATACCCTATCTCCAAAGAAGGAAGTGAATCTTTAAAACAAAACTTTCAGAAGGTCTGAGTTATCAAAAGTAATTTAAAACAATATGAAACAATAATTTCCATGATCTTACTCTGCCTGATCCAACATCCATTTTACCTAAAAATGTGTTGGCAATGTTTTACATATGTTAATGAGCTATGCCATTACTCAGGGATTTTATGCCACTCTATTTACTATTAAAGAAGATAGGGGTAATTTTCCAAGCATCTTGAGCTCTTCTCAAAGAAAAGTCATCCTTAACTTACTTTTTCCTCCTCTCAGACTGGGATAGGATACAACTTGCATTCTAGTTCACAAAGTTGAGGAAAATAAACACTTCCATGTAAGCTTCCACACACTGCCATGTTTTGCTGCAGTGTGACCCTGCAGATTCTGCCCACTAAATCACCTGAAGCTGCCAGTGCATCCCACAGTTGCCAAGAACTCTGTGGGAAGGGGAGGGCTCTCTGCCGAGCATGTCCTGTGTTTCAGTCAATGCTGCAACAGTATGCTTACTTTTGCATCTTAAAATTATATTTGTAATTTAATTAGGAACGGAAGTCAATGATAGGCATCTCATTTGGAAATGCAGACTGGTACTAAACTCAAAATCAAGATCAATTTCCCATCTCATAAATTGTATTTTTTTTTTTTTTTTCCAGTGTGGTGTTTGGCCTTAGTGCCTCACATCTTCTCAGCCTATCTGTACTTCCCCTCTGGCTATAGCCTCATGCTAGCTGTGGCCTGAGAGCGCCTCACTCCAGTTCTGTATCTTTATCGCTCACTTCTGCCCCAGGAGAAGGATGCCTGTGGTCACCTGATCAGCTTTTGCACAGGTGCAAACCTTGAAATGTGGACGATTAACATCTCCTGGCACAGTGTTTGTCCAATGAGGACAGTTGCTGGTGGGAGTGTTAATCTACCCTTGCCCATTCCTCAGGTGAACAATTGCCAGGCACAATCAACATAGCCCTTCAGAAGGTTCCCTGGGGATCAAGCCCCACCCACCCAAACAGAGGAAACCATCACCAGCTGGAGAGAGCTCCCCTGGCTGGCTCCCTCCTCCTTACTCCTGTTCCTCTGTCTCAGGCTCTGCTTTTTGTGGGTACAGACTAAACTCCTACCAATGGTGGCTGTTTCTTCTTGATCTCAGCAACCTCCAACATTCTCTCCCTTTTTAAATGTTGTCAATCTGATAATAAATAAATATATCGCACTGTTTTAAGGTACATGTGTATGAGTAAGTCAAACATTAAATCCACTTTTAAAAAAACCACAATCAAGAATCAGTAATTTCTTCTAAAATCAAAATCATAGAAAAATGCTTTGTTGCTTCATTTCCCTCCCCTAGATAAAGCATTATTATTTTTTTTAATTTTCACCCAGCAAGGACAGAGCCTGATTAGAAGTCTTTCCTATTGTCTGATGGCCCTTCAAATGTTCAAGCAAAATAAATGAATAATGGCTATGTAATCTGAATTTATGCTTTCATCTGTACGTGACAGGCTTTCATTAAGTGATAGAGCTGGAAGGAGTGTTAAATGTCATCTAGTTCATTTTCCACACTTTGAAAATGAAACATGGGGGCCAGTAAAGAGAAGTAACTGATGGTTCACTCAACATGCCTCCGACAGCGGTGGCCCCAAAGGGGGACTCTCAACTCTTTGGTGCTTTTCCTACTAAATACTGCTGCCCTTTCTTTATGAATGATCATTTGGTTTTTCTAAAGCATCCTCACTCACAGTACCTAGCCAAAAAACCATTATTAGTCACCTTTCTGTTGCTGTGACAAAATAACAGATAATAAATTTAATAAAGGACACTTTTATTGGCTCACAATTTCAGAGGTTCTAGTCCTTGGTCACTTGGGCCTGTTAGTTTGGGCCTGTGATAACACAGGGCATCATGGAAGGAGCATCTAGAGAGAAGGCCGGTTTATCTCATGGCTGCAAGGAATCAAAGAGAAAGGAAGAAGGGTCCCAACATCCCCTCAAGGGCACATTTCCAATGATCTAACTTCCTTCCAGATGCCACACATCCTAGAGCTTCAACCACCTCCCCAAAGTGCCACAGACTAGTGACCAAGCCTTCAACACATGGGACTTCAGAGGACATTAAAGATCCAAATTATTGCAAACTCCATTTGCCATTGAAATAAGGTAAAAGAAAGTTATAATTTAGCTGGGAATGGTGGTACACATCTAAAATCTAGCTACATGGGAGGCTGAGGCAGGAGGATCGTGAGTTTCAGGCCTTGTAACGGTGAGCTCCTGAAAGTTTTTTGAAGTTTATTACTAGAAGACTGGGATCCCAGCATATATGGCTCTTCTGTGATGACATAAAACATGAGGTCAACACAAGCATCTAAATATATCACAAAACAAAATGAAGAGCTGCTAATGCAAAACCAAAACCAATAAACAAAGAGTATCAGGTATCTTAAATTTTTGAGAAGCCTCTATTTACAAGAAAAAAGGAGCCTGGAAATCTACATTTCATAAGACTGCATTCCAGAGTTTAATGTGTCTGATTGGAAATATTAGGGATCTCCTTAAATTTTCACATGTATTCTTTTTACGAATGATAAAATTCTACCTAGTGAAAATTAAAAGTCATTGAGGTGATTCATATATTTGAAACAAATGAGCTTTAAATGCATAATTTTAATTCCTACTATAGTCAATTAACCTATAATAAGTCCTCCTTAAGCATAGGAAGGAGATAGTGAAGTGCCTACTGACTGCTCTGTACCTTCAGTAATTCCAACTTTCTTTATTGTCATCCCTGTTCCATTTTGAGTTCCCCCAAATGGTAGTGCTTGGAACAGGATTCTAGTTGATTTGGGAGGTGACACAAACACAAGGGAGTGGGGAGATAAGACAGGGAAGCAAGCTGACAAAGGTTGTATTTTCAAGCTGGCTACCACTGTGGGTGATTGGAGTTTAATCCTGGGGGGGGGGGGGGGGGAGACAACGAAAAACTAGAAATCCTTGTGGAACACACCCCTGAATTATCTCATCCAAAGGGGAAGAGAGCTAGTATGTTGATCATTGCTTAACAACCAGCTCTGGTAGAGGGTAAGAGAACCCTGATTTGTAGCATTTGTCAATTTCTACGGCGTAAATACTCCCTGTGTTGCTGATTTCAAGCTACAAGTGTGACTTTGCTGAAGTTGGAGTTGGAAAGAACCCATGCACTCTGGGTCCCCATTAATCCATGCAAGTCACCTCCAGTTGCCACCCCTGTCAATCTCTCCATCAAGGCCTCAGGCTGCACAGGATCTGACGGTGGGGGCACCCCCTTCCACCCTGTCATCTAGTCAACAAAATAAGCTTCAGAGATATAGGTGCTGCCATGAAAATTGGGCTTGTGTGTACCAAAGTAGTGGTGAGGACAAGGGAAAGACTGAGGCTCCAAAGGTGACTCCTATACCATGTTAATGACTAAAGTGTGTACATCCAAAGGTCACATTGCCAAGCATGGAAGAGCTGAGATTCTAACACAGGCCTAGCTGACACCAAAACCCTCCTGTCTTTGTGTCACACTGCTTTTCCCAAAGAAAGTTTTAAGTCTCACAATGCATTAGTGAACAAAGAAAATTATATTGTATTATTTAGGGTAGATTAAACTGCTATACCAAATAGATCTAAACATGTATTGGTTCAAGACAATAGAATTTTATTCCTGGGAAGAAACTGATGTCCTCTGGGGGCCTGGGGGTCTGGGGGGCTGTCCTCCTTACAGACGTTCCAGAGACCCTTTCATTCCCTTGCTCTGCAATCCCTTGGGCCATTGTAGTCATTTGCATCCAGCTGTGCCATTTCTTTTAAATTGGCAGCTCACATACCTAGCTGCAAGGCATGCTGGAACACATAGTTCCTGGCCAGGCAGAGGCTTCCCAGTACACTTGGATGGTAATGGATGAGAAAGGAGAGAATTTTGTGGGCAGCTGTCTCTACATTTTTCTGTAGACTATTTAAGCTAGGCTATTATTTTCCTTTTTTAAATAATTAATTTTAAGACCTGTAGTAATTCAAAGGTAAATTTTTCTGTCTGGTCTACAAGAAAAAATTTTTTTTTCAAATAGAAAAGTTGGTTCACTTAGATGGACCAAAAAAAAAATAATAATAATAATTCATATAAAGCTATTGCATGTACAGTATAAGCCTAATAATAAGTACATTTCATGTGTCAGAAAATAAGTTGCATTTATATAAAGGCCTACAGAAAAAAAAAAAAAAAAAAAAAAAAAGAAAAGTTGGTTCAACTTAAAACTTAGAGTTTAAAAAAAAATGCAAAGTGGGCTAGGGCTGTAGCTCAGTGGTAGAGCCCTTGCCTTGAATGTGCGAGGCACTGGGTTCAATTCTCAGCACAACATAAAAAATACATAAATAAAAAACAAAGATTTCAATCTCCCCTCCAAAATATTTTTTTTTAATGTAAAGTGTAGTATCTCAAACCCTTTCTCAATTCAAAGGGGTATATTGGTAAAGATCCTCAAGGTATAATTTTTACTTCTATGTTTAGGCATTAGGGAATAAAAGATGCATGGAGATAAGAACTTTAAAAGATCTAGTGAATATTTTTATGTTCACTAAGAAAGTAAGAACTAACTACAAAAAGGCAACAAAGATATTCTAGATTTGTTAGTAATGATGAACATGTATTGCAGCTTTGAGGTTAAAAGAATGGACTATGGAGCCTATTCTAAGTTGAAATTTTGTCTCTGCTGCTTCCCCTCTCTGGGCTTCAGTTTCTTCTTCTGTAAAATGGAGATGCTGATAGTGTCTACTGCATAGGGTCATTATGTAGATTAAATAAGTCAATATTCATGAAGTGCTTATCACTGTCCTGGCACATAGTTGATATTCAATACATGTTGATAATTATTTTAATAGTAATTTTTAGCAAGCTTTGCAGTCTAGAGTCTTCCAGGATTCTCTTCCTACAACCTTTCAGATTTGTTTTATGTGTTGCAGGTGGTATACACCTAGAGATATTTTTTCTTTCTTTTTATGGAGTTCCATTCTGAATGTTCAATGCCATTTGGTTTTATGACCCTTAGAACCACCTTGACCCAAATCCACTTCTCAAGTTTCCACCTCCTGCCTCCCTCCACCAATAATCTTCAGAGACTCTCTGAAGCACAGTGAAGTGGAGGCTAGTTGAGAGACTTGCTACTATAACATCACCTACAGTGCTCTTGTAAGAGATCATTTACCACACAGATGACAAGATTTCTGGACTTAAAACATCTGGGAACACCTGGGAAGTGTGGTGTCTGGGAAAAGCATGGAGAAACCAAGTTCCAGCCCCATCTCTTCTGCAAGTATTACATAATAAATATCTACAAGTCTGAGAGAACAGCTTTTGGCCTATTCTCAAGGTTATATTCTTAGGTTTCCATGTCCACCATGTCCACAAACAGAACTATGATATGAATAAATCCATATACTGATGGATCTGAAATTCTGTGATTCAGCCCAATAAATACCCACTAATAAAACTGTAGATGAGACTGTTTTGAATAAATGAAGAAAAACAAACAACATCCCCAGGATGGAGAAAATTTCGGGTATATACACAGTAGGTGATAAAAATATAATAAATGATATACAAGCTGAAATATTTCTGCCAGTCAAACATCTTTTCATTTTAATGCCTGTGATATTTAGGCACAACCAAAAAATGTCAAATGTTTAACTGAATCCTTCAAATGAACTTGGCAGAGGAACTGAAGTGTGACTTAGGTGATTCCCAGAAGCACTGTGTGGGAGCAGTCATCTGTAAAGCATTGGTATAAATGTTACTGAAATTGTCATGGCGTATAGGAAATCATTACAAGGTTTATATCTGGGTGAGAATAAAGAGCTTGGAAATGGTAACTGGAGTTTTTAGTTCAGAAGCAACCTTGTAAGAAATATGTCTCCTTCATGTCATTAAAGAAATCAAATTAAGGTAAGTCAGAGTCAACAGTAGCTTTGACATATGCCTCTGTGCAGTGATAAAAAGCAGGATTCAAGCAGCTCCAAAACCAAAGCAAGAGACTTAATCATGCTTAAGACTCAGGAAATTGGGTAGGAATCCATGCAGTTAAATGCTCTTCAAAACAGACTTTCTATTAACATATGCAAAGGAAGGATACCCTTTTTAAAGTCAAGCTGGTCCTTTGGTGGATAATCTAAGAAATTCAGTGTGTCTTCTTGCAGATGCATAACAGCCAGAATGTTTCCATAAAAGATTACAAGAAAAATTAATCTAAGCAACAGAATCTATGGGAAAGACCAGCACTTAGGTTTCTTCCTGATGTTGTATAATGGTTGTATAACTAGCAGACTATCACTGCTAGTTAATAGTGTTGCTTTTGGTCCCCAGTTTCAATCATCCTACAGATAGAGGCAAAAGTCAACCTCTCACTGGAATCCTGTTTTTACTTTGCTACTCTGGTTAAACAAAATTGGTGGGAAGTTGGAACCATTTTGAAAGGTTAAAGGGTTCCTCTTTTCTCACTTGAGTATCTAAATATGTGTGCAGATTTGAAGAATTTTTGGATCTAAATAAACAATGAGGAAAGTTTATCCCTTTCAGTTTAGAACTTGGTGGGTGTGACAATCTGGGAAGACCTGGGAAAGAGCTACAGTTTGGTTTGGATGATACGCTTGACTGCCTTTAAAAAAGCATATAATTATAATCTAAATGTAGACCCCCAAATTAACAGATTTATCTAAACTTTCAAAATTTGTATCATTGGATGTAATGATCTAAAACCATCTTATGGCAGATGTCAGAGCAATATTCAAAACATTTAACTAATATGAAATCAGGACCCTTTTAAGAATCCTTCTGATGTCACCTTTTCAGTTAACGTTATGCCTAAGAAGGGGTCTTTCATTTGATATATTCTCGAGAAGTCAAAATAATTATTTTGTAGATTGTTCAAGTTTTGTCTAGGTACATTAAGACTGACTCTCCTTGCTCTGCGTGAGAAACCCCTCCTTCTCCTCTCCTTGCCCCCTGTCTTAATAATTAACGTTTCACAAAATAAATCTAGAGACATTGCTCCAGGTTCTGGGAGATTTCCCAACCTAGACAAAACGGCTAGAGGAAAGGAGATGGAGGAAATAAACGCGACACAGAAGGTCTACTCGGTTGAAAAAAAAGTCGAAAATCATTAACATGTAAATGTTGCTTTCCGGTCCCAAAGCACCTTCTCGCGGTCTCCCATGGTCTACAAGAGTTTCCAACGCCACGTTCGACAATCAGGGTATTGCAGGGGTGGGGACTGGGGAACCCGGCCCGTCACCTGACTGCCGGAAAGAAGGACGTGCAGCGAGAAGCATCGGATTCGGGGAGGGCCAAGACCTGACCGAAGATGACAAAAAAGAGCTCTTCCCGGCACAGCGCTGGTTCCTACCCTAAACGTGCGCTCTGTGGTTCTGTATATGCCTGCCTTTCCTAAGACAGCCGAGGGAAAAAATAAAGATCTGCAGGGACCCCCGCTCCTCCTTGTCTCTCTAGCCGGTGGGTGTTTGTGCGGCGGTGGTGGTGGTGGTGCGGGTGGGGGGTGAGGGTGCTGTCCCAAATCAGCAGTTTCAGGATGTGAAGTGGGCACAAGAAACCTTAAAGTTTTGTGATTTATAACACGAGGTGGGGATGGGACAAAAGAGAGGGAATGCTTTCTTCAAAAAAACAAAACTTTTATTTACTTTTGGTCCGCAGCAGCACGTCTGGTTAACGTTGGCTTTCGCTTTGCAGCAAGCGACAATCCTGGGCGCCACCTGCGCGTTGGGCGCGGAGCGGGCTGGCTGGGGGTGGGAGGCTGGTCGGCGCCGGGACCCAGAGATTCACTCCAACGAGCAGTGCGAATGACAGACTGTAAACCCTCCGACCTGCGTCCCCTTCAAGTACCATGAATCCAAGTTCGAACTAATTAATTCGCTCAGAACCTGCAACTCCCGTAGGGCGAGCTCCCAGCCCCCACCTTCACCTCCCAAACTGGGCCGAGATTGCCGCAAAGGGGAAGAGGCGCAAAGCTACCATCAAGCCACCGTCACTCGCCCGTGTGGCCGGTAATACCTGGCTGCGCCGCGGCTGCAGTACGCAGAGCCCAGAGCGCCCAGCGCGGGCTCTCGGAGCCCACCGTGCCCGCCCGCGCCGAGTCCCGCACACAGACCACTCCCTCCCTTCCACCTGCGGCCGCCGCCTCCACCCGCGCACCCTTCGCCTCCGCCTCCGCCTCCCGCAGGCAACCGCGCAGCCCCCTGCGGATCCTTCAGGCCGGGCGCTGGCGGGCCGCGCTCACGCAGATAGCGCAGGCGGTCCTACGCTGGCGGCGCAGCGCCCGCCCGTCCGCCCGCCCCCTGCGCTCTCCCCGCCCCCTCCCTCCCTCGCAGGGGCCGAGCGAATGTAGCCCGCGAGAGAAAATGGCGGCGGCGGCGGGGAATCGCGCCTCGTCGTCTGGATTCCCGGGCGCCGGGGCGACGAGCCCCGAGTCAGGCGGCGGCGGAGGGGCTCTCAAGGCGAGCAGCGCTCCCGTGGCAGCCGCAGGGCTGCTGCGGGAGACCGGCAGCGGGGGCCGCGAGCGGGCTGACTGGCGGCGGCGGCAGCTGCGCAAAGTGCGGAGTGTGGAGCTGGACCAGCTGCCCGAGCCACCGCTCTTCCTCACCGCCTCGCCGCCGTCCTCCTCCACTTCCCCGTCGCCGGAGCCCGCGGACGCGGCTGCGGGTGGAAGCAGTTTCCAGCCTGTGGCGGTGCCGCAGCCCCACGGATCCACAAGCCGCGGCGGCGGCGCCCACCCTCTGGAACCAGCGGCCGCGCCGGACAGCGGCGCCCCGAACCCCGTGGGGGCCGAGCCCGGGGAGAAACCGGCGCCTGCCGCCGAGCCGCCTCCTGCAGCGGCCCCCGCCGGGTGAGCAGCGCGCCTGGGGTGCGGCGGGTCCTGGGCGGAGGGAGGATAATGAATGAACCCCTGGCACCACGCACGGAGTCCCGGGGCTCGGCGCTGCGGGGCTCGGCACCGCTCGTCCGGACCTGTGCCCACAGCCGTCCCAGAGCCCTCCAGGGTCGGGCGGCGCCCAGGTCCCAGCCCGGGGACTGGACGAGGACGTGCCGGAGAGTTTGTTATTGTTTGCAGACATGTGACAGGCGTGCGAGCCGCGCTGCGGGGTCCCGTTGGGGAAAGGTGTGGGGCCCCGGCTGGCTTTGTGGGTCTCCCGGGACCGGGGCTCCCCGAAGAGCACGGACGTCCCGGGGCTGGGCCAGGGTGGGTACCAGCCCAGCGGCGGCTCCCCTAGGCGGGTGTCCCTGAAGGACTGGGGGCCGAGGCCCGAGCTGGGCGGGCGGAGGTCGGAAAGGGGCGGGGTGGACTGGGAAGCCCAAGGTCGGGTGGGGGGCACGGAGGGCCGAGGAGAAGGCGGCAGGTCCCCGCGCCGTGACAGGCAGAGCCCTTGGGCCCGCCGGAGCTTAAGTGCCCGGCAGGGACCAGGACCGGACCCGGGCGCAGGCGGCGCGCGTAGAGCGCCAGCCGCTGGGCTCGGGTGGACAGCCGGGTAACGCCTGTCAAAGCGGCACCGGTGGACCGCTGCAGAATCGACTGGGCTTGTGGTCTAGTAGGACGTGTGGTTTTTCGAACTGCGTCCCCCAACTGCTTCTTGTGTTCTTGGGAATTCATACTGCATCACTAAGACTCGAGTGACTTCTGTTTGGAGTTTGATTTTGGCCTTTTTGAAGTTTGCATTTGGCGGAGTGGTGTAGGAGCCAGGACCGGATGTGTCAGCCATTCAGTTTCAAAGCGGTGGTGGCTGCTCCCCGCAGCCCCTGCGGCGTGGCTGGGAACCGCAGCGCTGGTGCGGTGCTGCCTGCTTGGTGCAGCTGCACCAGCCGCCCGCCGAATTCCAGGGGTCACGGTGCTGTGGGCTTCGGCTCAGATGGGTCTTATGGGGCACATGAAGTACGAGATGTGTAAGGTAATTTAGCTCCTTGGCTTCATCCTGTTTGGGCTATTGGACCTTTTTCTGTTAAAGGAAGTTCAGTGTGACAGCTATAATCCTTGTTTAAAAAAAATGATAGTGAATGCAAAAGCACAGAGTGTTGAGGGACATTTAGAGTTGCTGGAAATATTTTTGTGATAGTGACTCGCTGTTCTATAGAATTCCCTGACATTTGTTAAGGAAGTAAAGTGTGTCTTACTGTGAGATGCGTCAGACAGTAGGAATTCCTGGTTTGGGTTGATTCTTTAAAGTGATTTGATCAATTTTTGTGCACTTGTTTGTTGGTTTAAAAACATTGTCTGTTTTTTACTTGGAAGTCTTCCCCTACTAAAGAAAAATCTAAAAAATATATTCAGCACTGTACCATGGTGATATTAAGATGAAAGGAGATTTGTGACTGTGGTACAGTTTTCTATATGCAGTGGTACACACAACTTAGTCTTACTAGCAGATATGTTGCTCCACGGTTTCTTGTTTCTGTGCAGATTGGATTAAAACTACTAAATTCTTAGAAGGCAATTGTTACTACATAAAATTCCAGATTTAAAAAAATTTAGCCCCAACTTCGAGAAACGCTTTATCTATTTTTTGGGTATAATAAATAATTTGTGGGATTCAGACTGAGTAATCCATGCATAATTTTTGTTTTCTTTCTTTAAGGGGTGGATTTTAATTGCACAGTATATTAAATAATGGATTAGTAAGCATAATCTTTTTCAAAAAATAGTTTTATTAAAAGAATGCTGTTGGTTCATCCCAAAAGTCATATGCAGAGATTTCATTTGTAACAAAACATTGATCCCTATCTTTTGAAATGTGATTTTTTTTTTTCAGTTTTCTTGACAGTGGGCTTGTTAGTCATTTGAATCTCTTGGTGTAAAAACTTTGATTATGGAGAAAAGACTTGTATCATAGTATTCATATATTTTAATTGTGTTGTCAGGTTTAAAGTCTTAGAAAAAAAAGTGATTATAAGTAGTCCTATAAGAACTCAGTTGAATTATGCATTTTCCTCTTTTCGACAGTAGTTTCATTCATACTTTCAAGAGGAAAGTCTAACACTTTAAGATTTTAAAATATTTTTGTTTCAGAGCAGTAGTAGGGATCTGAAGCCCCCTCCTGCCTGTCTATAGCACTATTGTATTTTTAAAAGAGAATTTTGTGATTTTTTCCTTCAGAATTTCCTTCAGTTTATAATTTCAGAAGTAGAAATTGGAAGTAAAGAAAAAACATTTCTAAATGATAAATTATATAAATAATACCCATTAAAATCAAAGATTTTATGTCCGTCCCTCTTCTTCAGGGTAATAACTGAAATCATTGAAAGTTTAGTGCCTGTAAGTGGCGCCCAAGGGTTTGGGATTTTTTCCTTGTATTACAGAATTAGGGGCTTTTTCTTCCTATTTACTGTCTTTGAAGAAAAATTACAGTGTTGCTCTTCATTGAACAGGCTATTGTGAGTTTGGTAGATATAATTACTCCATCCTATTTTTGTAACTTAAAAAACCAAACTATCAATTTGCTGGCCCATGAAAGAACAAGATATGCTGTACTTGTTAGTGTTAGTTTTTGCTTAAAACTAAGAATATTTCATAGGCTGCTTTTATATTCTCATATAGCCCTCAGTTTCACTTCCTTTTAGAAGCTGTTGAAATGAAAATATAGTTTAGTGACCTATTACTAGAGAGGACATGTAAGAGTTATATTAGCTAAAAATAAGTCCTTTAGAATTAAGTAGGCAGTTTTTTATAAAACAATAGAAGTAGTCACATAAGTTAGTGTTACATGAATCTGTGTTGTAGTTATAAATTGTCTCCAAATTCCATTTTAAATCAGGTAAGAAAATACATTCTTCAAAGATTAACCTTATTAAATATAATTCTGGAAGAGAAATATCAGAGCTAGAATTGTTGCCAACTTTTGTTTTCTTTTCATATCTGATCTTGGCAAGAGTGACTGGTTAACCAACATTCCTTAATATATGATTTCCAATACACTATAATAACTCCATTTTGTTAGATAGGAAAAACAGGAAGTAACCCTGTTCATTGATATTCTTTCACGTCTTCTATAGCACCTCAAGCAAAATATGTTGCATGTTTTAGAAATGGTCACTGACTTGTCAACTTGAAGATTTCAAAATGTGGGAAGAAAGGAGTGTTCTTTTGGTTTCACCAAGAGCAAAAAAACTAGCTACAGCTTGCCTAGGCTGAGTCTGCTAATCAGTCCTTGACACTGCCTGTGTGCATTCCAAAGGAAGAAGTGATGGGGTGGCAAATAGTGGGTCATGATTTGCCTCAAGTTATAATATGGGGCAGTCAGAAGTGCTCTGAGTTAGAAAGCACTACTTTTACATTCTGTATCCCCCAAATATATATGTGTGTGTGTGTGTGTGTGTGTGCGCGCGCGCACACACACACACACACAGCCCTCTAAGGCATTGTAATTTCTGCTTTCAGGAGGTTGAGACCCATTAGAGATGGTAAAGCTCCATGATCATACAACTAGAAAACAGCTAGGATGTAACCCAAAGTCAGCCTGACTCCTGCGGTCCATTGCTTTTTGTCACTATGTGCTGCTTCCATTTTCTTTTTCAAACTCCCTGAAAGTTTTAAGAAGGAAATTGTTTTCTGCAGGAGTCCTAATGGACCACTGGCTTGGTCTCTACTCAGGGCTGCATCCATCTGCTAATACTTACATGATGCATATCTTTCTGAAACCTGGCCTTATACACCTAATACAAGTAAGTTATATTCATGTTCCCCCATCATGCAAGAAAGAGAGGGCAAATGATTAGTGTTGAATGTTTCTTAGATTTATTGATTTTTTTTTTTTGCTGTATTAAATCATAAGTGAAAGGAGATAAATAACCTGTAATTACTATCACTCATTCATCTTGATCACCACACAGGGTGAGAAACTTAAAGTATTGCTGGATCCCTACCTCTTTGTTACTGTATGAGATTTCGTTCAACATTTTTGAACCTCTGCAAGGTAGAAGGTAGTAGAGGAAAAGGTCAGCAGTGCATAGCCTCTGTTTTGTTTGGTAGGTGAGGATATGGAGGAGCACACAGATGAAAAATTAATGCTGAATCTCATCTATAACATTCTACACCATATTCCTGTCACCAAACAGTGTTACCTTCCTAACTTTCTGAGGAATTAATTGCCCTTAGTAGTTGTGAGGGGTGGTTTTGTCCTCTCTTCTGCTTATACATTCAGCCTACTAGTTTTTGCCCTTTTCCTTTGATGTCTTTCCCTTCTCTTAGGAAACACATGCTGTAGTTTAGGGTCACAGAAATGGAAAAAGAAATGTAGGTACAGACTAATTTCAAAGTATTTTTCTGCCTACTCTTAGAGGAATATATATGAGCTGCAAGTTCAGACATGATTTTTTTTTTCTCTGCAAGACAAAATTAAAATGAGGGCATGAGGAGCAAGAAATTTAGTATCTGCCAATGCTCGTTTTAAAATTCAGTCTTTATTATTAATAACAGCAACTCTGCTAGTTAAGGAAACAACGTAGGGAAATGTAAAAATATGCTCTCAGGCATAAGATGATCAAGAAGATACCCTTGTTTTCATCTGCCTATGGCATTGTCACCATTGATTTAGGTATGTTTGGTATGGAAGGGAGTTCTGTGTTATTAGTGACTGAGTCCTTTGCAATGCCAGGATGGTTAGTTTGATGTAATAGATTGAGATGTAGAATGCTAAGGAGACTCATAAGACCCAGTACGTATGTATTTCTGAAAGAACACATCTGTCACCTGGGATTTATTAATGTGACCATTAGACCTCTTAAAGACTAGAGGAAGTTCTTGGAGCCACATGGTACAAAATACACAGTTCTATCATTAGTGTATTAACTAAGTTTATCACATGCAAGCGTGGTGATGATGGCTACGTATGGAGTGAGGAGAGTGGATACTGGGCTATGTGTGGAAGCACTGTATTTGACAAATAGATGTTATCATTATTTTCTGTGTTGCTAAATAATCATTTAACTGATATGTTATCAAATAATCTTCAAACTGGTCTTACAGCGTTCTGAATATCAAATATCAGCTGTTAACAAACTAGGAATTCTATCTTATTCTTTGTACCATCTCCCAGCATTAGTTTTTATGTTTTGTACATTGCTTGGTATTTAGTTGCAGTAGTTGATATTTAATGAGTCATTGATCATTATGACCAATTCAATATAGTGTAAAATTTAATTAGTATATTTCAGTGACTTAAGTGTAGTTCTAAAACATTGGCGCAATGCTCAAGCTGTCAAATAATTGAGAAAATTGAGTTCCTTTGTTTGAAACAGCATCTAGTTACTTAGGTTAATGAGTAAGCCCTCTTGATTTTCTTCTAAGCCTTGGCAGTTCTTCCTTGGTGGCCCATCTTCATCCTCTGGAACATTAATGTAAAAAAGCCCTTAGGGCATTCCTAGGCCTTCTCTCATTCTGTCTCCTCCATACGAACTGAGATTCATTAGTGCCCTTTAATCAGTTATTGTCCATTTACAAATGATTTCAGAGGTTATTTTCCTGGTCACATCTCTCTGAAACTTCAGACCTACACATGTCTGAATGACACTTCTACACTCAAATGTCCAAATTCAGATTCACAGTCTTCCCTAAACTTCTGCTAACATGTTCTCTGCTCATTAAATGGCGGAATCAGAATCTAGGAGTCATCCTTAACCATCATGCTCCCCCTCCTCTCAGGTGCTGGTGATTTGAGTTGCTCTCACATCCCTGTCTCCATACCCATCATCTAGTTTGGACTTATATCACGACACCTCACACACTTCTATATTGTAGCCTCTCTCCCACCCAATCTGCTTTCTGGGTTTTGTGGCCAGAGATATCATTTCAACACGTAATCAAATCTTTACTTACTCCCTCCAGAAAAGTGAAATGAATTCAGTTAAATTTTAAAACTTTTCAAAAGCTTTCCATTTGGATAAAAACAAAATGAATCCTTCACTCACCTTACCAGGATCCTTATCTGCCTTTCCAGATCGGGATCCATCTCACACATGCCCGTGTTCTCCCCAGACTTGACTTCTTCCATTTCCTGAAGTTCAGCACACTGCCTCCTGCCATATGTCCTTTGCATGCTGTCTCTGCCAGCAACTCTCTTCGCATTCCCCACATCAGCTCTTCTTTATTAAAAAATTAGCTCATTTACGGATTACCTAGTCTGGCTTTGTGGTACGGCATCCCTACTATCAGTGTTGAGATTTATGCTTGTTTTCTCAATTGGCTGAACATCCAGCTTCCCCAGAAGATGGTGAGACCTGAGTGGGCTGGGCCTATGACTGGTTAGGGACCTAGCACCTAGTAAAATGCCTACTACAAAAGTGAATATTTGGTAAATATTTATTGAATAAAAAGTAGAGGGATAATGCCATAGCATGTCCAAACTAGTGGGGTCATCTGTTTTCCTTTGTGGTCAGACATAGTTTAGGACCTAGCTAAGAAGAGGTTAAACAGCAAAATCTTAGACTATTGGACTTTGGCAGTTTCCAAATTGTAAGTTTGTGATAAACTCATTGGGAGATACCTGGACTTGTAGACATGCCTGGAACCTCAAGCCTCAAGGACAGCCAAATATGGTATACAGCAAGTAGCTATATGCATGATAATCTTATAAGTTAGAAGCATTTGCTATGCATGTATAATTCTCCTGTACTTTCTGGGGATTCAAGAATGTTTTTCTAAGAATAAATAACATACATAAAAATGTCATGCATTTACATAACTGTTCCTTTTTTCAGGTTCTCAGAATGTTACCTAAAGTTAAGATATCACTTTTAGGATTTTTGTCTTGAAAACCCTAATCTCATCCAGAATTGATTAATAAGTCGGCCTTGAGTAAGTAGATGTTAACGTTTGCATTAAAGAAAAGATTTGCTAGACAACTACTGTACAAGGTTTCAGGAGCTAAGAACCCATGTAACAGAAAACTTCCTAGTGGAAACTAAACCCAGCCGCCTCCCTTATCTAGAACACAGTTTAGCACTAAAGAGGGGGAAAAAAAATCTCTGAGCAGCCAAAAGTTCTGCAACAAAATCTGCTTTGAAGTCCTTTGATTTTACACTCAGAAGAATTTCCAGGGCATTTCCTGGCGATTGACACTTATCTGAGATGTTGTCCTTGCAGTTTTGTTCATTTGGTGTCCCTAACATACAACCTGTAACAGCAGGAAGGATGACAGTGTGAGCACTGCAAGAGGCAGGTGGCTTCCCTTATGGCAGCAGGGCTGGCAGACCTCACAGGCAGAGGGAGCAAGGCAGAAGAGGACTTTAAAACAGGGCATTCGGGGGCCACCTGGTGTTGGGACAGCTAGCTCCACCTGGATAGCCTCTAGAATTATATATTACTAAATCATAACACTCACTATTCAACATTACTTTTTGGACTTCAGTTTCCTAACTTGTGAAGTGAGTATGGTTAAAACTATACACGATTATTTTTATTTATCAAAGCTACTGAAGCTCATTATTAAAAAGTTGTCTTATTTCCATAGTCTCAGTGAATTAAAGTTGAAAAGTTATAATTTCTATTAAGGAAAATGATCCTCAAAGTGATAGACCTCTAAATTATCTGTGAGTTGTAGTTCTGCAGCCCTGATATACTGAATAACAGTCCTACTTTAGAATTACATAAAATTAGGTGCTGCTCATTAGAAATATCTTGTGGATTGTCTGTATGGAAACCTTTTTGCTTTATTTGTTGACCTGTGTCATACCCTACAAGTTCTTTAAAATACTTAATAAGTATTAAGACACACCAATATATTCTGACCTTTTTCCTAGTTAGATTTCAAGGAGTAAGGTTCCAACTCTGTAGCATTGACCAAATTATGTAATTACTGGAAAGTTTTTCATTTAATGAGATGGTTTCACAAACATTCTTAATGTCTACAGATTCTAAAATGATATTTGTATCTTCAAACAGCATTTCATAGTTTCTTACTCTTTTCCCCCCTAAAATATCTTAATTGGCTATATCTGTTATCAATTTCCTGGATTTCATTTGGTGCTCTTAATTTATTTTTATTGAACCTTAGATCTGAAAAAGATGGAATAGATTGATGTAAATGTTAATATTCCTGAAAATATTTTGAATTTTGGAAGTATATTTTATGCATTCTGAAGGTATTCAGCATCTCCATACCATTATACTGTATTATAACAAGGTTATGGTGTTTTTTCTGGCATTTCAAGGTCCTGATGATATTTAGAATTTATAGAATTTAATTTGAATAACGTCACTGAATAGTTCTTTTGAAAGGAAAGGAACAAGTTTTTTAAAAGTTATGTCTTTATTATTTAATAAATAGAACCATACTATGCATATTACTATACAGTGTGCTTTTTTTAACAGTATGTTGTTAGTTATCTTGTGGAACATAGAGCTGTCAATTTAAGGACTATGTAGTATTTCATCAATAATATCTCAATTAACCAGTTTCCTGTTTTTAGCCATTTATATTATTTGCTTTAGGTTCTTAGATTAAGCTTTAGTGACTTTCCTTGTATATAATTTTTATACAGTTTGGCCTTTCGTTCTGAAAAATAAATATTCAGAAGTAAAATTTTGAGACAAGGGTGGTGCATATTTGAAATTTCAATAATATAACCAATTTGCCTTGTAAAACATTGTGCTAGTTTACATTTGCCTCATAGTACATGAGAGTGCCCATTGCCCTACATTCTTGCCAACATTCTGTATTATTGGTCTTCTATTTGCTAATCTGGTGAATGAAAGATGTCTTCTCACATTTCTTAGCTTTTAGTGTCACTGTGCATTTTATATTTATTTACAATTTCATGCTTCTTTGGGGTATTTCTTTTTAATGTATTTTTTAGTTGCAGATGGACACAATACCTTAATTTTATTTATTTATGTGGTGCTGAGAATTGAACCCAGTGCCTCACACATGCTAAGCAAGTGCTCTACCACTGAGCTACAACCGCAGCCCTCTTTCTTTTTTCTTTCTTTCTTTTTTTTTTTTTGTACTGGGGATTGAACCCAGAAATGCTTTACCACTGAGCCACATCTGCAGTAGCTTTTTTATTTTTTGAGACAGGGCTTCACTTCATTGCTGAGGCTGACCTCAAACTTGTGATCCTCCTGCCTCAGCCTCCCAAGTCACTGGGATTACATGTACTACTGTGCCTGGCATTTATTTTCTTTCAGACATGGAAGATAACTGAATTTTTTCTTAATGATTTGTAAGCACTTTTTCTATATTTTAATATTAGCCCTGACATTTGTTGCAGCTTTTTCCTCTATTTTTGTGACTTTGATTTTATGACTGTTAGTATTTGTTCATTAAGAAGTTCTAAGTGGGGCTGGGGATATAGCTCAGTTGGTAGAGTGCCTGCCTCGCAAGCACAAGGCCCTGGGTTCAATCCCCAGCACCACAAAAAAACAAAACAAAACAAAAGAAGTTCTAAGTAGTTTTTTCAAATTCCAGTTGGTTTTCTTTGATAAGTTCTGCGTTTAGGTCACACACAAACACCTTTCAGAGAGGCAGTGCTGTGTAGTGAGTAAGAAAGAGTACAAGCTCCTGGGTGCTAGTCAGTTTCACTGCTATCGGCATTGTAACTGAGCAGTTTCTTATACATGTATTAACTTGTGACTATTAGCTATATAATTATTAGCTATTATTCCCTATTGTAAGATTTCTAATAGTATTTTTATGGGTTAAGATACTTTAATCTCACATCCATCTGAAGCTTAACAGTTGACTTAGGGCTGTAACTTTATTTTCTTCAAATGATCAGCTAGGTGTTTATTTGAATTAGAAAAAAAAAACTGAATCTTCTAGTAAAATTTTCATATACTTAGAAATTCCCGAACATATTTATTTCAGATCTTTTTCTTGCTCTAAGGGTCTACATTCCTAAATAACAAAATTTCAAGTTTTGTAGAAAGAATAAAAGAAAGCCAGTCATTTATCCAAAAGGAAAGGATTCATCAGGAGATTATCAGTTATGTCTTTGCTGATTCATCTTTATTAATATTTTGGTCCCTAAAATGCCTTGCCTTCAGTGGTAGAACCTTATATTCAACTGTTACCTGGATAGCTTCTCCCAGGGGGGACAGCTCTGCCAGGCACTGTGGCTGTCACGGATGCATACTGGACCCCAGTCTTCCCAGCCTCTCCATCCTTGTACTCAGACTTCTTGTCCCTTGGTGGGTAAACACAGCCACCATCTGCCTGCTTGGTCACTGTTATTCTCTGACTCCCTACCCTCGCCCTGCAATTGGTCACTGTTTCACTTCCCTCTAGCCTCAGGTTAAGCCCACCTTTCTCCACATCCATGGCTGCTCACCCAGGGTCTGGGCAGTCAACCATTTCATCCTTGGGATGAATTCGAGACTTCATCAGGTCACTTAGAAACCCCTGGGGAGTGGGCCTCTTCCTACCTCTCAGCACCCGCTTCCAGGTCAGCCTCTCCTGTCATTCATATGTGCTTGAGTCTGTATTCCCTGCTGGCCTTTCTCCCCTCAGTGTTCTGAATGCTCTTTCCATTATCCAGCATACTCATTCTGTATCCTCTGTGAGACATTTTTTGTTTTTATTTCCTTTGCAATAAATTATTGGCATTTTACTAAAAATAAAGGTGGTTATTGATAGAAATCAGCACTGTACTGTTAATTCTGCTGAACTCTACAGTTTCTAAATATGAGTTAGATTTGTCACCTGTTAAAATTTACTTTTTCCTTTATCCTCATAGATGTACTCATGACTTTCTGAACAATAGTGTTTTCAAAGAGTGTTTATAAAGTACATATTAA
Organism: Glaucomys volans; assembly: GCA_020662805.1. Taxonomy (NCBI): domain Eukaryota; kingdom Metazoa; phylum Chordata; class Mammalia; order Rodentia; family Sciuridae; genus Glaucomys; species Glaucomys volans. Next base: position 274,850 of record JAJEJO010005309.1, on the reverse strand, counting down.
TATAAAAGAAATCAAAATTTCCTATTAATTTGTATTAAAATTTCAAAAGTGAAGTCTCAGGGGGAAAGTGTTGATGCTCAGCTAAGGCTGTCCTCTAGAATAATCCAAGGCCATCACAGGTCAGACAACAGATAAGCACAAATGCTTGAAGCACAAGAGAGCTTTACTCAGGCATGGGCACATCCATCACAAGATTTATATCAGCTGCTGTGCCTCTGTAGGCAAATGTCCCAGCGAGCTGATGGAGTATAGGTAAGCAAGCACATCATGTGAGGCCAGTAGAATCCCCTTTGGTCTCGTCTTTGAGTGTTTCTAGAGAAATGAAAGGGCAAAGTAGGAAGCATGCCAGAGTGAGTGCCCATTGTCAGTGCTGCCACCAATCCTGATGAGGGGACGTATGTGCCGAGGAAACTGAGTGAACACTGAGAAATTGTGGACCCAGTGGGGGAGACTTCCATTCTACTGTCACTTGGCTTACAGGGGAGTTTACCTGATGTCAAGGGTGGCTCTGGCCTCAGTCAGCTGGCCTGGGGGAGATGCTGGGAAATGTGAGGTGGAGTGCCCAGTCCTAAGGAATGCAGAGGACTGAAATACGCAAAAGGGGCTTACAGAAAGGTTTCATGGCTTGGGGGTAGGTGGAAAGCCCATAGGCCCAGAAATCAGTGGAAGGACCATATTTAGGGTGGCAGGTATAGTTCAGGTAACTCCATCCGGGTGGAGACAGGATGCAGACAGGGCCCACAAACCAAGCTGGGGACAAGATTCAGGGCTTTGGCCAGATAGACTCAGGCAGAGCTCTCTGCCTCATTATTGCTCTGTTGTCCAATCCTTAGATCTCAGTGCTTAAGACAAAATAAAAAGCCTTTGTGGTTGGACAGGTGACCACAGTGCACTAGGAAGTGGGTCAGGAGGCCCAAAAGAGGAGTTGCACCAGACCTAGAGCAGGATAGTCTGAAGTCTTACTTCTGAGAGCTGTGGCTCTTGCATCCCCAGCTGTTCTCCATGATTTCCAAGGTTTGCAGATCAGGAAATATTCTCACACATGATGAATTTCATATTCTCTTTTCCTGAATGTGGTTTTGGATCTGTGCATTTTCATTGCATATAGTACTATGTAGTAATTCAAATTCCAGCCTGAGGAGTCTGACTTATTAGGTACTTACTGCCACTAGATTCTGGGAAAGTCACTTCATTTCTCTGAATATGAAATTTCTCGTCTCCAAAATGGGGCTAGTGGTGGTGGTTAGATGGTATAATGAAACATGATTCTTTTTTTCTAAGTTTTTTATTAACATGTATTCATTGTACATATTAATAGGATTCAGTATGTTCTTTTCATATATGCATGTAGTGAAGCATAACTTGACCCAAAAAGTATTTGGTTACTGTTAACTGTGGGTGTACCATGTTGCAAGTGACTGTGAAGATGCACTCCACCTTTGACTATACCAGAGAGCATGAGGGTGCTCAAAGTTACCTGGCTAGTCACTGTTAGTGTGGCAAAGGCAGGTTGTATAGTGTGTATCATCTTCATAGCAGTTAATTTTTCCCTATCATTTTGAAAGGATTTACTAGGAAAAAAAGGAAAACTGAAACATTCAAAATTCTGTGATGGGGGCAAAGCATCTCACAAGTAGTGGATAGATCAGGTTCTTACCACTTTGTGACCTAAGTCAGTTCTCCTGGGTTTTTTTTTTTTTTTTCCTCATCTCTGAAGATAAAGAGGTTGGCTTACATAATCTTAGTTCCCTTCAAGTTCCTGCAACTTTCCAAAATTTTAATTTGAAAATTATTTCTTGTGACTAAGTTTGTCTGTAATTATTGAAACAACAGTTTTTTTGAACTTATCAACTCTTGAGATTTTAAACCTGGGTATCAGTAACCATGAAAAGAAATACAAATGAAAAGCAGTGAAGGTTCAGAAAGAAGAGAAAACATGTATATGAAATGACATTAAGTAAAAAGATTTAATAACTATGCTGAGAGAATATTATTTTTGCAAAGTGGAGAAAATAAAGTAGGGCAAAGTAATAGCATGTTTGTGTCTAGCAAATATTAATTACCTAGGTGGGGGGCAGTTTTGAAAATCTAATTTTTGGTAAACTTACTGTTACAAGCTATCTTTTTATCTCAGTTTAAATTATAGAAAGAAGGGATATTCATCAGGGATAACCTCTAACAAGCAAAGCAATCCTTTGGTTTCTTCCTCTGTTTATAAAGTCCTGTTCATATATATATATAGAATATATGTACACATACTTTTTTTAGTTAAAACTTTAAAATGCATTATTCAGTGATACTTTGTTGCATTGTTCCTGATTATGAAAATTCAGATTTAATTATATTTGGGGGGCTCTTTTCACAAAATTTGGACAGAGTTGGCAGTTACTGGAAATTACAAATTTTACTATGGATCTTTTTATTTTTTATGGTACTGAGGATTGATTTCAGAGTTGCTCTCCCACTGAGCTCTACCCCCAGCCCTTTTTTAAAATTTTTGAGACAGGGTCTCACTAAATTACCCAAGCTGGACTTGAACTTGTGATCCTCCTGTCTCAGGCTACTGAGTAGCTAAGATATAGTCATGCACCACCAAACCCTACTTTAATTTTCTTTTTAATCTAATAATTTTGGTCTCAAGTTCTAGAAAATTATGACTTTCAAGTAGATTTAGAATAAGACCCTTTGCCTGGTGTAATCATTGTGGTTGTACCAGCTTGAAGCATTTTCTCACAGATTTTCTTGCCTAGTGCTCTTTTTCATACACAGAACTGAAGCTGCTCATAATTCTTTGCTGAATGCTGGACATCAGCAATAATTAGTTTTTGTCTTAGATTCCTGGTAGAGAAGATTCCTTAACCATTCCTACTTCTGTTACAACCCATGACAGCAGTTCCCTAGTTTTTAGTGTTGGGAACAGTTATGCAGATACATTTGGTCACTTGACTATGTGCTCGCAGCACATGGATTCCAGATGACGCTGGGATAAGCAATAGAGCAGTCTTTGAATGTTAGTTGCTTTAACACCATTCTAGATTCTGTTGTTACTGGTCCTGTTAATTGACTATAGGTTTTGTCACCAATAAGTAAAGATTATCATCTGCACAGTGAAAACTGAAATTATTCTGCAGTTTTATAAGTGGATAGTAGAACATTCCCTCTTCTGCAAGAGGATTTGCTAGGAGAGTTTTAAATAGTGCCCAGGACACATGAGAATAAAGCCTTCCCTTTTTGGGCTTAGGTCCAGAAAGGCAGTTTGGGCATCAAAGAGAAAAGGTTATGCTCAAGAACTTGCTTTCTCTTCTCCCTCTTACTTCCTGGGCCAAGTTTTTTTGATAAGATATAAAGCCTTTAGTGTCTGAAGTCAGCTTATCTCTGAATCCAGCAGCTTGCTAAAAAATGTGTTTGGATTTACTTTGCAGTATAATCTGTATTCTTGTTCAAGGGTCTCTGGAATACAGAATGTCAGAGATTTTAATTTCTAAAAACAAGTTAGAAAATTCTTTTTATTTTATTATTTATTTTTATTATTGGCTCTTTTTTAATTATACATGACAGTAGAACCCATTTTGATATGATTATACAGCATTTTTTATAAAGAAGATATATTCCCTGCTGTATAAGAAAATTCTTATGTAAGTGGAGATTGTTTGTCCATACATGGAGCCAAAATAAGGTTTTGTGGTGTTTTTTTTTTAACGTGTTCTGTTTCCTGTTTCTCTCCTTCTTTCAGCACATACACAAACCACCTTGCCCCCCACACACACCATACATGCATAAGTCTTGTAAAGTACTGCTTTTTCACTGCTTCCTGCCATGCTGTTCTGAATCATGCAATTGCAGGATCGATGGTGAACTTCTCACACTGAATTCTTTGCTACAGTAAGGTTTTTGGAGTACCAGTGCATCCAGTCTGTCTTGTGTTTCCTCAGTGCATTGTTAAAAATAAAATCTTGTTTTATAAATCATTTATGGAACACTGATGGGGTCTGCATTTGTAATCAAATGTTACCTATCTGCCTTACACATGGAATTACCTGTACTGTATTTTTACTCCTAGGCAGACTTTCTGTTCTTATATTATTGGGTTACTTCTGCCCCACCTATTTCATTTTGTATATATTTAGAGCACATGAACCCCATTTTTTATTGGCCAGAAAGTTTTAAAAGCAGTCACAAAAGTTAGCCCAAAGATACATAATCTTAAGCTATCCCTTATTGATATTTTAATATCTAATCTGGGATTGATTTTTTTAATGTTCTGTGAGAGGTTGCATTGATCAAAAGCATTGATAACAGCACTTATATGTTTTCTAAAAGTTTCTGATTAATTAATATAATTTATTTAAAATGTTGATTCACTCTTTCCCCTAGGCTTGGGCAGTCACATGTATCAAATTTTTTAAAATAGTGTTTTTTTCTTTAAATTATTACAGCACCTTGGAAATTTAGTTATTTTGGCATTGCACTCTGTCTTCCAGTTTTGTTCCCATGAAAATTATGTGTTTTTTTAGGATCAGTTATGTAAATTTGACTGTAGTCACAGCGGAGGCCTGACAGGCATCACTGGTTCCTGCACTGTCACCTGATTCCCATCTGGGGCAGAAAGCGGGGCCAGTACTGTCTGTGCTCTTAGCTCCTGTGGTTTTCATGTTCTTTCCCACAGCCCAGTAACATTTTGGAGACTTTTAACTCTGGAAAGTGAAAGCATCACTAGGTGTCGCCCTGGGGTCCTGGGCAACACAGGGATGGGCTACTGTAAGGTGCTGTAGCTAAGACCAGGTGGACTCCCAATTATGGATAGTTCAAATGCCTCCAGTGATTGTTCTTTCTGAACAAGGTTTGCTCAAAAGGATATTGAGCTGTTTCTCCTTTCTAGAGCAGAGAAGCAGCCAACTTTTATAGGAGACATGAGCAGAAAAAAGATGGAGAACAGGAAGTAGGGAAGGGTGGCTAGAATCACTCCATAGTCATTAAACTACAAAACCCAGTCAGACCTCTCCCTGGGGAGGTAGACTCTGAGAACAAGAAGGACCATAAAAGATCTAGCTCTAAATTTTTTTACCCCTTGATTTTAATAATGTTTTCCTGTTGGTTCTTTTGTAATTCAGGTTTAATCACACCAGCTACCAGGGGGGCATTAGTTCACCATTTCAAAGATTGGTAGCATGTTAACATTTGCATTTAATAAATGATTCTCAGAATCACTGTTTCTTTGAAAACTTTAAATGTTTTTTAAAAAAAACCCTTTTGAACATTCTAATTTATTTCGGGGTGTCTGCTATTTCTTATGTAATACTAATGCAAAAATCAAAATCATGAATTCTATGAGAATTTTTGTACCTCCTGTGGAGATCAGAGAAGCTCTACTCTATATGTAGGTAAATTATGTAGATAATATTTTGAAAACCAAAATTATTCTGATACTAAATCCCATTTTCTTTTACTGTTTCTTTTTAAAATGCCTAATCAAATTGCAATTCAAATTCAAGAGACTAGACATTTCTTTTGGACTTATTTGATTTTCTTTTGAAGGAATAGTCAAGTGTCTTTAATTATAAGACACTCAACCTGCTCTCTTATTGCTTAAGCATTAGAATTGGCTCATTACTGTTTTACCACATTTTCAGAATATTGAGTGAAGCTAATCTCTTTTGAGTTTGGCTATTCTCTTCTGTAAAATGGAAATAATGATACCTTTAGTAATTCAGAACTCGGGTACTTGAAATAAGATGATGAATGTCCAAAGCGTTCTTTCAGAGGGGTAAAAATAACTAGGATTTATGGTCACAGCATTTTAAAATCGAAAAGGACAACCTCCTAAGTAAGTAACGCAGGTGGTATTAAAGAGTGTCAGTCCTCGAACTATACTACAGAGCTATAGTAATAAAAACAGCATGGTATTGGCACCAAAATAGACATATAGACCAATAGTAGAGAATAGAAGATCCAGAGACAAACCCACATAAAACCAGTTACCTCATACTAGACAAAGGTGCCAAAAACATTCACTGGAGAAAAGATAGCTTATTCAACAAATGGTGCTGGGAAAAATGGAAAGCCACATGTAACAAAATGAAATTAAACCCTTATCTCTCACCCTGCACGAAATTCAACTCATTGTGGATCAAAGACTTAGGCACTAGAACAGAGACCCTGCGACTACTAAAAAGTAGACCCAAATTTTCACCATGTCAGCCTAGGACCCGACTTCCTTAACAAGATCCCTAAAGCGCAAGAAGTTAAATCAAGAATCAATATATGAGATGGACTCAAACTAAAACACTTCTTTTCAGCAAAAGAAACAATAAATAATGTGAAGAGGGGAGCCTGCCTATTGGGAGAAAATCCTTACCACATGCACCTCAGATAAAGCATTAATCTCTAGGATATATAAAGAACTCAAAAAACTTAACACCAAAAATAATAATAACCCAATCAATAAATGTCTAAGGAACTGAACAGACACTTCACAAATATATGAAAAAATGTTCAACATTTCTAGCAATTAGAGAAATGCAAATCAAAACTAAGATTTCATCTCACTCCAGTGAGAATGGCAGTGATCAAAAATGCATGCAACAATAAATGTTGGTGAAGATGTGGGGGGAAAAGCACACTCATACATTGCTGGTGGGAATGCAAATTGGCACAGCCATTATGGAAAGCAGTATGGAGATTGTTCAGAAAACTGGGAATGGAACCACCATTTGACCCAGTTATCTCCCTCCTCAGTATATACCCAAAGGACTTCAAATCAACATACTACAGTGACATAGCCACATCAGTGTTTATAGCAGCTCAGTTCATAATAGCTAAATTTTTGGAACCAACCTAGATGCCATTCAGCATGTGAATGGATAAAGAAATGCAGTGTGTGTGTGTGTGTGTGTGTGTATGTGTATGATGGAATACTACTCAGCTTTAAAAAATAATGAAATTCTGGCATTTGCTGGTAAATTGATGAAGTTAGACAATATCATGCTAAGTGAAATAAGTCAAACCCAGAAAAAGCAAAGGCCTAATGTTTTCTCTGATATATGGAAGCTAATTTACAGTAAGGGTGAGGGGGTGATAGGGAAGAATAGAGTTACTTTATATTAGATAGAGGGGAGTGAAGGGAGGTGAAAGGGGTAAGAGGGAAGGAATGATAGTAGAGTCAAACAGACATTATTATCTCATATACATGTATGATTACATGACCAGTGTGATCCTGCAATATGTGTAATCAGAAAAAATAAGATATTATACTCTATTTATGTATGATCTATCAAAATTTATAAATCCATTCTACTATCATATACAACTAATTAGAACAAGTAAAATTTTAAAAAAAAGAGTGTCAGCTATTGTCAGGGCTTCCTACTTCAATGCAGAGGTGGGACTGAGGCTGACCATGTCTAGTACATCCTGATTCTTCCTCCTCCTGCTTTGCTTGTCTTACTTGAAATAACAATGAAGTTAACTTTTTCTGTGCTTGGTACACTGAGTGCATTTTATGGATTGTCTCTTTTAAACTTAAAACCATCTTTGTGAAGTAAATGTAATTTTTATTCCCATTTTACAGGTCAGAGATAGCTTGGCAAAGCACCAAAACAACCAGTGCTTGGTGAAGACTGTGTATGAACTGCATTTGGACTCCTACTCTGCACTTGAAACCTTTAGGAACATTTTTTATTTTATTTTATTTTACTTTTACTTTTTTTCCCTGTTGGTTTTGGGGGTTGAACCCAGAAGCACTCTGTTACTGAGCTATATCCCTACCCCTTTATATTTTTTATTTTGAGACAGAGTCTCACTAAGATGCTGGGCTGGCTTTAAACTTATGGTCTTCCTACCTCTGGCTCCTGAATAGCTGGGATTACAGGCATGTGCCACCAGACCTAGCTCTTTTTTTTTTTTTCTTTTCTTTTTTTAATATTTTTAGTTATAGATGGACACAATACCCTTATTTGTTTTTATGTGGTGCTGAGGATCTAACCCAATGTGCCTCATAGATGGGAGACAAATGCTCCACCACTGAGCTATAGCCCCAGCCCTCTTTTTTTAAATTATGTTTGAGTTGCATTAGAACCAAGTTTTATTATGTTGTCTTGAAAATTATTAATTTCCTTGATTTAACTTTTATCCATTCTTCATCCTACAGTATATGGTGAAATCAAAACCATGTCTAGTGATGACTTTTTAAATTATCTTTTTATATCTTCCAAAAACATAGGAAGCATCAGCAAAACATTTTAACATTTTTTGTTATTATGTAAAATTCTTAAAAAATAAGGCAAGTTGTAAACACAAATAAATTTAGACTTCAGCTTGTTTACTTTGCCAAGCCGAAGACCAGGATCCCAGACTACAAATATGACTAAATTTCCTTGACCACATATTTTTGCTGGCTAAGGGAGAAGAGTGTGCACATGCATTAAAAGAGTAACTGCTAATGCTTGTGGAACACTTTACCCTTTACCAAGTGCTTGCTCAAACTTCCACTCACCTAGCATCCTTCCTGTTTCATGGTTGTTGGGAATAGTTCAGAAGGTTAGGTGGTAAGGGAGAGAGTGACAACTGCTGATCCGCTGCTGTATGCCACACACCGTTTCTCCCCTGCCTCCTCTCAGCTCCCACCTGAGTGTCCTGTTCATACTCTCTGGAAGCTTCCTTTGGTTCCTTGGGTATTGTGAAATTTATTTTTTCCATTTAGCTGTAGCTAGTAGAGCTCTTTATTAAATAAAGTGTTGTGAGGAACAGGGAGACTATCTGATTTTCATTTCCAGTGATTTTAAATTTAAGTTCATTTATTTTAATAATTGGTAAAGATTGTTTACTAATTTGAATAGAGAAAGTAGTATCTAAGACCAGCATCCACTATAAAGTTATGCCTAAATGGACTTAAATTCCTTTATTCTCATATTGAGGTTTGTTTTCTGCTAGGGAAATAAGGAATGCCTGCTTATCAAGCATGGGACCTTTATTTTGTGTTCAGCAGGCATCTTCTTTGATAATTAAAAGAGCTTAGTGGCTCTGGGAGAATTCAGTAATCTGCCTTCCCAACACACAAAGGAGATTTTCTTTGAGTTTAAGTATAAAAAGGGCATTTAGGTAAAACTGAAGTATCCTTCAAGGCAAAATAAATATCTTTGCCCTGAACTGTCTCTCTGACATTGCATCATTTTATTTTCTTCAACAATAATAGTAATGTGTTTGCCATTCCATAAATCTTATAAATGAACTGCTTATAGAAACTCACACTATCACTTCAATTCAATGTGTGTTAATTGACATGTTTTTATTATGTCACTGTGCTGGGAACTAACTTGTCCCCAGGTAAAAGCTGGAGTTGGGGATGGGGGAGGAGTCACACGAGAGTTTAATTCCTGTGATCTCTAGCTAGTTACTGATTACTTACAGCTAGTTTAATGAGAAAACCCTAGGGAAAACTCAGGTGTAGTGTAGGCTCTACCTGGATTGATAGTATTCTTGTGTTTGCTGTATATAAAGATATCTTGATGAATGAAAATAATTAAAGTAAAATGCACTTAATTTTATATCTTATCACAGCAATATTAATTCCACTTTCAGGATTGTTTCATGCCCTCTAATGTGTTTATCTCTAATGAACCTTTGCCCAGTTGAACTGTGGATTGCTCAGAATCTGGACAAGTGCTGAGGGTCAAGAAATGTATGGATGGTTTCCCTTGGCAATCATAATTGCTTGATAGGTTGGCCCAGACTTGTTCCATACCATTGAAAGGGCAGCAGGGAAATGTTAGCTCAGGTTCCTCCCAAGTGCCAGTATTTCCTGGAAGAGAAGGGAGAGGATCCCACAGAGAGGTCTGAGACATCGACAAGCAGGAGATACAGGCAAGGCAGACAAGAGTACTTTTCCAAGGAGCAAGCTGTCAGCAGTAGCAGTGCCACTGGATGAGGGCTACGAAGGGTGTCTTGACTGACTCCAGACAGAGCGGTTGAGTGGAGTGAAGAGAGTGGGCAGGATGAAAGGTAGGTGCAGAAGCACAGGCTCGTCTGGAGAAGCCTGGAAGAGGAGGAAGAGAAAGGTGGAAGCCCAGGGTTTGCAAAGACAAAGCATTTAAGGGTTGTTTGGTTGTTTATTCTTAAAACAGGAAAAGCTAAAGAGATGGAGCAGAGAGAACAGAAAACGTCATGTGTCGTTAAAGTAGTCAGTGTTCTTTTCTGAAGCAGACATTTCTCAAGAGGGAGGATCAGAGGAGGGTTGATTGATGGTTTATAGGAAGCCAGTCTATGATGAAAAATTTGCCATGGTTAAGAATCCTGAAGTATGCACAGAGAAGTTCTCCTATTGTTTAAATTAATTATTGTAGTTTATGGTGTAACAAAGCATTCACTCAACAAATGTATTAAATTTGGCTATATGCCAGGTACAGGGAATATAGCAGCGATGAAATGTAAAAATCCTACTTTCATAGAGATTGTGTTCTAACAAAAAATGGCTATAAGTATGGCTAGAGCCCATCTACATGGTTTCTATTCATAAAATTTTTTCCCTATTCTGTGGGCTTGACTTGGATATTTGAAGTGAATACTTCCCTTAAAGTGACCAACCCTAACATAGTTTGTTCAAAGTCACTTTTTTGTCCAAGCCCTTGGGGTGTCTCTTACATTTCTTTACTCTCTTCCTGAATGTCCCTTTCAGTTACCTCATAGAGATACTGCCCCTCTCCACATTTTAACTTGGTCAGCTCAGACTTTGATTTTGAAACATAGGTGTGGCAACTTATGTTTGCCTGGGAATGGGTTGATATTCCCAGCATACCTGGGAATGGGTTGATCTAAGAGTACTTCCTTGGCAATAATAATACCAAAATTTTTAAATAAGTGCTTTATAGAAAAATAATTTAGGACCTATTTAGAAATACCCCTATAAATAACTACTTATTCTTTTGCATACTGATAGGCTTCCTTGGATGGATAACGATAGAAACATGGCTAATACTTTGGCATTTGTGCAGTTTATCTCATAATACTTACTTGGAACAATGAGCAAAATTGATTCAAGACTCCTGGTGTATCTTAATTTATTTGTATATTTTAACATAAAACCTTAGCTGTGTACCCCTTGTGCAAATCTTGAAGTGAAAATCAACACTCTAAAGATAGAAGCTCTATCTTTCATGCTTATATTGTGGTTTCAAATGCATCCTGCCAGCTGTGTCCCCCAAAATAGGAGAATCCAGGTTTGAGGAATCTGAATTCTGGATTCTGACACTGCCCCTTTCCTAGACACATTAGGTCACTGGCCCTCAGAGCTAGTTCCCTTTCTTTCTCCCAGGTTGCTTCCCTAGTGGATGCAATCTCATGGCTTCTGCCTCTCCTTTTCCAGGCAAAGTCTTCAGGGGTTTTCTTCAAGACTTTGTATTCCCACTTAACCACAGGAAAATCAACAGTCATTAACAAAATTATAGACATGGGTAAGTTCCAAAGCTATGGGAAAGTTTTTTCACTGAAATATAAGTGATCTAGACTCGTGGTTCTTAGCTTCTTTTACTAACCATTGTCTTAGTATTTTCCTGGGAATGGAACCCATCATTTTCCCTAAGATTCTTCTCTTTTCTTACTGTGCCCTCTGGATTAATGGTGCATGCTTGATTTACACTTAGGGCTCCGTGAAACTTGTTTACATCTTAGAGACCTTTCTGGTTTGGAGGCTTCTGTTGGAAGTGCATGGCTTCCTTACAGCCTGCCATGAACAAATGCTGGGCATATGAAAGTCAGTTCTGCTGGAGTGAAAGATGAATAAGACAAACCTTGCCCTCAAGTAAAAACGTAGCCCAAAAGGAAAGAGCATTCCACTCATTAATTCAGCACCTGTTTATTGATACCTCCCTTGTGCCAGACTTTCTGCTAGGGCAAGGTACATAGGTTGAGATCTCACAGTCAAGTTCTAGAGACCAGGTGGGTAAGAGGGTGCTGTCTGCTGAATGAGGACTAAGGAAGATTCCCTTGTACTATGTTAGGGGGCCCATGAAGGAGGCTGAAGGCAGCATCTGGGACAGGTTCTCCCAAGGAAACACTGACCCTTGAGCTTGAGTAATGAGGTGGGATGTGGGCTATTAAGACCAAGGATAGTGCCTGGGGAAAATCAGGCAAACTGCAGAGTTGTGTTTTTTGTTTTTGTGTGTATGCCAGGTAAACTCATGTTTTATTAACTGTCAGCTTTGTTTTCATGTTTCATTTTTAAAGTCTTAAGGTTTGTAACTTTGATTCATTATCAGCCAGAATGGTAGTGAATTGAGTCAGTTATTATCAGTAAAAGGAATATTCATGTACATGCTTATAAAATTAAGTTGCTCTCATCTTTTAAAGAGGAGTAATACAAGTTCTATATTACAAGTATAATTCTTTGTTCCATTTCCATTCATATTGTTCTTTTATATCTGAAATCATTAAAAGTAGATAATGGTTGATGACAGTCTTTTTGAAGCATATGCCAGATGTTGTTATAAGTCAAAACCTGCCATGGTAAAGTAGATGCAATTTGGTTCTACTAAATTGTTGCTTTTACTATAGTGAAAAGGAATTGGCATATTTATGAGCAACTCCAGGGGCCTGCTGCGAGGTGAGAGACATTATTTGGGAAGACAGTGATTCAGACTATATTTAGAACAGGATGTAGGAGTTAATGTGCCTTTTCTTTCAAGTGAACAGTGGGCAGACATCTTTGCTATTAGTAATTGCCTAAAGGGCATTTCTAAGGAAAGAGTGCCACCTACTGAATATTTTTTTCTTCCCTCCTTTTTGATTCCTAGAATCTTCTGTTTCACTTTGAATTCTTAGTTTGTCTGTGTACTATAATTAACTCCAATAGGTGGCTTGTGCCAATAGTGAGACCATCTTCCAGTGAATTAAATAGGGTGGCTAGGACTCTCGATAGGGAGTTTATACCTCCAAAAACAGGTGTAGAAACAAAACCTAAATGTAAGCATGATTCAGTACTTGGCAAGTTTCAGAACCTTCCATCATTTTAATGTACTCCCTGGCTCAAATATTTTTTTGTTTGTTTTTTCTTAAGCTGGCCATATGAACATAGTAAGTGGGAGTAGGTGAGCAAATGACTGGGAGGAAATGGACTAGTCCAAGGAATGCTTGAGGAGGATTGAGGAACATAGACATTGGCCAAGATCTACTGAGGAGACCTCAATTTCCTGGGGGATAATATTAGTACAGATATTGTTTGTTCAAATTGCAAATCCAAAGACTTACTTCAGAATGATCTATATGGTGCTTTTTAGGAAGTTCTTAATAATAATATATTATCAGTGAAAAGTTGAGAACACAAACACGAGCAAACACATCAGTATCAGAATTAAAGTATATTATTTTAGAATTTTACGTTACCATTGTTTGTAGTATATTGACACATTTTTGGTGATGTGGTTTAAATTTATTGCACGGCATCAATCATCTCCTTATTTTTACTTGGCTTTTGAACTATGGAAGCCCTGTATGCTAAGTTGATTTATGCTTGTTGATATATTCAGATTATTATTCATGGGCTGCATTCTGCAGTCTGATTTTAAAAAACTATAGTATTGGAATTCATTCCACACAAAATGTTTATGTTTTTAAGACAAATATGACAAGCTTAAGTCCTAAACACTAGGTGTTATTAACCAAAGGTTAGTCACCATTTTTCGCTCAGTTTAAAAGACAACTTGCAGTGACATTTATTCAGGTTAATTAAGTAATGAATGTTAACTGACTGAAGAGAAAATGTTCTCTGCAAGCTTTATAGGTTTTAATAATTCAGAAGCAAAAATATTTTGCAATAATTGTTTTTGGATTAGCACTCAAAAGGCTAGTATTACTCTTATTAACATTGTATCCCAGCTTTTCTCCTTTAAAAAAAACAAGCAAACCATAATTTTTGTGACTTGACACAGATTAAACATTTCTTACTGTTATTACAGATCATGAGAAAAGTAGGATATAGTAAGCCCTGGCCCCAGGAGTTTAGTTTCAGACATCAGCACAACTGAACTGAGTCTTGGTCAGAGGGTAGACACTTCTTTTCTCATTTCAGGACACTACTATATTTCTTTTGACTCATAGCACTTAAATATGGAAAATGATTATGTATCTTTTAAGGAAAATAAATTCATGATATGTTGTTATTTTGTAGTATTGAGGATTGAACCCAGGGAAGTTCTACCACTGAGCTAATCTCTATCCCTTTTTATTTTGATCTTTGTATAGGGTGTCACTAAGTTACTGAGGCTGGTTGCAAACTTGCCATTCTCCCCCTGCAGCCTTCTGAGTTCCTGGGATTGCAGTAGTGTGCCAGCAAGCCCAACTGCAACATGTTTAAAAAAAAAAAAAAAAAGACTGGAATAGTTAATATTTTTAGTGTAAAACCTTAAAATCCTACTTTCTTAAATGTTCCCCTTAGTTGTTGAGTCTTTCTGAGAGAGCCCTGATAGTATTTTATATAAATATTTCTCATCCCTTGTAGTAATTGTTTCGATTGCTTTCATAATAGTGAATATTGGTACTGAATCTAAAAGTTTATAGTAGTATTTCTTAGCCTGAGTTATCACAAAGGTCTGTAGGTCCACATAACTACAATGTAGATGGTAGCAATAATGTGAAGAAAGCATTCTCACATTTGAAAACTTAGGGAGCCAGTGGAATAGAGTGGCAAAGGATGCTTTACACAAATAAAATGAAGAACTCTCCAGATTTAACAGTTAAGGGGTGTTTATGGTTCCTAATTCAGCTTTATAATTTTTATGTTCTCTCTTTATAGCAGGAATAGAGCATCTGCACAGTGGTGGTAATGTAGGACTCAAAGTGTTTGCCCTGAGCAGCCCCTGTCCCCTCCCTCGGTGGCTCAGAGGCAGCATATACAACAATCTTCACATTCTTTACATCTCTAGTTGATAGTTACTTTCTGAAACCAGATAAAATAGTTGAGTTTTGCTACTTTGATCTGTTTTTCAAATAACAAATAGCATTAAAATAAATGAAGCAGCACACTGTAGGGTGCTGAGGACAGGACCAGGAAGCTGGGAGACCTGGTTTTGAAACCTAGGACTCCCACTTAGTATGGCTATTTAATTAAGCCACACTAAACTTTCTGCAAGAGTTCATCTGTGCAGTAAAGATGAAGTGTCACCTTGTAGTGAGAGCTGGAACCACTGTAGGACAGCACCTGGCATAGTACCTAGAACAGGAGGTATGCCACAAAGGTAACTTTAACCACAGTAGAAGTTGTCATCACACTTGTGGTGTCCTTTCCATTTACTTGGCTTAGAACAGGTCCGTAGCCCCTTGTGAGTGAGTCATAAGGTATTAACTATTATTATTAGCCCCAGTTTACAGAAGAAATTAATGGGAGCAAATATGAAAGTTAACTTCCTTCTCAGTACTTTTGCACACAAACTCATTTCCTTTAATAGTCACTATATGGTAAATATTGTTATCCTCACTTTACAGTTGGGAAATTGAGGCACAGAGAAGTTAAATAACTTAGACCTAAGTCACACAGCTCATAAATATCAGACCTTGGATTTAAACTCAGGCAGTCTAGCTCCAGAGCTCATGCCCTTGATCACTGGGCCATACTTCTTGGTTATATACATGGTATGACTTACTACCTTTTCTGCCCCATCCTAGGAACATGTCTTTCAAAAGATATGTGATCGCTGTTGACTAAGAAGCTCTTTTGGTTTCATTGTGTATGCAACCTAAATTTCCTAGTGGACTCTACCCTGAAAATGGGGTCACTTTGATGGATGCTACCCAAATTTTACTGGTTTCAGTGGTTATTGCCCTATCAGCACCTGTAGCAGTCTCCCCATTCCCCTCAACAGCCCTGCCCCCCCACACACACACACAAACTGCTTCCTAAAGTCCCCAGTGTTGGTCCTCACTGTGCTGGTGAAGAGCTGTGTTCAGTTGCCTGTCGCCTTCTCTTGAACAGTCCTGCTTCCTCACCCATAGCCATCACTCCTTCCAGTTTTGCTGGTCTTGCTGTCTTTGCCAAGTGCTGATCCTGATTTTGTTCAGAGCAGTCACTGCCAGACTCCATCAGTGCTGTGCCAGAGCTCTGGTGTCTTGGGGTCTTTTGCAGTGAAATGAGAACCATTATCCACCCACTTTTAAAATTTCATGTTCTAAGTTTCTCTTGTAGCCATATAGAGATTTTTACAGAAAATGATTCATCAAGCCTTTTTGCTTTTTGTTTTTGTTTTTTAGTTATTGATGGATATGTATTTATTTAGTTAGTTGTGGTGCTGAGAATCGAACCCAGTGCCTCACATATGCTAGGATCTTTTTATTTATTTTTTTGTTTGTTTGTTTCCTCACAGCTTCTTTGTCTTCACCCCAGACCTGAGTCCTTGGCACAGAATGAGTAGACTGGACCAGGGGTAAATCTTTGTAACAAATTCTGGCCTCTGCCAGTGGTTAAATTGGGCCAAATTCCAATGTCTGGCACCTACTTGCCTTAGGTGACTACTTGTCTTGCTGGCTCACTGTCAAATCATCTTTTCTCCTAATATTTTGCAGTTTTGAGCCTTAATTGCAATGATGGCATACTGAATTTTGTAATAGCTTAAGAAGTCTTACATTGAGACAGCTGGTGTTAGTTTCTTTGAGTTTTTCTTCTTAGAAATACTGACTTTTTGGAGTCAGAGTCTGTAAAGATCCACTACAGATTTGTTTGACAAGTTGGTTTCTCTTTAACTGTGTTTTTTTTTCTTTTATGCCCATACAGGAGGGGTGTTAACCTAAAAAGTTATCTACCCTCACCTCTTGCTTTTTCTCCTCAGCTAATATTTTTTTAAAATAATCTTAGTGATCTCAAATTGCTAGTCTTCCAGGATTTTCATTTCATTACCAAACTAACTTGATTTGTCTTTTTTAGTGTTCTGAGGAACACTTCTAAATCAAAGGTATCCTGCTCAAACGGGGCTTCTATACCACACAAGCATGATTCGTGATGCACATGGGTCTTTATTAGAGACTCTGAGATGTCCCGCAATAGATAAACCCAGCTAACTTCATTTTAGCCAATGTTTTCTAATATGCAGATTCATAAGAGATTTCATAGTATAGAACATTATATTTACCAAAGTTGTCCTCTGCCTAGAATATCTTCTTTTAGCCATCACCGGTACCATGCCTGCCAGCCCTGTTCTTTACACACATTCAAGACGTCACCTCCCCTGTGGATCTTTCCAGATCTACCCTAGATAAAATTAACAATGGTGTGTTCCTATCATGGCTCTCTGTGGTATTTTAAATACTGTCATAGCAACCATGGCTTATCTTTTCTTACTTTTGTTAGACTAAGTGTCTGGAGGAGTAGGGGCCCTGTCTTATTTATCTTTTTGTTTATTTTCAACAAGGCTTATACAGAGTAAGTGTGCCAGCATTCATTGGATGGAGTAGTGTACGAGCATTAAAAGCATAGAGAAGAAAAACTGCATTTGAAAGGAAGTTATTCCTTCTCATTCTAAGCAGCCCAGCTAACATACCTTTGCACCAGCCAGGAGGAAGTAGTATGACAGTATAGTACTAACTGTTCCACAGAGTTTTGAAAGAAATCATTCTAGCAAAAACTGTAAGAGTACTTTATGGGGCTGGGGATGTAGCTCACTGGTAGAGTGCTTACCTTGCAAGTACAAGGCCCTGGGTTCCGTCCCCAGGGGGGGGGGGGGGGGGGGAGTTCTTTATGTTCTAATTCAGTGGTATCTAATTCACCTTTTTTCCATTAATTATTATTTTGATAACATTTAAACCAAGTAAAGGGTTTTGTTAACATAGAAAGTACTCACTCATAGTGTTACATATTTAACTTTAAACCACTTTGTTTAAGAACTGGGAGAGAAGTGTGAGCAGTAACAGATGGCTTTCCTGGATAACTAGCCTTTTTATTTGACCTCTTGGAAGAATGCTCAAACTAGCCTCCACATTTCTTCAAAGATAATCAATACAGTAAAAAAGTAGTCTCGCACATTTAGAGAAGATTCTAAAGAAAATCATAACACCCAAGCCTCCATATAACATTGACTTGGTCTCTTTTTCATGCAAACCTAAGTGTGGAAAGAGCAGCCGTCTTTTCTCACAGCTGCCTTCACTGTGCGCTGTGCCAGGGTGAGGATAGAGCAGAGCGGGACAGGTCGCCTGGCCAAGAGCTGCCCTGCAGTAGCAGCAGTGTTGGGAGTCCAGGCTACTCTAGTGGAGTGTGCGCTCTCACTAGGTGCATGCGTCCTTGTCATGTAGCCGATTCCCAGCCCTGTGTTTGTCAAGTAGCACAAAAGGGGAATTCTTGAAAGGAAATACACATTTAGCCAAATACTGTAAAAAAACGGGCATCCTTTTCCTTGCTTATTGATGTTTGTTCAACAATTAAGGAAGAGGATGCTCACAACATGCCATTTTTTCTCAGTGTTTTCTAAAGGTTCTTCATCAGCTATCAAGGACACAGCAAAGGAAGAAATAAACTGAAATTTTTAGCAATGAGTACCAAAAGAGTACAGGCCCTTGTGGGTTTTTGTAGAAAAAGAACAAATTAGACCACATTGATCTCAAAGTCTCTCAGAAGACATTGGCTCTCAGATAATTGTTTGCATTAAACCAAACAGATTTTTTGAGTTCCTGGGTGAGAAGATGTGAGTAGAAGTAATAGTATAGAGGTGTTTACTTTAATGAATGAGAAAAAAATATTTTGAAAAATATTTTAATTTAAGAAGTAAATATTCAAGAGACAGCCAGTGATTTCAGAGTTCATTTGTTTTGTCTGTCACGAATAGTGGAACAGCATTTTTTTTTCTGTCTCCAAGGTTTTCATACATTTCATGAGATGAGAAATCTTACAGTATTGTCACTCATATTTCTATCCATTTCTGACCATTTGTACAGTTCCTACTTGTCTACATAAATATTATCAACAGAAATTTTATTAGGTCACAGTTTCTGACAAGTTGTCAGCAAGTTTCATTGAGCAAGTTTTAGGTTCCTATAGAATTGACAAGTGGGTCCACTTTAACTGATTTTTTTTCTTTTATGCCCATACAGGAGAGTTGTTAACCTAAAAAGATATCTACCCTTATCTCTTGCTTTTTTTCCTCAGCTAATATTTTTTAAAAATAATCATAATGTTCTCAAATTGCTAGTCTTACAGGATTTTCATTTCATTACCAAACTAACTTGATTACTAACTTGATTTGTGATTTTTAGTTTTTCTTAAAATTTTAGCAGTCATCTTTTAGTCTTAACTGTGCATAGCTATATAACCCCACCCCAATTTCTGATGTGTATTTACTTGGCTTTTCTCTGTTATCTTTTCCTTCTGGTAAGTCTTCTGTTCGCTTTGACATTTGTTCCACCTGTGAGTACCTATGATTGTTCTCATATACAGCATACATAGTATACGTAGTTGTCTGAATTTGTTGATGTTTATATTCATCCATTAATATATTTAGAAGGAAGAGTTATTCTTTTTCTAGATTTGGATAGAGCAGTCTAGTTCCATTGTTTAGTGATGTCATCAGTTGGACATATTAGATTTGTTGTGGTACATTAATAACTTGAATGGTGGCTTTTAACTGAATCTTCAGTTACGTTTCTGAGAGATACAGGTACATCAAGGAAACACTTTAGCCATGCTTTTGCATTCCTGCTTGTTTTCTTTCTGGGACTAGGTAGGTGTAAAGAAATGATTTATAAAATCTTTTCGAATTGTACCATTTTTTATTTATCTGGTTTTGAGCTTAGGGAATACAGCCCTTTTATTTGTTTTTTTTTTAACTTTTATTTATTTTCATTAACTTTTTGTGACAGTGATAAATATTTTTTTAAAAAATTCTTTTCATACATGTATATAGGGTAATGTCTGTTTCACAATCTACAGTCCTTCTCCTCCCTACCCACCCCACCCCTCCCCTCCCTTCACTCCCCTCTGTACAATCCAAAGTTCCTTCATTCTTCCCTATCCACCCCCACTATGGATCAGCATCCGCTTATTGGAGAAAACACTTGGCCTTGATTTGGGGGGATTGACTTGTTTCACATAGCATGATACTCCCCAGTTCTATCCATTTACCTGCAAATGTCATGATTTCGTTCTTCTTTAAGGCTGAGTAATATTCCATTGTGTATATGTACCACATTTTCTTTGTCCATTCATCTATTGAGGGGCACCTGAGTTGGTTCCATAATTTCACTGTTGTGAATTGAGCTGCTATAAATATTGATGTGGCTGTGTCACTGTAGTGTGCTGATTTGAAGTCCTTTGGGTATAAACTGAGGAGTGGGATAGCTGGGTCAAATGGTGGTTCCATTCCAGGTTTTCTGAGGAGTCTCTACACTGCTTTCCAAAGTGGTTTCACTAATCTGCAGTCCCACCAACAATGTATGAGTGTACCTTTTTCCTCACATCCTTGCCAACACTTATTATTGTTTGTATTCTTCATAATTGCCATTCTGACTGGAGTGAGATGAAATCTTCGAGCAGTTTTGATTTGCTCTTCTCTAACTGCAAGAGATGCTGAACACTTTTTCATATGTTTGTTGATTGATTGTATTTCTTCTGTGAAGTGTCTGTTCAGTTCCTCATCCCATTCAAAGATTGCATTATTTGTTTTTTTGGCGTTTTTTGAGTTCTTTATATATCTTGGAGATTAGTGCTCTATCTGAGGTGCATGTGGTGAAGATTTTTTCCCATTAGAATACAGCCTTCTTAGTTTGATAACATTTACTTACATGTAAGTATGGCCACATAGAAGTCTAAGCTTGGTGTTTTAATAAATATTTCAGTAACTTTGGAGGGTATTAAAATAGATCCAAAATGTTTGCATGTTAATTTTACAGGTTTACTTTTGCTTCAAGGGAGTTTTTCAAAATCCTATTTAAATATTCCTATGAATATTTGTGACTAAGAAAGGTACATTTTAATCATAAAATATTAAGTAGATTTCAGAAACGCAACCCGTTAGACAAACTAAAATCTTTTTCTTAATAACATGCCCTCTACTCATTACAGTAGTTCCCTAGTCTGTAGTTGGCAATATTTTTAATGTGCATATTATTTTGTAGTTTTAATAGGTCTGAAATTTGTATCAGAGTTTTAATTACCAGTAATAATTTACTTAGAAATTCCTTGGAGTTTATTCAGTATTCAGAATGTCAGTTACTTAAAATATATTCATGCATTTCTAACTTAAGAGCACATAGTATCGGAGAACTATACAGTTAAAATATAGATTTACTTTTCTTCTCCTGAGGGAGATTTGGTCAAATAGTTAACTCCATAGACTAGGTCCAAGGTAGTTGACTGCCTAAAACAAAAAGAAATCCATGCAGAGTTGCTAACCTTAAGAGTAGTTTGATACTGAGTAGAAACTCTGCCTTTTATAAATCCCTTTTTGCTATATTTGCATGGTGATTGTTAAGCCAGACTTACAGATATTACTTACTAATTTAGAAGTTGGAAAACCTTTTGAATATCCTCCTGGTTCTCTGTGAAGTTGTTTACATGATCCCAAAGGCACTAATTGGTGGTAGGAGTTACAGGTTGTTAAGGGCTATGTGTGTCCATTATGTGTGTTATTTTCTAGATCTTTGTTGATTAGAAGTAATAACAACTACTGGCACCTGTTGCTCTGTGTGCTGGGTGGGTAGCTACAGGACAGGGAAAGGTCCTGCTGTCAGAGCACTTATCCTTTCCTCATCTAGGTTGACTAGTGAGTGGTTTTTTTGCAGTGTGATTGTCCATTATTTTGGTTTAATTTTGGTTAATTTCATACATAGTCTTTGCGTTTCCACTATGTTTTACTTTCCTGAAATCCTGTAATTCCTGGTGGGGATTACTTTTAATTTTAAAACTCAAAATGGGATAATATTTTAATAGAAACTAATCTGTAATTTCAGATAAATGAATTTATAGTGTATATATGGCAATTTAGAATATTTTATAAATGTGAATCAATCAAAATCACTGAGGTGGTATGAAACTGATTATGTTCATTGTATATGATTCTGTTCTTTATTATTTAGCTTCCATATTATTTGACATTTTGTGGTTAATCAGAACAGGAGATATTTGAGAGGGAACTCTATCTGTACCCCTCAAAGGACTGTACCCCTCAAACCTCATAGGGAGGTTTGCAAGCAGTACTGGAAATTGTGTCCCTTATAAAGATTTCTGGTATAGAGTCAACATATCATAAAACTGATTATCCTGTACCGTACCCACATTAAGAAACCAACAGTTCTTTCTTGTGCTGAGAGGATGTTTACTCTATGGGGGGAAAGTAGACTTATTTCTCATAAATAAATAGCAGCTGTGCCATCGCTAGCTCTCAGGGTCAAGCATCACTGAGTAACTACAATCTTTTGGGAACTCATTTCGCAATTGAGCCCTTTTTGATGTACTGTTATTTCTTATGTAAACTTACCTGTATTGTAAGTTCTGCATTTTATAAAAATGGCAGTGGTTTTATTTTATCCTTCTTGCTCAGAAAGAGGAAAAGGCCAACATCCAGTGTCAGTGTATCTCTGCAGAGACTGTCTTACTGGAAAACAGAATTGTCCCAGTATTGAGATTGCTTTTGTTTTTGTTTTCCTGTTTGCAAGTGGCTTACAACTAGGTCAACAGATTTCAAGCACTTGTAAATACTCATTTTCTTTTTGTCCTGTATGTGAGACTGTGAAGGCTCTCAGATCTGAGTTTAAATCCTGTATTTTTTTTACATATAGACTTTATCAGCTGGAACATGTAACTTAACTTCCCTTGTCTTTTCTCATCTGTGCAATGGAATAGTAAGAGTCTTGTCTCATGAGAATTGACTTGAACTAACCCTGTGGAGTTAACGTGGTGCCCTGTCTGTGGTAGGGGGTTGCTGGCCCTTTTGTCTTGTGACAGTGCTCCCCATTCTTGCCTGAGTCATTCCTCCTTTTGCCCTTTTCTTAGAAACTTACATAAAGGGTGTCACAGTGTACTAGTATTGATTTGGGAGTTAGTTCCTCCCTTGCTCTCCTCTCTCCTAGATAAAAAGCTTTTAAGTTTGATAGTATACGAGTTGCTGCTGATAGTAGGACTTCACAGGTGGCTCTGAATTGTCCCTGCCCCAAGTAATCCAGTATATTCTGAGGGTTCCTTTAGATTCTTTGGCCATCCTCAGAATCAAGATTTTTCTCTGGGTAGAGTTACCCAGAATCAAAACTTAGGGAAATCTTTATTTACTCTAAGGTTAAATCCTATTAATTTCCAGAAAGGTTTTATTTGATCACTATAATCTTGGTTGCTCCTATTATAACAGAATTTTTCTAATAATGAATATAATTAATGTGCTTCTTTAATTTGGGTAGTAAAATGGTCACATCAAAAACTTTTAAAGCTTATTTGTATGATTATCAATAGACATCATCTTAGATGTCTGCTGATGTTTTAATAACAAATCAGACTTGGCAGTGACCTATCATAGCAATGAAGAGCACATGCTTTAGCATCATACCTATAAGGGTTTGAATCCTGGTCCTGCTACCTGTTTACCAGCTGTGTGACCCAACCTTTCCAAGCCTCAGATGGTAATGACTTCATAGGATTGTTTGGAGGATAAAGAAAGTTCATACATGTAAAGCAGCTAGCACCTTGTCTGGCATGTAACTTTTAACCCTTTCTGTTATGTTATTATCTGGCAGTTATTTCTGACTTTCACGGGATGATGACTAGTGTGATATTTCCTTGCTAGAGATGAATCACTTAAGAAATAACTTTAAAAAAAATTACAATTAGACTTGGTAGGAATCCATTTTCACATGTTACTGAGTGTCTTCTGTGTGCCAGGCATTTACACAACTGATATTTTGGCTCTTTGGGGTTTCACAGAACAGAGGTGTGTTAGGGTGTATTTCATTCCACAGTAAAGAATCCACAAAGGCATTTCCTTTGTTGCAGTATGTGCACATGGCCCTTGGAAGCGAGACATTCGTTCCCGGGGTGTTAGACACGCAGCTTGTTGTCTAATAGCATGTGAAAGTACCCAGGAACAACTCTTACGTTTACATCTATTGCTCTTCCTTTGCTAACTACATCTTCTTCTGACAGATTTCTGTTCACCCTGGTGAGGGGGGTAGAGGTACTTTGCAAATTGCAGTGAGCGTTTAAAGGAAATACACAGGCTGTGAATGAATAGAACTGGAAATTCCTATTTGAGACTAGGAAGGTCTCTAAAGAAGTTGAGAAACAACCTAAATAGAATGGATAGAAATTAACTAGATGAAAAGTAGGCAGAGTAGTCCTGAACAGGAAGGATCCTGGGGTCCTTGAGACAGTGAAAGAAGCAGGAGAGTGGGATTTGTGCCTGGGATGCCATGGATTTGAAGAATTGTGGAATGCCATGGATTTGCAGCCATGGTGCAGAGCCTCAGAGGGCATGTCTTTTGGATTTTAGTGTAACCACAGGGGAAATCTGCCAGAGGATTCTAATGGGAAAGTGAATTCGGAGTTTGGTGGATTGAACAGGAGTAAGAATCCAAGAGAGGACATCCCCTTAGGAATATATGTTGCTAGTTCAGACCAGATATAGCAGCTCCACCTGGGAGAGTGTAAGTGGAAGATACATATTCTTGAAGATAATTTGCCAGTATTATCAAAAGTCTTAAGTTGTACACATTTTGACCCATCAATTCCATTTCCAGGCATTTAAAGAAAAAAATGTCATGTACAAAAATTTAGCTGCTAGTACGCACATCCCTATTGTTTATAATACAAACTTGGTTTAAAAGATTATAGTGTTTTTAAACAAGTATATCATTGCAGACCGTAAGGAGACCACACCATCCAGTCCTCTGGCCATCTGGGTGTGTGCCAAGAAGAAAGGTGCTGAAAAATGCAGAGAAAATGCAGAACGGAGGGGAGACCCTCCCCCTCCCCAGCTGGGGGAAAAAAGTAGAATTAATGAGAAGAGACCCTCCTGAAACAAATCTGAAAGAGGGGAGACATGTAGTCTTAGAGGGAAGATCAGTACCTTTATCTGGGAGCACAAGAGTTTCTGGCATAAAAATGTTCAGCAGGTCTACCCTGGGACAGAAATTTTTTGAGAACTAGGCTAGGGACACATTGTTACTGAAAAGGGAAGATACTTGTTTTTCATGCTGGGGATTTGTAAGTGAATTTGGGTGGGTAGTCAGATCACAAATGTGGTCTGTGTATAAACCTGAGGTTCCCTCAGTGCAAGTATTGATTGGGATGAATTTTGGAAAAAACATTTCTATGCCATCTCACTTCCTGTCCCGTGTCCTGTTTTCCCTGCCTCTCCCTCATTCTCCCACTCTCCTCGCCTGTCTTCTTCCCTTCCCATTTCTCTCTTTCTTATCCCTTCCTCTGAGCTTTCTCCTACATATATCTGTAATATTTATATAATATCACCAGAGCATGAAAAGAGCCAAATAATTCTAAGTAAATTAGATAATCTTTCTTCACAAAAGACAAAACAGCCATTTTTTTCCCATCCCATGTTCAATTATGCTATGTGACAGTTTTTCTATATGGTCTTAATTTGCCAGATTCAACTCAAACATTATAGTTCTGTGTGTTCCTAAAAATATCTAAACCAGTCTCTGAAAGTTAACACCGTGGTTCCCACTCCTCTACCATGTTGATGCTCCATTGAAACCTGTTAAATATTTCCTTTTTAGTGCCTTTTTATATTGTTTTAATTAGATGTTTTTGCTGGTTCTTTGAAGATATTACTTCAAAGTTGTGATTAACTGGAAAATTCCTAAAGGAGTTTGAATTTGACTTTTTAGTAAGCTTACGTTTATCATCTTTGGTATTTCCTATTTTCCTTCTCCTATCAGTATTTTTTTTAAAAATTAGTATTCTCTAACTTTATAGACTTTACAAAATAGTTACTAAAGGTAGCATAGTATTTAAAAAATTGTTATTTCTCCCAGAGTACAGTTGTTTTAACTGTTTCTTTATAAATCAGGTTTTTTTAAATCTATGCATATTGTGTTTGTGTATATATATGCACACACATAGATATGAATTTTTTTGTTGTTTTTGGTTTTTGCTGAGAATGACACTTTACCTATGAGGTTTTGTAGAACTCATTCTCAAAAGTTCCTAGCTTAGAAGTTACTCTGGTAACTCTGTATTATTTTATGAAGTAAAGGTCAAAATGTTTGTACCAGGTAATTTTACCACCTATTCTTTAGGTGTGGAGTACCCAAGTACTTTGTCACAGAATGATTTTTTTTCTTTTTTAGGAAAATACAAATTTAATAATATAGCCTTTGAAACATTAGAATTATAGAAGATCTATTTAAGTTTCTAGTTAAATATTTATTTAGTTCATTTCATAACTAAATACCTGAGTATACCTATCAGATTCTATCTGTGGTGACATGAATTATTAGAAATCCTGGGGTAAAGGGTATTTAAGATACCCTTCCTAACAAAGAACCAATAAATAAATAACAAACAGGAAAAAAAAACACGATACCTTCATAAATACTTTTCTGTCATAACGTGAGTGTGTTAGGGTGGTGGTATTAGAAGCAGTGTGAGTGTGTTTGTTAAGGCAGTGCTTAATGCTTAGGATCCATTTGGGTAACTACCTGGGGCATTGTTAAATTCATGTTATCAGACAATATTCAAGAATCTCCACATTGTAAGTTGAACAACACAGTAGTATATAATTTGTAATATTTTCATTTCTTGCTTAAATCATTTGGGGCTTGTAGCAGTAATTTCTATTTTTTTTTTTTTTTTTTTTTTGGCACCAGGCATTGAACTCAACCACTGAGCCACATCCCCAACCCTATTTTGTATTTTATTAGAGACAGTCTCACTGAGTTGCTTAGCACCTCGCTATTGCTGAGACTGGCTTTCAACTTGGGATCCTCCTGTCTCAGGCTCCCAAAGCAGTTGTCTTTTGGTTACATGTTCATTAGAAGTCTGAAACAGAACCATACTGTCTTAGAAATTATTTCTCCAATATAAACATTCTCCTTTTCATTTCTCTTTCCATTATAGTCGTGAGATGGAGAGTAAGGAAACTCTCAAAGGCTTGCACAAGATGGATGATCGCCCCGAGGAACGAATGATCAGGGAGAAGCTAAAGGCCACCTGTATGCCAGCCTGGAAGCACGAATGGTTGGAAAGGAGGAACAGGAGAGGTCCTGTGGTGAGTGACTGGGAATTACCTGCTCTAAAGCACAGGAGGAAATAGAACATTAAGTATAAAGAGACCCCCTTGTAAACTTTCTTTTTCTTGTTTGTTTTGAATGCAGTAGTTTCATTTGCTTGCTCCTCTGGCCACTTAAAACAAGTCATGATTAAAGCTATGCTAATTGAGA
This sequence comes from Glaucomys volans, assembly GCA_020662805.1. NCBI lineage: Eukaryota > Metazoa > Chordata > Mammalia > Rodentia > Sciuridae > Glaucomys > Glaucomys volans. The sequence goes on along the minus strand of JAJEJO010005309.1, from coordinate 247,505 downwards.
AACTGTTTCAGGAACTTAACTCTTTGGTGGAGGGCTAAATTCATAAAGCAACACTGCCCTCTAATGTCAGTATCTAGAATCCATTTACTGGAGCAGTTTTTTCAATTTATTTTGGATGTTTTATCTCTAAAATAGGATGCAAGGATCTTAACTCCAGAAGTCTTCTAAGAAAGCAGAAAAACTAAATAGACACAAGGGGTTTAAGATAAATGAAAACTTTATGGGGTTTGATAAAAGAAAACCTAGATTCATAGATTAGGTGCATGCCTATAATCCCATTGGTTTGGGAGACTTAGACAGAAGTATCTCGAGTTCAAAGCCAGCCTCAGCAAAAGCAAGTGAGGTGCTGAGCAATTCAGTGAGACTCTGTCTCTAAATAAAATACAAAATTGGACTGGGGATATGGCTCAATGGTCGAGTGCCCCTGAGTTCAATCCCGGGTAAAGTGCCACCCACCCCCCCAAAAAAATAAGTTAACTGTCTACTTGAGAAATCTGGATTTGTTTATTTTTATTGTTTTATGTAAGTTATGTTATATGCTTCTTAAAACCTATGTAAGGCATAAATATTTCCAAATGGGAAACTAAGGCTTATACACAGTGAATAAAGTAATGCGTGAAATATCACAAAGTACTTTGTGACTTGGTGCTAATGTGTGGAGTGTGCAGAAGAACAGTAAGGATTTAGGAAAGAGAAAGAATGTCAAGCTGTAGAGTTAAGGGGCATTCCACAAAAGGTGGGATTTTTAACCAAGCCTTAAAAATGGATGAGTTTTCTTCATATAATGGTGTGCAGCTTGGGACACTGCATGTTAGAGGTGAGAATTTAGAGGGAATGAGTGGAACACAGAGTGAGGGAAGGTCAGGCAAGGTCAGTGGGACAAGGACTGACTGAAGAGGAGTGGTAGGAAGATCCCAAAGTTTGGTCTTTTGTTTATGGCAAGATTCAATCTGAGAGCCTTAAGTACTTAAAAAGAAAAAGTAGACTTTTTTTTCCTTTTCTTTTCTTTTTTCTTTTTTTTGGTACTGGGGATTGAACCCACAGGCACTCCACCACTGAGCCACATCCCCAGCCCTATTTTGTATTTTATTTGGAGACAGGGTCTCACTGAGTTGCTTAGGGCCTCACTAAGTTGCTGAGGCTGGCTTTGAACTCAAGATCCTCCTGCCTCAGCCTCCCAAGTGCTGAGATTACAGGCATGCACCACCACGCCTGGCTAAAAGTAGGTCTTTTACACTGCATTTCTGCTTGAGAGATTCTTCAAGCTTCTGACTTTTGGTTTTCTGAGATATATTTCTAAACTATTATGAAATATAATGGTTTAAAAAATAAAGGGCAAGATGGTTTTATATTTATTAGATTTTTTGATTACTTAAAATCATGCTCAAGTTTTAAGATCCTTCATTTTTCCAAAATAAGTGAAAAAGTCCTCATTCATTGAGTAAATTAACTGTAGAAGTTATAAGTGCTTCTTTTTCACATTTGTTGGCTAACTTTTGATTACTGATTTCAAATATTAAATGAATTAGGGCATATAATAACTACCATTTCTTAAAATGTTGTACAAAAACATTTTAACTCATAATAAACTATAAATGACATTTGTGTAAATAAAAATGGTCTTTAACATTAATGGTTTAAAGTAATACCAAATTTAAAAAATGAAGTAATACCAAATAAAATTTGGTGTATTGTCTGGTATATTTATATAATCTCATTAAGTTAACTTCCTAGTCTGTGATGTTCAAGTACATTTATTATCTTTTATGTTTTTGAGTAATCGAAATATTGGAACACTTTTTATTCAGGTGGTAAAACCAATCCCTATTAAAGGAGATGGATCTGAAATAAGTAACTTGGCAGCTGAATCCCAAGGAGAGGTCCAGGCAAGTGCTGCTTCACCAGCTCCCAAAGGCCGTCGGAGCCCATCTCCTGGTAGCTCCCCATCTGGTCGCACTGTGAAATCAGAATCTCCAGGAGTAAGGAGGAAAAGAGTTTCCCCAGTGCCTGTAAGTTAACGTTTTGACAAATATGTTAGTTTCTATCATTTCTAGACTGATTTATAACAGAAAATGTTGCCCAGCCAGCCGTTAGAATTTCAGAGTATGATCTAGAGACTCATGTTGGGAGTGGGGGTGATGTCCTGAGACCTCTTCTGAGAGTCCATTAGGTCAGCACTAATTTTGTAATAAAACCATGTCTTTTGCATTTTTCACTGCACTGGTAATTTTGGTGGGTAAAATTTGAGGTGACTTCACCTGAATTAAGGCTATGACAACAGAATTTGTCTTTATTGCATATATTGGCCATTAAAAGAAAAAGAGCCACGTTTTCTTAAGAATGCCTTTGACAAAGAAATAGAAATTAATTTTATTAGATCTCAACTGTTATTAAATACACACCTTTTAAATATTCTGTGATGAAATGGGAAGCTTTCATGAAAAGCATTTCTTCTTCATATCAAAATATAGTAGTTGTTTCAAGGAAAAGCATTCATGTGATTGTTAGAGTCACAAAGTGAACTAATAGTCCTATTTTCATGAAACAAGATAGTTATTTGAAAAAATGACTGACCAACAAACTATGATTGTTCAAGTTGGGTATTTGACATATATATTTCTTAAGACAAATTAAGTGAGACAAACTCTTCACTATTAACAAAATTTTGAGATTTCAAAGCAAAAATTAGAGTTTTAGAAAACTCATATTCACCACTGTGAACTTGACAGTTTCCCAATACTTAAGACTTCTCTAATGAGATAGATGATACCAAATGTGACTTTTTAAAAATATTGTATAATGAAATGTGTTTAGAAGATCTGCATGACTCAGTGAACTCCAGATAAGCCTTATATAATATAAAACACAGTGATTTCATAGGATTCACTCAAAGTGTATAATAGGCCATCTAGATTTTAACCAATAGGGAAAGGTTGTTGATGTGGTTTCATATTTCACATTACAACTACCTTTAAGAAACCACTTTTGAGCCTTGGTGTAGTACTAAAGAAGATATGTATTATTATTTGAAAAGTCTATCAGAATGTTCCTTTCTTTTATAGCTATATATCTATGTGAGGTCAGATTTTCTTTCCTACACATGCTTCAGTCAAAGCATTGTATCACAGCAGATGGAACACAGAAGTAACTATGAGACTCCAACTGTTTTTTATATTAAACCAGACATCGAAGAGATTTGCAAAACGGCAGGTGTTGCCTTCACAAGAAAGATTTCCAGTGGTGGGGTAGATGCTAAACTTTCCAACTTTGAAGAGCCAATGAGTGAATGGAAGAGTGGTTAAGAGAGTGACCAAAAAGGGGAGCTTTGGTTTTCCTCAGATCTGGAGTTGTGAAAGCACATAAATCCTTTTATTTTATTTAATAAGCAGTGCTGAGAATCGAACCCAGTTCCTCACAAATGCTAGGCAAGTGCTGTACCACTGACCTACAACCCCAGCCCATATAAATCCTTTTTAAAAGTACATTTTCATTACTAACACAATAGCCATGTTTTATTACCTCACAGATTTGCATATTGAGCACAGCTCAGCAGGGGTGGCTTCCTGCTTCCCATGGCATCTGCTGAAGCTGGACTAGCTAAGGCTGCTTCTCCACTCATACATACGGCTTCTGCTGGAGAGCTAGAATAGGAGCTAGAATAGTTGGAGGCTTTTGGCGTCCCTTCTCATGGCATTGTGGCTGGATTGCAAAAGTAGTGTTTCAAGAGGGCAAGTCGCAACATGCAAGCTCTCCTCAAGCCTCCACTTGTATCATGTTTGCTAATGCCTGATTGCCCAAAGCTAGCTACATGCCCAAACCCACTATCCATGTGTTAGGGTTTACACAAGGCTATAAACAGTGGGAGGTGTGTTTCATAGGGCCCTCATTGTAAAAGTATACAGGAATATAAACAGAATTGCATCCCACATCTCCCCCTAAACAACCCTACTCTTAAAGTAAAATAAGCAGGAGGCCATTAGTCTGGAGCTGGTTCTGTACCTGGAAACCAAACTGACCATTGACCAATCACAAACAGCCAACCAGCCAATTGGTTATATAACTAGGGACTGCCAGATAAGGTGAAAGCCTCCCTGTGGCCATCCAGCAATTTCTTTACTTTTTTGTTCAGCCTATAAAAGCTGACGTTTGACTTCATGCTGCTAAGTTAAGTTAGAGCTCTCTGACTCTCTTACAGTAATTTTTTTTTGCGGTGCTGGGGATTGAACCCAGGGCCTTGGGCTTGTGAGGCAAGCACTCTACCAACTGAGCTACATCCCCAGCCCTCTCTTCTAGTTTTGGGTACTGCCTGATTCATGAATCATTCTTTGCTCAAATAAACTGTTAAATGTATTTAGTCTAAAGTTTTCCGTTTAACAGCAGACTCTGCCCAGCCCTAGGCAATTCTAATCTGTTTTCTGTCTCTATATATTTGCCTCTTTTGGACACTTCATAAAATGGAACCAGTAAGTGGTCTTCTGAGGAAGAAGCCAGTCACAGTCAAGTTTTATCCATGTTCTGTTACATGCATCAATACTACAAAATTAATTAATTTTCAGTTGCAGAAAAATATTCTTTTATGCATATATACCATATTTCATTGACCCATTCATCAACTGTGCTCTTTCTACCTTTTGACTATTATGAAAAATGCTGCTGTAAACATTCATTTGCAAGTTTTTTGGGGGCATATGTTTTCATCTCTCTTGGGTCATTCCTAGCAGTGCAATTGCTGGGTAACATGCTTAATATTTTGAGGAACTGCTATAGTTTCCCAAAATAGCTACACAGAGTATTTTGATTGCTTCCTGTTCTTGCCAATATTTATTATTTTCAAGTATTCAGTTGCGAATCCAAAACAACCAGTATTTTCACAGGGTAGTGATGGAAAGACCAAGTTGTAGGATAATCAGTTAAGTGTAGTAAGAGTGGTATATGTTGCTCACTCCACGGGAAATTTTTTGTTCACCTCCAGCCAAGTTTATTTACTTATTTATTTCTTTTTATTTTTCTTGGTACTGGGAATTGAACCCAGAAGCACTGAGATAGTCTTGCTAAGTTGCTGCTACTGGCCTCAAACTTGTGATCCCCCTGCCTCAGCCTCTCCAGTCACTGGGATCCAGTGAGATATTTTAATCAAGGAAGAGTTTCTATAGAAGGCACGATAGGAGTTGTTCCAGGACAGTGTTTTAAGTTCCAAGTCACAGAAGAGCATTTAATAAAGCCTTAAGTAGAAGCCAGGAAGTTGGATGTTTAATTTTTACCCCTAGACATAGTTGTTTTGCCTGCTTCTGGCATTTGCTTTTTATGCTCTTATTTTTGTTTGCATAATACTTTTCAAAGCATACTTTTCAAATGTTTACAGAGTAATTTGTGAAGTTGCCATGTGGTTGTCTCACTCAACCAGAGTTATCATCAGTTATAAGGATGACTGAGATTCCAAAAGTTCACCTGAGATGTTAGACAATAGCATTTTGCCTAACTTAGTTTCATTATACATTGAAGCATTTTTTTCCAGCATATAATCTGTGTGGCTCTCTGGTAGGATTCTTTTTGAATGTTAACTTCTTGTTGAAAGTAAGAAACTTAGAAAACAAAAACAATGTCATAAAGTTTCAGAGCGGCAGAATCACACCACCTCGAAGAGCCCCTTCCCCAGACGGCTTCTCACCATATAGCCCTGAGGAAACAAGCCGCCGTGTGAACAAAGTGATGCGGGCTCGGCTGTACTTACTGCAGCAGATAGGACCCAACTCTTTCCTGATCGGAGGAGACAGCCCCGACAACAAGTACCGGGTGTTTATTGGGCCACAGGTAGGATTTGTCACCATCTTATTTTGTATTAGCATCTGGTACTAACTCACATTTATATACTATCTTAGACTGAGATCTGTTAATTCCCTTGAGTAAACTAAAGTGAGTTTAACATGTATTTTTGGCCAATAACATTTTTCTTAAGTCTATTTATGAGATTTTTACTATGACTCAATAGCTTAAATAAATTTGATCTGTATAATGAATTCATTGAAAATAAGAGATTAATTAGTAGAAATATTTATAATGATAATGAAAAATATTAATAGACATTTAACTATAACACACTCAAAAATGTTATGAAAGTGATAAACCACAGATTGATTAACCCAACAGTTTTCTTTTGATTCTTCAGAACTGCAGCTGTGGGCGTGGAACATTTTGTATTCATCTGTTATTTGTTATGCTCCGGGTGTTTCAACTAGAACCCTCGGATCCCATGTTATGGAGAAAAACTTTAAAGAATTTTGAGGTAACTTTTTATAAATGCTTTGTAATGAAATTGTCAACAAATTTTTATAATATATTCCTGAAAGTTTTCCATGAACTCCAAATTTAAATCCACAGTTACGTTTTAAAGGTATGTGAGCATTGTTTGGTACTGATGAATAGTTTTCTTGAGATCTATTGAGTGGTAAATTTTTTCTTCTAGAATGAAAAAAACAGTAAGCACTGAGTGCTTTTCTAAGTAAACTACGTTCTTAATTTTGAAGCTCTGAAATCAGCTTTATGAAAAACATGTAAATAAAAGATGAATAATATTACAATCACTGGAACTCTTCATATGTGTAATTGTGGCATAAATATCATTATTACTGTCTTTTTCCAATGTTAGGTTGAGAGTTTGTTCCAGAAATATCACAGTAGGCGTAGCTCAAGAATCAAAGCTCCATCTCGTAACACCATCCAGAAGTTTGTTTCACGCATGTCAAATTCTCATACATTGTCATCATCTAGTACTTCTACATCTAGTTCAGAAAACAGGTTAGTACGTCTTAAGGAATTAAGCATTAATCCAGTGTTACTTTTTAATTTTAGGTAATTTTTCATATCACTTGTTAAATTACTCAAAAATGATTTAATTATTTAATCTTGGCTTTCATGTTGAAATCAAGGAAAACAAATGTTAAATCATCTGAGGAAATTTTATTCTAAAATCTAGAATGTTGGAAATGGTACATTAATATAATAAATGTCCATTTCATAAGAAAAATCATGTGGCATATGTGAAACACTAAGTGGCTATTGTCCGTCAGTCACTACTCTGTGCCAAAGCACCTGATACGTTGTCTCATTCTGTTCTAACAACAGTGTCATTAGGTAGCCAGGTGTTAACACTATTTTACAGGTAATGAAGCTGAGGTACTGTGCAATTAGGAAGAGATACCTGTAATTTTTGATAAATTATTTATACTTCCAAAATCACTTTCAACTAGAGGATTTTTTAAGTGTTTTTTACTTATTTTTTTGTGGTACTGGGGATTGAACCCAGGGGTGCTTTAACACTGAGATAAACCTATTGTCCTTTTTATTTTTTATTTTGAGACAGGGTCTCAGTAATTGATGAGGCTGATCTCAAACTGGAGATCCTCCTGCCTTATCTCCCTGGGTTGCTAGGATTACAGGCGTATGCCATAGCACCCAGCTTTAGAATTTTAAATTATATAACATTATTATTTCTTTCATAGCTATTCCAAACAATTCTCTTTACAGATTATTTTACCTTTGAGAATCTAAGCATATTCCAAATAAATAGACTTATTAGCTGCAATTAAAAAGTTCAGTAGCTATTAATCAGTTATTACTTAAATTTCTACAGTGCTTCTGAAACTTTCAATGGCCTTGTTGTTGATAAGGTGAATTTATGAGCCTTGAAGGATTTGAGATGTAGCCCAAATGACAAATGTAAAGTTCTTTTCAAGTCTCTAGTATTATCATAATAATTCATGTGAATTTTTTTCTTTTCTATGATGTTTCTTTAATAGTTTTTAACAGGAAAATGAGATATTTAAATTACTGCAGAAAAGAGTGGAAGGTATCTCCTGTTTGTTCCCAAGGCACTTCAGTTTGAGAAGCACTGGTCTAAGTGGTTGAGTCCCATGTTCATCCCATCATCCTTCTAAGTATTGTAACTACCTCAGAATTCAGAAGAATGGGAAGCGATGGCAGCATAAGGGCTCAGTGAAAACGAGAAATATTTTTCATCTGTGGAAAACACAAATATTTGAATTTGCTTAAATGAATTGATTTGATTAAATGAATTGATTGTAGAATCCTAGATTTTTCCAGGTTGTTTGGGGCATTCAAATGACTGAAGCCAAAGAGGTCAGGAAGCCCTCCTGAGTAAGAGCATAACCAGGGAGTCTTGGCTCTTAGTTCAGAGCTCTTTCTCTCACATCTTAGCTCTTCCTGATAGAATGGAAAAAGAGAGAGCTCAAGAGCTTTATTTCTGTAGCTTTCTGACCCAAACTTATTCTAGATCCTTTCTCCTTTGGATTGACATTTCCCTAACTTTTTACTTCAAAGAATAGTAACGAATACTTAAAACCAGAAAGCCAAAATTAAAATAGAACGTTTCTCTATGAGATGAAAAAAAGTGCATGCAAATATGAATTGACCATAATTTAGGGATTCTGTTGATTTATTTTGCATTGGTGTATCTGTGAGGAGATATACATAGTCCCCCCCCCACATAATCATGTTTTTATATATAAAGATTAAAATCAATAAAAGAAAATTTATCTGGAGATTCAATTACATTAAAAATTTACCTTTTTTTTTTTTTTTTTGTGGTGCTGGGGTTTGAACCCAGGGCCTTGTGCTTATGAGGCAAACACTCTACAAACTGAGCTATTTCCCCAGCCCATTAAAAATTTAAATGACATTTCAGAAATAATAAAAATCAGAATTAGAACAAATTGAAAATATTTATAAAATTTAACAAAACCTTACCAATAAATAAATAAAACTGCAAAGAGGAATCTAGACTCAGTGCATAACTGGACAAAGGGCATGATAGGATATTCACAGAAGAATTTTAAGGGGCTAACAAACATATTTGGTCAACTTAAGAATTAAACAAACATGCAAAACCTGATTTTAAAAAAGGTAATAGTTTTTATTTACAGAATTAATGAAGACTTTTATAATAAAACAAGTCAGTTCTTAGAAGGATGTGCTTCATGTATGTAAAGTGTTATTGTTACATTTCTGGGAAAAAGGAATGTGTCTAATCCAACTAAATGGTTTTAATGGTTAAGTTAAAGTATGCCCACATTATGAATATATCATGGGAGCATTAAAATTGTGTTTTTAAAGAATATTGAATTGCATGGAAAAATGTTTATAACTGAAAGCATATTCAGGTTATACTACTATATCATGCATCAACCCACATTTTTTTAAAAAATGTATTTTTAGTTGTAGATAGACACAGTCCCTTTATTGAATTTATTTATTTTCATGTGGTGCTGAGGATCAAACCCAGTAGTGCCTCATATGTACAAGGCAAGCACTCCACCACTGAGTTACACCCCCAGCCCTGAACCCAGTTTATAATATATAAAAGATAATACAAGTACATAAAAATTGTAATGGTAGCCAGGCGTGGTGGTGCACACCTGTAATCCCAGCACTTGGGAGGCTGAGGCAGGAGGATCACAAGTTCAAAGCCAGCCTCAGCAAGGTCAAGGCACTAAGCAACTCAGTGAGACCCTGTCTCTAAATAAAATACAAAATAGGGCTGGGGATGTGGCTCAGTGGCTGAGTGCCCCTGAGTTCAATCCCCGGTTCAAAAAAATTCAAAAAAAAAAAACATTGTAATGGTTATTATAGGAGGTGTTATTATAAGTAACTTTTTTTTATTTTTAACATTTACTTTGTGAGCTGTTGGGTTTCAGTTGTAGCTACTCAGCTCTGCCCTTGTAGCCTGGAGAGAGCCATAGATAATCTGTAAGCAAATGGGTGAAAAGTGTTCAAGTCAACTTCATTTATATGAGCAGGCCACAGGTTGATTTTTTTCTCTTGCAGTTTGCTGCTCACTTCTCTATATTCATGTGATCTTCTGAAAAAAACTACCAAAATGAAAATAATCTGAAATGTTAAAACAGTGGACACAAAGATGTTCTTAATGGTTTCTTAAAACAACTCAGATATCAACAACAAATGGATACTTGAAACAGTTATCTAGTCAGTGGGAAAGTATACCACCATTAAAAATTACACACATACATGTAGAGGAAGCAGCCCAAATGTTCATCAGGAGATGAATGGAAAATGAAATTTAAAACATTCATACGATGAAATGTTATTCAGCATTAAAAAAGAAGTAAATTCTGATATATGGTACAACAAGAATGAACCTTGAGGACATTATACTAAGTGAAATAAGCCAGACACACAAAAAACAAATACTGTATTATTCCAGTTATATGAGGTACTTAGTCAAAATAATAAAGATAAAAAGTAGAAGATGGGTTACCCAAGGCTGGGAGAAGGTGAAAATGGGGAGTTGTTATTTAATGGGAGGAAGTTTCAGTTTTGCAAGGTGAAAAGAATTCTGGATTGTGGTGATGGTTGCACAACATGAATGTAACTGAATTGTACTTTTTAAAAATATTTTTAGTTGTAAATGGACACAATACTTTTATTTTATTTATTTTTATGTGGTACTAAGGATCAGACCCAGTGCCTCACATGTTCTAGGCAAGTGCTGTACACTGAACCACAATCCCAGCCCCTGCATCTTGCTTTTATTTTTATTTTCTTTTAAATATCATTTTACCAAGTAAGTTCTGGGGATGTTGCTCAGTAGCAGAGCACTTGTCTGGCACGTACAAGGCCCCAGATTTAATTCCTACCACCGCCACCAAAAAAAAATCAATAATAATGAATAAAAAACAAAGAAGAAGAAAAGAGAGTCAATGCAAAAATACTCATTCCTTTTTTCATGACTATATAAGACCATAATTTACACCATAATTTATTTTGTCATTACCTTAGTTAATTAACTAAGTGTACCTGTAGTTATTTGTTTGCTTACTAAGTGCAACTAATTTTTCTGTTTTCCTGCTCACTTGCTTAAAATATATCTGTAGGATAGCATCTTAGAAAATAGAATTTTTTTAGGTCATGAATGTATACATTTTAATATTTTTAAGGATTACTAACAAAATTACCTTGTAGAAATTTCATTTTTTATTCCTACCAGCAGTAAATATGACAACCTGTTTACCTATGCCATTGTCAGGGATCAGATATTACCAATCTATTTAATTTTTGCCAATCCAAAAAATAATAATAGAATAAGGTATGGTTTCATTAACATGTATTTTGTACTTCTCTTTTCATGTTTATATATTTTTTTTTATTTTAATGGCCTTCTATCTCTGATGCTCTGATGTCCATTTTACCATTGAGTTATTAGTATTTTTCTTGCTGATTCTTAAAAGGACTTTGTATATTAGGACTATTCAAATAAATACAACAGAGGCTGAGGTTGTGGCTCAGTGGTAGAGCGCTTGCCTAGCATATGTGAGGCACTGGGTTTGATTCTCAGCACCACATATAAATAAATGAATAAAATAAAGGCCTATTGACATTTAAAAAATATTTTAATAAATAAATAAATAAATAAACAAACATAACATAATTGCCCATTATACTTTACAATTTTGACATATTTGGCCCTAAATGCAATTATTTGGTACATACTAGAATTATATTGTTACCCTTTTTTTCACCCTGTAATATATTGTGAGCATCTTCTTTAAATGGATCTGTTTCCTTTGAAAGGTTTATAGTGTCTGGTTGAACATCATTTTTTAAACTTCTTTTTGATGTTCATTTGAGTGTTTTCATTTTTCATTATGTTAAATAATATTGCAGTGCATGTTCTTACACATACCTCGATATTTTTGTTTCATCATTTCTTAGAAGTCTAGGTGAAAGGTTATGTACATTTCGAATGCAGCATGTCTCCAGATCTGGTTCTAAGAAAGTTGGCACCAAAAGTGTCTAAAATGAACATTTAGATTAAAGTGGAAATAGATGAGTTCTAAGGTTCTAGTACTTGAAATCTTGAAACTGATACCATGTTGTTTTATTCGTACATTGTCAAACCTTATGGCAGGTTTTTTATTCAAAAGGCACAGAAAAGCATTTTAGGAATACAAATGCTCTTTTTCAGATTACAGTTCATGTATTGAATTGTATTCATGGTAAGGACAGATTAACTCACACCTCAATCTGTAAGTACACATGTGGAATCTAATTTGAAATTTCTCTATATTAGTAGGAGAAATAATTATCCCTGAAACAGTTAATAGAAGATGCCCTTAAATATTTCGAATAATGTGTTCTTATTTTAAGGAAGCATAATTGTAATTAGCATATTGCATTAATTCTGTCTTATATTCTTCTGTACTTAGTACTTTTGCTCCTCTTTCCTTATAGCATAAAGGACGAAGAGGAGCAAATGTGTCCTATTTGCTTATTGGGCATGCTTGATGAAGAAAGTCTTACAGTGTGTGAAGATGGCTGCAGAAACAAGCTGCACCACCACTGCATGTCGATCTGTAGGTGGCTCCTTTATCCCTGTGCTTATTCAACAAGTTGCTCTCCAGCTAACTATTTTATTTGGAATTATAAGATGACTTGTGGGAAGATTGGTGAGAGCAGGAAAAAAAATGTGTTCCTAGGCCATATGTAAAGTTTTCAACAAATTAGAGTTTAGGATCTGTTAAGAACTGATCTGTCTGAACAATGACATCCAGTATAGTGCCATACATGTGGAAGTGGAAGGAGTGCAGAGTTCCCACCTGGAAGGTGCATGTGGAGGGAGGTCTGGGGAAGCTCTACAGAAAGGGGAACCTCAGAGCATGGCAGGGAATTACCTAACCATGTAATCAAGTGGGGCAGAACATTTTGAACAATTGTGAGAAAAATACACATTATTTTGACTAATAAAATAGCATTTGCAAAGGCCAGAATAACTGAACTGCTGTGCTTGCCTGCTTTCGGATACTCCAATAATTGTTGGTGGTCCCTTCCATATAAATCCTATACTGACTGTTATGAGCAGTTATGACATATAAATACTTAAGGCTTTTTACATTTTTGTAAATTTTTTTCTTTAATTTTTTAGGGGCAGAAGAATGTAGAAGAAATAGAGAACCTTTAATATGTCCTCTTTGTCGGTCTAAGTGGAGATCCCATGATTTCTACAGGTAGTAATTTTGAATTAATGATTTTCATGTGATAAATAAAAAATAAAAATGTTATCAAAGTGATTTAAATCTGTTGATATTTTTTAGCAAGCTTTGTATTTTTCGTTTAGCCACGAGTTGTCAAGTCCTGTGGATTCCCCTTCTTCCCTGCGTGCTGCACAGCAGCAAACCACACAGCAGCAGCCTTTGGCTGGATCACAGAGAAGGAATCAAGAGAGCAATTTTAACCTTACTCATTATGGAACTCAGCAGATCCCTCCTGCTTATAAAGATTTAGCTGAGCCATGGATTCAGGTAAGTAGTTCATCATTCTCCATTTCTCAAAGAAAGATTTGCAGATTAATTAATGTGTTTGTTCCCTTTCCTCACCCTTTTATAATTTAACAAAATAATTTGCTTGCCTTCATCATGACTCAGTCCATTGAGAATTTTACTTTTACTTTGGTATTTAATACAACTAGACTTACAAAATTTTTTGTAGGTTCAGATTTTATAACTTGAAACTTCTCTTTCTTTTTTTGGGGGGGGGGTGCTGGGGATTGAACCCAGGGGCACTCCATCACTGAGCCACATCCTCAGCCCTACTTTGTATTTTTATTTAGAGACAGGGTCTCACTGAGTTGCTTAGAGCCTCGCTAAGTTGCTGAGGCTGGCTTTGAACTTGCAATCCTCCTGCCTCAGCCTCCCAAGTGCTGGGATTACAGGCGTGCGCCACCGCACCCAGCTTAGAAGCTTCTCTTTCTAAACTAACAGATAAAAGTCTATCCAAGGGTAGAAATTGAAACTCTTCAGTGCCAGCTTTTTTAAGTCCTATTTTAAAAATCCTTGTTCCTGCCAAAAGTTTCTTATTTGCTACCACTGAAACTCAGTTTCTCCTTTCTGTATCTTACCAACTTATAAAAATTGGTGCTTGGTTAGTGGATGAATAAGAAAAATATGTGGTAATTATCTTGTATTTATAAGGACAGTTTCCATTATTTTACCTTCTCTTCTGATTGCTTTTTTATCCTTAGTAAATAAGACTTTTGGTTGCTTGGTCTGTCGTGATTTTCTTGATTGTTGAATGCTTATTAGTCTGTTACTTAGGAAAAAATGTGGGACCCAAAACCAGTGTCTCCAGTAAATAAAAATGAAATAAAAGATGTAATTTTTATAATCTGTTAAATTCTGTTGAATACTATTATGTTTGTGAGCAGGTGTATTAACTCATTAAGCTTTTATGTCATTAGAATTTGTTTCCATTTCTTTTTGTGACCATTATAGTTCTACAGCTTTGGAATTCTCTTTTCTCATCATGTTAGCAACCTGTTATCTAATAAAATCCACAAAATTAATAAACACATCCCAATTCTTTTATCTAGTTCACTAATGATATTTAATATAGATCTTCACCTGCTCCTTCAGGATCCTGTAAAGAAATCTCAAGTTGATTCTAAGCTATTAGATGCTGTTCTTTGAAGGCCATAGTCTGTTGTTCTTAAGATTTGGTTTGGTCTAGGGTATATATTACTAGTTTTGTTTTGTTTTTTTTAAGAATGTTATAGACACAATTAAAACTTAAGACAGTGGTATGCTACAGAAGAGTGCCAGAAGTTTATATTCTTGTTGGTTTATTCTCCTTTAGGTCCTTTTTTAACAGAACACATACAAATAAGTATGTCATGATCTGCTTTTCCTTAAACTGTGTTTGTTCCTTTCTAATATTTAGAAATTTTTCACACAATAAATTATCTTAGTTGTTAAGCTTCTTTTAGCCAGTTGATTCATAATGTCAATGCCATTTACCTTTTTCCTTCTGTAGGGATTCTTTAGGGATTCTGCTCTGGAGGCGTGGTAGTGAGAACTGTAGCAATATTCATAACTCTGAGAGCATCACTGCTGATTTAAACCCAAGCATCCTTGCTTCACTTGTTTGGTTTTCCTCTCCATTCATCATAGCCCCTGTTTTGCCTAGATCAGCCTAGTCTTTGAACCATTTTGTACAAGACAAATTCAAATAAATTGTTTTGATTTACTGCAGTCATCTGTAAGAGAAGTACTGCATTTTGAAACCTCCACTCTAGTGCCTTTCTTGACTTGGCTTTTTAAAAATTTTGCTCCAGTTGTTTCTTTGTAAACTACCTTAATATGACTATAAAGTTGGAATACTTCACAATTTTTTGGTGTGACCTTTTTAGTGTTGTTGAACATGAAGGGTTCAGGCATAAAAATACACATGTATCCTTCGACCCATAATTTTACTTGAGCTAATAGATGTTAATGACACCTTAAACTCCAGTGTAAAATTCCTCCTGAGGTTTTCTAAGTTAGCTAGGCATAATTTGAAATTTAGTATAGTGAAGAATTAAGAAATGACCGATTTTTCTTTAATAATCAAAAATAATGTTTAACTGAACATACTGTGGGTTTTTTAGGTTTCCTCACTTTGTGTTTGTTTGATACAGGTGTTTGGAATGGAACTCGTTGGCTGCTTATTTTCTAGAAACTGGAATGTAAGAGAGATGGCCCTCAGGCGTCTTTCCCACGATGTTAGTGGGGCCCTGCTATTGGCGAATGGGGAGAGCACTGGAAATTCTGGGGGCAGTAGTGGAAGCAGCCCAAATGCTGGAGCCGCTAGTGGGTCTTCCCAGACCAGCATCTCAGGAGACGTGGTAGAGGCTTGCTGCAGCGTCTTATCAATGGTCTGTGCTGACCCTGTCTACAAAGTGTATGTTGCTGCTTTAGTAAGTAGTTTTATTCCATAACCATATCATAATGGGTGTTTTTTTTTTCTGATGGTTTATAGATATTGTTTTAAAGATATAATAAAATGCCGGATGCGGTGGCACATGCCTGTAATCCCAGCAACTCTGGAGGCTGAGGCAGGAGGATCACAAGTTCAAAGCCAGCCTCAGCAACTTAGCGAGGCCCTAAGCAACTCAGTGAGACCCTGTCTCTAAAAAAAAAAAATGCAAAATAGGGCTGGGGATGAGGCTTAGTGGCCAAGTGCCCCTGAGTTCAATCCCCAGTTAAAAAAAAAGATATAATAGAATGATTGTCTTTCCCTCTATAGCCAGTCCTCGTTCTTAAATGTGCATCTACTTTTCTAAGTCAATCTGTCTGTGTCTCTGGAAAGAAAAGACAGGGGGGTTGGGAGGCAGGTACAAGAAAGGTACTTTAACCTGATTTAATTTTGGAAAATCCAAATTCTACTTTTATTCATAATCTCAGGAATTTATAATTTTCCATTTAATCTGTTCATTTGAATTTTACTGGTTTTAATTTGTTGAAGCTTCCTTTATATGCTGCTTACTCTCCTCAAATACCAATGTCTTGCTGTTCACATTTTCCCAAGCCTTACACATGATCCATTAAAAATGTTTTGTGGGATTGAAAGTGTTGAAAGTTACTTTGATTTTTTATGTTGTCAATAGACATTAAGAAGAATTTTTCCTTTGCATTTTTTTAGGGATTCTCCATGTTTTACTTAATTTTGCATATTAATCTTTGCCATTGTAATGTTTGTCAAGTGGTATGCCTTCCATTAAGGCACTGAAAATTCCATTTACACTATTGTCCAATAATATATTTCAATTATTTTGTAAATGCATTTTATGAGCAAAGCTCTTGAATTTGAGCCTCAGCACTACAAAATAAATAAATATAATATAATGAACAAGCCCATTTATTTTTTCCCTTTATTGTCTTTTGTTATAATTGTTTTGTATTTTCAACACAAATAAATAAAATTTGAATGGTTAAGGTTAAAGTTGTCAAACTTAGAACTATTACTAAAGAAAAATCATTAAGTATAGAAAAATTATGTATTTTTATAATTGATCTTTTGGATATTAATTCTTCAAGGAGAATTTATGATAAAATTTTTGCTAGACTTTTTATAAACATTATGTGGAAATTCAGAAGGTTTTTCAGAAAAGAGGGTTCCATGACATAGACACCAAGTTGTTTTTCAGGTTTAACCTGTTAAACAGTTGTCTTTCGTGAGTGGGTAGAGCAATAGATAGGTAATTTTACGGACAAAAACTTTGAGTGTATTTCTCTTCAGACCATTGTTTCTCAACCTCAGCACTATTGATGTTGACCAGATAACTGTGAGGGATGGGAGGGCACCAGGGATGCTTTCCTGTGCACTGTGAGGATGTCCATCAGCGTCCACAGCCTGTATCCACTTGATAGAGTAGCAAACCCACCTCACCCCTCTACCCACTCAGCCCCATTGTCATAATAGGCAAGATTGTCTCCAGGCATTGCCAGATGTACCTTGGGACTCAAAATTGCCTCCAGTTCAGAATCATGGTTGTAGAATAGTTCTTACCTAGTGGGTTTTTAAAACTCAGTCTCTGAACTACCTTTCAGAGTCTTTCTTTTTTTTTTTTAAATGTGGTGCTAGGAATCAAACCCAGTGCCTCACACGTGCTAGGCGAGTGCCCAACTACTGAGCTACAGCCCCAACGCCTAAGAGGAAAACTTCTTTTTTTTAATCCATGCCTTCCCACTTGTGCCTAATAAATCTTCTTGAGAAGCAATACAGTATGATGTTTGGGGTCAGAATTGAGTGACTTCATGTATCATGACAACTGGAATACTGAATAATGTATCCATTAAACTGGGGCAAGTGTAGGCCGTGTGGACAGATGGCAGATTATAGAGACCTGATTCACATTCTGTTTTCCCATTTGCTAGCAGTATGACTTTAGTAAAATTATTTAACTTCTCTTAAATTTAACCTCTCTTAAACTTCAGTTTGCTCACCTGTAAAATAATGAAAATACTTAACTATTAGATTTGAAGGGATGTTATATAGAAACCTAACCATGATGCCTAGCACATTATGAGAATGTTGAATAGATAATACCTATCAGTGTTTCTTAAACGCCATTTTAATTAACACCACTCTGAGTTATAATCCATTTCTATCATGATTTATTTGGTTCTTCATGTTGTCTCAGATTAGACCATTGTTTCTAATGCTTTTTAAATGTAGTTAAACTGACCTTCAGGGTTTTTTCCCCAGAAAACTTTGAGAGCCATGCTGGTATATACTCCTTGCCACAGTTCAGTAGAGAGAATCAAACTTCAGAGACTTCTCCGGCCAGTTGTAGACACCATCCTAGTCAAGTGTGCAGATGCCAATAGGTAAGACCTTATTGATGAACCACTTCAAACCACTGTATATTAAAAGTTTCAAGTTGGGCAGGGTGGCACATGCCTGTTATCCCAGTGAGTTGGGAGCCTGAGAGAGGAGGATAGCAAGTTCAAGACCAGCCTCAGCAACTTAAAGAGGCCCTAAACAACTTAGTGAGAACCTATCTCAAAATAAAAAACTCAAATAAAAAAGGTCAGGGATGTGGCTCAGTGATTAAGTGCCCCTGGGTTCAATCCCTGCTACCAAAACAAAAACAAAAACAAAAAAAAAACAAAAGAAGTTTCTAGCACCAACCCTCACACCGAATAGAATATTTAATGCTTGTTAAGTGAGTCTTTGAATATTGTTTTCTAATGTAAGATTTGAAATTAAAATTTAGAAACTTACGACTCTAAAGGTATAGCAAAAGGAACTAATAACAAGTGAAAGCTAGAATAACAAACTGCATGGACCTTCACAATTGTAATGTGATTGCTTCTCTTAAATAACTTCTTAATCTGAAGTTCAGTGAGACAAACAATAGCTGACATGTATATGCATATGTTGTAATCTCATTTTAGAGAAAGAGTTACACAGGATAGTCACCAATAACATCATTATACCTACACACGCCCTCTTTTCATAATCAAAAAAGAACCCCTTCCATTTTTTTTTTGTAATGGAATTTTACTCTAATTATGATGGTTAAGTTTTTTTAATTTCATGTCCTCCTGCAATGTCCTTAAAAATTGACAAGAAATGAGAATAATCCTAACTGGGCAGAAAAATATGGAGTAGAAAATCATGAAATTTGGTACAGCAAAAATGTGTATAAGCCTTGCTTTTTCCAACCAGTGGTTCTGTTTTGTCTTCCCCTTCCATAAAATAGTAGGGTAACTTTCATTTAATAAACATCGCTATAGTACATGATTATTTGTTCCCATCTTTATATCCCAGCAGATCTTGAATTGCAAGAAGTGTTGAATCTCCCTTGTTTTGCTTCTCTTGTTACACCCAGAATTCTGTCAATCCAATCTTTGTCTTTCCCAAATTATATGAGTTAGTTTGCAGAGGATCTCAAAAACTAGGTACCTAGGGCTGGGAATATAATTCAGTGGTATAGAGTGTTTGTCTAGCATGCACAAGGCTCAGTTCAGTTCCCAGCACCATACACACAAACCCACACAAAAAAGAGCTACCTAATAGCCGGGCATGGTGGCGCACGCCTGTAATCCCAGCACTTGGGAGGCTGAGGCAGGAGAATCTCGAGTTCAAAGCCAGCCTCAGCAGTTTAGGGAGGCCCTAAGCAACTCAGTGAGACCCTGTCTCTAAATAAAATACAAAATAGGGCTGGGGATGTGGCTCAGTGGTAGAGTGCCCCTGGCTTCAATCCCCAGTACCAAAAAAACAAAAGAGCTACCTAGCTGTGACAAGTTTCTTATCCCATGAAGTCTATTTTTTGTCTTCATTGTTTTTCCACCTAAGCCTCCAGATTGAAAGTATTAGAGGTTTTGTAGTTGCTTGAGGAAAACATTGTAGTATCTGGAAAACATTGGCAAATGAACAAATACTTTGAAAATGCATAGGAAAAAATCATATCAGTTTTCAGTGTTAGAATAGTAATTATCTGAGAATGTCATTGTTTTCGTGGTATTTGTTGCCCACTTTCTGAAATTTTAAAGTCAGGTTATTTACTTGGTGGATTGGAATAATTGAAACCATAACAAATATTGTAAAGGGATTTTATGATATTTGGAAGTCAATCTGGAGAACATAAGGGTCTTGGATAGCAAGGTTTTGTTTTTAATTTTTAAAAAAATTTAATTAAAGTTCAAAAATAAAAAAGTCAAAATTTGTATTCATTTTTATTTTTAAGAGTATATGAAAATAAACTTTTTATCTGATATGATATTTAAATAATTGCTGTCTAAGAGCCAATACTGAAGATTCTGTGTTTTGTGTACATGATAAGTCAAATTTATGAATTAGACCTCCTAATAAATATTATTACTTATAGTAGCATTGTGATTTTAGTGATGGAAAAGTAAACACTCCTAAAAAGCATTGTTTTCCTGCTTTATCACAAAGCTTTACATTACTGCTCTGATATTGATATATATTTTGTCATAGATACAGAATTTATGTTGCTTTCCTTTCATTTTTAGCCGAACAAGTCAGCTGTCCATATCAACACTGTTGGAATTGTGTAAAGGCCAAGCAGGAGAGTTGGCAGTTGGTAGAGAAATACTTAAAGCTGGTAATAACTTTATTACTTAATATAAATTATTACTTAAAATTAATTCTGCATGTTTTATCGTTTTCCTTAACCTAGTTAGTCTCCCCTAGGTCCATTACAGGATTTTGAAATCATTTTGTAAGTTAATTCACCTATAGCTAAGGTTAGAAATATGAGTTTGTCTAAGAAATTATTAAAACTAATATAATCCAGGGTATTTTCATTGACCTCACACCATTTAATCATTGTTTAGTTTTGTTTTAGATTTTTATATCACTATTTTTTAAGTCATTTTATTTTTACTTTCCTTTTGTAGGATCTATTGGTATTGGTGGTGTTGATTATGTCTTAAATTGTATTCTTGGAAACCAAACTGAATCAAACAACTGGCAGGAACTCCTGGGCCGCCTTTGTCTTATTGATAGACTGTTGTTGGAATTTCCTGCTGAATTTTATCCTCATATTGTCAGTGCTGATGTTTCACAAACTGAGCCTGTTGAAATCAGGTGATTTCTTCTGCAAATATATTACTTTCCTCTTCCTACCTACCCCCGTTCTCCCCACAAATGATGTATTTTAGATATATGAAAAACTCAGAAGTTAAAAAACATAGATAAGTTACTTGTACCTTAATATTTGCCTGACTTAGAACCCTGATGTCTAAGCTATTTAATTAAAAAGTTAAAAGATTCCCTTATATCAAAATTATTTTTGAAGTTCCCAATCTATAAATTACCTTTTTTAAGTTTGCATATCTTTATAGTCATTTGAACTTGTCTAGTAATTGAAAATGTTTTGTTCTGTTTTTTGTTTTTTGTTTTTTGTTTTTCCTTTCAGGTATAAGAAGCTGCTGTCCCTCTTAACCTTTGCCTTGCAGTCCATTGATAATTCCCATTCAATGGTTGGTAAACTCTCTCGAAGGATATATTTGAGTTCTGCAAGAATGGTTACTGCAGTACCCCACGTGTTTTCAAAACTGTTAGAAATGCTGAGTGTTTCCAGTTCCACTCACTTCACCAGGATGCGTCGTCGTTTGATGGCTATTGCTGATGAGGTGGAAATTGCTGAGGCCATCCACCTGGGCATAGAAGACACCTTGGACGGTCCACAGGACAGCTTTTTGCAGGCATCTGCCTCTAACAGCTATCCAGAAACCACAGAGAACAGTTCCCTTGAGCGCACAGTCCATTTAGAGAAAACTGGAAAAGGATTATGTGCTACAAAATTGAGTGCCAGTTCAGAGGACATTTCTGACAGACTGGCCAGCATTTCAGTAGGACTTCATAGTTCAGCAACAACAATGGAGCAGCCAAAGCCAACGGTTCAAACAAAAGGCAGACCCCACAGTCAGTGTTTGAACTCCTCTCCTGTATCTCATCATTCCCAATTAATGTTCCCAGGCTCATCGACCCCTTCTTCATCTGCCCCATCTGTACCAGCTGGCTCTGTAACAGATGCCTCTAAGCATAGACCTCAGGGATTTGTTCCCTGCAAAATACCTTCTGCATCTCCTCAAACACAACGCAAGTTTTCTCTACAATTCCAGAGAAACTGTTCGGAAAACAAAGACTCAGATAAACTTTCTCCAATCTTTACTCAGTCAAGACCCTTACCTTCCAGTAACATACACAGGCCAAAGCCATCTCGACCCACCCCTGGTAGTACAGGTAAACAGGGAGATGTCTCAAAAAATAGCATGACACTTGATTTGAACAGTACTTCCAAATGTGATGACAGCTTTGGCAGTGGCAGCAATAGTAGTAATGCTGTTATTCCCAGTGACGAGACAGTATTCACGCCAGTAGAGGAGAAATGCAGATTAGATGTCAATACAGAACTCAATTCCAGTATCGAGGACCTTCTTGAGGCATCTATGCCTTCAAGTGACACAACAGTCACTTTTAAGTCAGAAGTTGCTGTCCTCTCTCCTGAAAAGTCTGAAAATGATGATACCTACAAAGATGATGTGAGTCATAATCAAAAATGCAAAGAAAAAATGGAAGCTGAAGAAGAAGAAGCTTTAGCAATTGCCATGGCAATGTCAGCGTCTCAGGATGCCCTCCCCATAGTTCCTCAACTACAGGTTGAAAATGGAGAAGATATTATCATTATTCAACAGGATGTAAGTATAGTCTTTAAGAGGTTAGAGAGTTTCCTTGGAGCATGCTAAAATAAATCTAGTTCAGAAATGCTTGCTTTTATCATTGCAAACTGGTTGTTCACATACAGTTATTAAGTATAATAACATCTGTATCATTTAAACAGCAATAGTTTTGGCCTATTTCAGAGACATTTCTGGTTGATTCTGTAATGGTAATCCCTTCTGCATTAAATATTGGTTGCCAGCATTGTCCATTCAGAGATGAAGTGTATAGGTGGTTTGGGAACCAGACTGAACAAGAATAATATTTTGTCAGAATAATATTTTACACAATCTTGCTCTTTCAATTTAACAGTAAAAAGATTGCTTTCATTTAATATGTAGACACCAGAGACTCTACCAGGACATACCAAAGCAAAACAACCTTACAGAGAAGACACTGAATGGCTGAAAGGTCAGCAGATAGGCCTTGGAGCATTTTCTTCTTGTTATCAGGCACAAGATGTGGGTACTGGAACTTTAATGGCTGTTAAACAGGTAAATATCTAATGAGCACATAAGTGAAATTATTCAAATTATAAAATGAACCTTGGACAAGTGAAAAGAATGAAGGACATATGTAACCATGCATTTATATATTTTAGCACTTTAACCTTTGAGAAACCTAAGTTTTAAAGATGTTACCAAAACATCACAGACTCATGAATTCTTTATGAAAAGTTGAAGCATGGTTATTATAAGATACAATAGCAAGATGGGCCTTATGGATGTTTGGGGTTTTTTTTTTTTAATTTGCTTTGCTTTTATCATTAGTAGAAGTATGGTTTCATATTCCTTCAGCAGTATACTGGTGTAATACTGCCTTGGTTTCTGTGGGTTACTTTTTATAGTGATCTCTTTATTAGGATGTGAAAATAATAACGCTTTCATTTTTAAATCATATTGCTTGTTCTCCTATGATCAAGCTTTTCTCATTTTAACTGTCTTTAAATAGCCAGTATCTTGATTATATCCCAGTTTGTTTTTTGGTTTTGTTTTTGTTTTTGGGGTTTTTTGTTTTTGGTTTTGTCTTTGTTTTTCATTTTTCTGATATTGCTGCTTATGCTACATTCTTATTTTCTAAAACAATTTGACTTGGCTTTTTTTAAAATAAAGTACACTGCACTCATGAGCACAGATGCCATCTACTATTAATGTATAAGCTAATTGGATTTGTCCATTTTAAATCAGGTTATTCAAACTAAACCGAAACACCAGAATTTATATCTCTGTGAACATGTTTGAAACAGGTCACTTACGTCAGAAACACATCTTCTGAGCAAGAAGAAGTGGTTGAAGCATTAAGAGAAGAGATAAGAATGATGAGCCATCTGAATCATCCGAACATCATTAGGATGTTAGGAGCCACGTGTGAGAAGAGCAATTACAATCTCTTCATTGAATGGATGGCAGGTTTGTTCATGTTTTAAACTATGAGTAATAATGCATGGACTTAAATTTCTGCTATTTAGGGAAAACAGTGTTAACGAACTCGTATTTTTTAAAATAGTTTTGGGTTTCTAAAAGCACATCAATTATAACATACTAATATAAACTACAACTACTTTTTTATCTTTCATTTTAAACATAATAAAATACTACCTCTACTGTTAAAATTTTACCAGTGGTTTTAAGTGATTATATAGTATTGGTTTATAAAAATCATTATTTTTTAAAACTTGTATATATGATTCATATTTTTGTGTGTGGCCATCAGTAACGGATTTAAGTATTTTCACATAATAAAAAATGAAGTTATAACAAAAAAATTACTACAGGTAAACTAGCTGAACCTTGTCATCTTGAACAAAGACTAAATTTTATTTTCTCTTACACAGGTATGCAATAAAATAATTGATTAAAGATGTGGTGAATAGATTGTGTTGATTTTTTAGATTTGCTTGTTTTTTAAGAATGCATTTTAGTTCATCCATCATTTAGATATGTATCTGTTATTGATCTGCACAAGGATTGCAGAGTTGAATATTTGTTTTACATGATATCTCTTCAACTTTTGAAAGCATCTATTACATTTATCTCTGATTTATTTTTTAGGTTAAACATAATTATTTTACCATCTTATATGCTTTCTTTTTACAAATTTTGGAGTCGTCTTAATCTGTAAGCAGAATTAAAGATAATATGTAGACATTTTAGACTTATCTCAAAATAAAGACATTACATTTTTATTTTGGTTATTATACTGTTTAATTATTTTTGTTATGCATTTTAATTTTTTCTAATGTTCCCACATTACAGGTTATACACTTACGTGCATACTGCATGTCCACAGCATTTATGGTAGCATAAACATTTTTGAACATATTGAAATAGGTGATGTTTGATAGATTCATAATACTTTAGACAAGAATTCTCAGAATTTTTTTATTTTGAAGAACAGTGTTTTAAATATTTTCAAATGAAGTCATTGAGGTTTGTGACTTGTTTCGGGTCAGAGCTAATAAATGATAGGATATGAATTCTAACTTGAGGACTTAGGCTTCTCCTTCTGGTCTCTACCTTCTGCTAAATAACAACATATGTTAGCATCATTTACATAAGTCAGTAATAAAGGCATTTGTATATTTTGATTGAGAAGATAGAAGAGTGAACTGTGTATTTTAGAAATAGTTCCATTCAAAATTAACTTCTAAAGTGTTCTGAAATCTTGGCCTTTCAGTAAACTAGCTTCATGGGGATTCTATAAAAATTGAATTAAGAGGACTGGAGTTGTGGCTCAGTGGTGAAACACTTGCCTAGCATGTGTGAGGCACTGGGTTCAATTCTCAGCACTACATATAAATAAATGAATAAAATAAAGGTCTATCAACATCTAAAAAAGTATTTAAAAAATTGAATTAAGAGATTTCTGAGATGATCTAGGAAGTACGGTTCACTTTGGTTTTTTTTTTGTTTTGTTTTGTCAATTTCACTTCTGATAGTAGGGTATGAATTGAACATTTCAAATGAGAACATGAGTTCTTGCCTTGCAAACTTAAGAAAACAAAGTGTAATAAGCAATTTTAATTTTGGCTGAGTTTTGGCCTGAGTATGATAATCACTCCTGTTTTGTGTTTGTCTTTTAGGAGGGTCTGTGGCTCATCTGCTGAGTAAATATGGAGCCTTCAAGGAATCAGTAGTCATTAACTATACTGAACAGTTACTTCGTGGCCTTTCTTACCTCCATGAAAACCAGATCATTCACAGAGATGTCAAAGGTAAGAATTCTTTACTTTTCCACTAACAATAAGAAACTAAATGTCATTTTAAAACTTGGACATTTGTTGATGATTTCTAACTTAAGTTTCTAACTATGAATAACTCAAATTATTAGAATACTAGAACGGAAAGGTCATTCCATCTGCATCTCTCATTTTATAGAAAAGTCAGTACAAGAAAGGCTATGACTTTTCCACAGTTTCACTGCTAATCGATGGCAGAAAGTATAGAATCCAAGTCTCCTGATCACTTGTCTTATTGACTTCACGATGTGCTGCCTCCCAGGAAGTTTCTTTTCCTGGTTTTATTTGAAATAATTGATAAATCATAAACCTCTGTTAAGAAAAATTCTTTCAAATCTTTTGTGGTTCAATTCATTTTTATAAAGGACAACTTTGGTATCTCATCATGAGGCTCTTTAATACTTTCCATAGTGCACTGAAGGAGTGTTATAAGATTAATTTTTAGGAATAAGTCCAGAAACTTTGGAACTGATTAAAAAAAAAAAAAAAAACAAGCAAACAAACAAAAAACCTAAGGGAAATGCTTCAACATATAGGCATAGGTAGCAACTTCCTCAGTAAGACTCATGTATCTCAGAAAATAATACCAAGACTCAGTGCTTAGGATAGCATCAGATTTAAAACCTTTTGCACAGGAAAAAACACAGTGAAGAGAGAACCTCCAGAATAGGAAAAAATCCTTGCCAGCTACTCTTCCAATAGATTAATATGCAGTAAGACCTCAGAAAACACAAAAACCCCTATGATAACCCATTCACTAAATGGGAAAGTGAATTAAACAGACACTTCTCAAAAGAAGAAATACAAATGGTTTATAGTTATTTGAAAAATGTTTGACATTTGTAGCAGTCAGGGAAATACAAATCAAAACTATACTGAGATTTCATCTCACTCCAGTTAGAATGGCAGCCATCAAGAATATAGATAACAAATACTGGCGAGAATGCAATGAAGAAGGAACTCATACACTATTGGCGGGAATATATAGCCACTATGGAAATCAGTGTGGAGGTTCCTCAAAAGAATAAGAATGGACCTGTAATCCCAGCACTTGGGAGGCTGAGGCAGGAGGATCGCGAGTTCAAAGCCAGCCTCAGCAACTTAGCGAGGCCCTAAGCAACTCAGTGAGACCCTGTCTCCAAATAAAATACAAAATAGGGCTGGGGATGTGGCTCAATGGTGGAGAGCCCCTAGGTTCAATCCCCAGTACCAAAAAAAAAAAAAAGAAAGAAAATGGAATCACCAGATGACCTAGCTACACCACTCCTCAGTATTTATCCAAAAGAATTAAAGTCTACAGAGATACAGACGTACCCATGTTTATGGCAGCACAGTTCACAGTAGCCACGTTGTGGAATTGGCCTGCCTGTCATCCACAGACGAATGATAAAGAAAATGTAGTGTCTCTATGTACACTAGGAAGTTCTCTCCAGCCGGAAAGAAGAACGAAATGGATGGAACTGGAGAGCATCATGTTAAGCAAAATAAGCCAAACATGAAAGGACAAGTGTCATGTGTTTTCTCTCATATGCTGAAACTAGAGGGAAAAAGCAAAAAAAGATTAAATTTTTATTAAGCTATAATTATGAAATGGGCATAAGTTTAAATTGCAAATTATGATAAAATTTGAATTTTGGAGAAAGATTTTGTTGGAAGTCATTATACTGAAGGTTTTTAAACTTATTCCTAAACGGTTCACCAAGTCTCAGCCCTTTATCTCTGTATTCCTTAAGACTTTTTTTTTTTTTTTTCCTTCTAAGGCTTTAGATTTTATTTACACTAGAGAGATCTGTGGGTAAAAATGAAGTGAAGGGAGACAAGAGGAGCTTTCTCTTAACCTCTGACATGTGGTTCACTCCTTTCTTTTGTCATTGTCCTTTTTTATTAGTACTGGGTTTTTAAAATCTGTCCTTTTTAACACACAAGGTCATTTGCTGTTTCTCTTGACAGGTGCCAATTTGCTAATCGACAGCACAGGTCAGAGGCTCAGAATTGCAGATTTTGGAGCTGCAGCCAGGTTGGCTTCAAAAGGAACTGGTGCAGGAGAGTTTCAGGGACAGTTATTGGGGACAATTGCATTTATGGCACCTGAGGTGAGAAGTAGCTTTGTGATGAAAGAAAATATCTTGGAGGTGTGTGCGACAGCATTGTACCACATACTTCACAGTGGTATCCGGTATATGCTTAGAAGTCCAGGGCCCTTAAAAGAAGATTTTAATAATATCTACATTTCAGACCCTTATATCAATCCAGCCTTTCCATCTATGGCTTGAAAAAATTACAGAAGATAAGTTTTAATAGATTTGCTTAAAAGCTATTCCGACAAAATACTATGGGGCAGTTTATCATAGTTGTTTTGCAGTAAACCCAAAGTGTGCATAATAGAAATATTTTAAAATTATCTGTTCCCAGGGGACATGAGCCCACAGAGGCAGGCCTTGTCAGTAGTTTACCTACCAAGTATTGCTCTACTGAACTCGGCCTCTCCTACTGTGTTCACAGCTCTTCACGTTCATCGGCAGTGATTATTTGTTGTCTGCTTGCCCCATAGTTTACTATGAACACGGGCTGCTTTGGAACTCTCTGATGTTCATTTCTGTGCTACATGAGAGATTAAGCTTATTAATGACATTTCAGGCAGGCTAGGAAATTGCTACCTGTTCCTTTTTTTGCTCTGAAGTAAAAATTTAGAATCCAGAAGTACAAAATTGTTTTCTCTTTTTGAAATGAATCATGTTTCCCAAAGAACTCTGCCCTCTTTTAGGTCCTGAGAGGTCAGCAATATGGTAGGAGCTGTGATGTATGGAGTGTTGGCTGTGCTATTATAGAAATGGCTTGTGCAAAACCACCTTGGAATGCAGAAAAACACTCCAATCATCTTGCTTTGATATTTAAGGTAATTGTGAAATAAAAATTACTTCTTTGTGACTTCAGTTCTCATTGGTTCTCCCTGTCAATCTAACATAAAGATTTATCTTCCTTGAAATAAACATGTATTATATATCTCCAGAAATTTAGATAGTGTTGTCACTTTAAACTACTTATGTGGCATTTACAGTCATTTCCCACTGTACCATTCCAGGTAGTTATGGTATATAAAAATCTCTACAAACACTGAATCACTGCTCCAAGGCAAAATATGTACATATTCCTGTCACTTTAAAAACTTGAAGCTCTTCATGTATTTTGCACAATTCGAATGTTTTTTAAAAATCCAACTTACTGTTTTTTGTATTTAAAAACTTTATATCAGTTGTCAGATCCTGTCTACCATTTTACAACTCCCAAGTTTGTCTCCATTCCCATCATAGACTAGTGTACTGGTTGAACTTTTAGCTTTTGAGTAGACGTATGATGGGCTTTGGAGTCATACAGACCTGGTTTTGAAACCTGCCTTTCAATACCCATGTGACCATAGGAAAATCACTTTTTGTGTCTACCACTTGTTTTCTTCTTTGTCAAATGGATACAGGAATAGGACTTATTTTATGGGATTATCGTGAAGATAAACAGAAGTACCTCTGGGACTTAGTCAAGCACTTGGCCCATAGTCACCCCTCACCTACCATAATTTCCTTCAGTTGTTCCCATGCTTAGTCACCACTCTAACAGTCTTTGTCTTGCGTCATCACTCACTTTTCCTCTGTTCTTTCACTTTTCCCATGTCCCTTCTCTGTTGTGGTTCAAATGCTGACTCTCATTAAGGCCCACAGCCAGGCTGCACCTCCGCCTGGGTGTTTCTTACACCCCAAATCTGCTCCTTCTCCAGGTTCTCAGAGCACTTTGTATGTGTCTGTTTCTGGCCCTTCGTTTGTATCATGGTTATTTATGTTCCCATCTTACTTGTTTCAAACCAACCCTTCTTGAATCGGTTCATGTCTGATTCATTTTTCCCTTCCAGAGTCTTACATAGAAGTTAATACATACTCATGGCTAGGGTCAGTTTGAAGTTGAATGTTATTTTTAGAGCTTTGTTGAAATACCAGAAACAAATGGAAATGAGTTTCAAACTGGCATAGTTCAATATTATAACAGATTTCATTGCATTCCGCCTCATAGGTAGAGTTTAAAGAGAATTATACTGTCACATTTTCAGTTTCCTTAACTCCCAGTAAATACTTTGAGATCTATGGAAGCCACAAGGTAGAAAATCAGCTTTTTTCAAATACTTTTATACCCTATTTATGCTAATTTAAGTTGCTGTAGCACTTTTAGAGAGTAATTTGGCAGTCTCTACCAAAATTTTAAATGCACTTATTCATTGACTCAGCTATGCCCATTGTTAGGAATTTACTCTTAAATTTACCCATAGAAAGTTGCCAAGTTCAGAATTATCTATTGCACAATTAATTGTAGTACCTAAAACCTGAACTAATGGAAGTGCCTAACAGCAAGAAAGTAGTTAGATTATATACACACTGTAAAACTGTTCAAAATTTAATAGTCAGGTGAAGTTGGTGGTGTTGATTTAGAAAGTGCTATGAGATATGGTAGTAAGTGAAAAGAGCAGAATGTGTAAAGCGATGCCTTTTGTAGACATTTTGTAAAGAAAATCGAAGGTACTCAAGTATTGTCTTTCTTTCCTTCATGAAGGAAATACAAGAAATAAGTGAATGAGTACCTTTGGAGAGAAGGATAATGGATGTTATTTTTGTTTTCTGGTATTTAGGTATTTAAGATGTATATGTATGAATTGAGTATACCTTGGTATAAGATCATAGGCCTTTCAGAATTTTTCTTTATATCTCTTTGCATTTTTTAATCCAAAGCATTCACTTACTGGGTGGGGGGGAGTTTTCTTATGATTAGAAGTTAAGTAGGTAGGTTTAAATTCATTCTTAACCTATTTATCAAAAAGTTAGTCCTTCATGGTGTTTGATACTAAGAATTAAGGTATGTCCATTATTGAAGATGAAAATTAATACAGTGCACAGGCATGTACAGATAGAGGTTTTGAATACATGCACATGTTTTTCTATATCCAAAGTGCACTTGTGGCCGGGCGTGGTGGCGCATGCCTATAATCCAAGCGACTTGGGAGGCTGAGTCAGGAGGATCTGGGAGGCTGAGTCAGGAGGATCGCGAGTTCAAAGCCAGCCTCAGCAACTTAGCGAAGCCCTAAACAACTCAGTGAGACCCTGTCTCTAAACAAAATACAAAAAATAGGGCTGGGGATGTGGCTCAGTGGCCAAGTGTCCCTGAGTTAAATCCCTGGTTCAAAATATGCGAAATTGAAAAAAAACCAAAGTGCACTTGTGGAAAATTTCAATGTTGTGGCTTTTTTTTCTTGCAGATTGCTAGTGCAACTACTGCTCCGTCAATCCCTTCACATCTGTCTCCTGGCTTACGTGATGTGGCTCTTCGTTGTTTAGAACTTCAGCCTCAGGACAGACCTCCATCAAGAGAGCTACTGAAGCATCCAGTCTTCCGTACTACATGGTAGTCAATTATACAAATAAACTATGATAGAGACAGGATGCTCAACAAGAAAGAAAACTTTCGTGGGGAACCACGCTGGTATTCTACTGGCCTTCATGCCACTGTACAGCTATGAATGAGGCCAGTGGGGAACCCTTACCTAAGTATGTGATTGACAAATCATGATCTGTACCTAAGCTCAGTATGCAAAAGTCCACAACTTGTGCAGAAACTGTAAACCGTGCCTTTCAACGAACTGGCCCTAGGTGAACAGGAAAGCAACGAAGTTTGCATGACTAAACAGAAGCATAATTTTATTTTTTTGGAGCACTTTTTCAGCAATATTAGCAGCTGAGGGGCTCAGGATCTATTTTAATGTTTCAGTTATTCTTCCATTTCGTATAGTGATTACAAGCAGGGGATTCTACAATTCCGTTTTTTTTTTTTTTTTTTTTTTTGGTTTTGTTTTGTTTTTGTTTTTGGTCACTGGCTATAAAAATCAGTATCTGCCTCTTTTAGGTCAGAGTATGGTTTGAGTAGCAGTAATATATAATTTTTTAGAGTTGATATCTTCTTGACCCACAGTTGACTTTTTTTTTCTTTTTTTTTTTTTTTAATGCCAGGGCAATTGTGGTTCATGTGCATTTTACTGTTGGCCCATTCATTTCGTTTTTGGAAATTATGGTTCTGTATTTTCATTTCACCTTCATTTTTGTTTAATATTCAGGGAAAGGTGATCTTTTCAAATCAGAAAAAAAAATAGAACTAGGTGTGAACTAGAATTTATGAAATATCTTGCTATTGCAAGAGTTTTTAAATACAGATTTAATTTTTTTAATTGGAATACAATAAAGTACTGCCTATATTGAGTCAGTCACTGCTTTTACTGTGCAGGTTAAATATAAAATTAACAAAATCAGATGTTCAACTCACAACCAAGAACAGGATTGATTACCTTGAAATTTATTTGAATTTCTTTAGTGTTTTGGTTTCTTTTGCTAAACTGTAGGGAACTTCACACCATGTAAGTCTTACTCTATATGTAACAATCTATCATTCACCATTACCATTGATTATAAAATGTAACTGCTATTTTCCTTCCACCGTGCATCATCTCTTTAAACTAGACCTATCCAATAAAGAAAAAGTAATTTACTAAACTGTAATCAGTAATTTTTTTAAAGAGTAAATTTGCTTTGAACTTAAAAGTATGCAGAAAAAAGCAAAATTGAATTTCATTTATACAATAATTCATTGGATTTTGCAGTTATTTAATGGTTTTAATCTGGAGTTGAATTCAGATGCATGGAATTCTGAAGGAAAATGATAGTTCTTTTATCTTTTCATGTGTGTGAGTCTTTTAAATCAAGTACTGATTAACTATTAAATACAACTTTGAGATGTTAAGTTTTAACTCTTCAGAAGCCAGTGTGAAATAGAATTGGTTAATCTCAAAGACTCAGGATAAACTAAATAAGCTATATAGAGTACATTTAGAATGTACAACACAAATTGGAAGTAAAGTAAGTTACAAGATAAGTTTACAAGGATATATTGCTATAATTTTTAAAAGGCAGTTTTTTAAATGTGATTGTGTTTCTTAGTGAAATTTTACATTCCTTTGTTTTGGAAGATTGGCAATATTTGAAGAGTTAAAAATAGTACAGAAATGTGAAGTTTGGTAGTTCTAAATGTATTGTACTTTGCTTTTTTATTTTATTTTTTGTTTTTGGTTTTTTGACTGCTTAGAATTTTCACAATTCTAATAAGATTGTTTCCAAGTCTCATGTGCAAGCTTTAAAGGACGCACTCTTGCCATTTTATGTACTGGAAGATCATTGGTCAGATTAATACTGTGTCTGACAGAAACGTAAACTGCATAAACTGAGGAACCTCAGCTAATCAGTATTACTTTGTAGATCACAATGCCCACCACATTTCAAACTCAAACTGTCCCTAGATGTCAAAATCCATTGTGTTTGAGTTTGTTTGCAGTTCCCTCAGCTTGCTGGTTATTGTGGTGTTTTGTTTTTTGTTTTGTTTTCAATGCAAATGTGATGTAATATTCTATTTTCTTTGGATCAAAGCTGGACTGAAAATTGTTGTGTAATTATTTTTGTGTTCTTAATGTTATTTGGTACACAAATTGTAAATAACGTCTACTGCTGTTTATTCCAGTTTCTACTACCTCAGGTGTCCTATAGATTTTTCTTCTACCAAAGTTCACTTTCACAACGAAATTATATTTGCTGTGTGACTATGATTCCTAAGACTTCCAGGGCTTAAGGGCTAACTTCTATTAGCACCTTACTATGTAAACAAATATTACAAAAAAAATCTCTGGGTTAAGAAAATTTGGCTTAAATGTATCCTTTGTTATTTTAAATATATCAAGATATTTTAATTAAAATTTTTACCCCATTGAACCAATTTTATAGTATTTGTACCTATTTTGGTGTTTTGTCTTTATAGTAAATAAAAGTTTTTGAACAAAAGGTACTTGTTACTTTTGAGACTTTTTTAAAAATAATTTCATGCTCATAAAAATAGTTGCAGGAACACCACAACTAAATGCTATGTACCCTTCACCCAA
Source organism: Glaucomys volans (assembly GCA_020662805.1). Lineage (NCBI taxonomy): Eukaryota > Metazoa > Chordata > Mammalia > Rodentia > Sciuridae > Glaucomys > Glaucomys volans. The sequence goes on along the minus strand of JAJEJO010005309.1, from coordinate 213,714 downwards.
AGGCCCCAATCCCGTTTTCTCCAGCTGCCCAGTTATGTCCTTGATAATCAGAGGATCCAAACCAGGATTTTGTGTTGCTCTTACTGTCATATTTCTTCAGTCTCAGAAACCCAGAACTGGTCTTTTGTTCTTCCTTGACCTTTATGGACTTAATTTCTTTTATAATTAGAGGTTATTGGTTTGTGGAAGCCCCTCAATTTGACTTTGGTGGTTCCTCGTAATTAGATTCAGAGCATACAGGTTTGGCTCCAGCAGCACAGAGGAGATGCTGTGCCCATCTCAGCCTATCACAGCAGGAGGCATGATAGATGCTGTGATCACCACTGTGAAGTTACTCTTTCCCTTTATAATTAATACTCATCTGTATATAAAGTACTCTGTGGAGATAATGCTTTGAAAAGACTACATAAATACCCTGTTTCTGATCTATTGCTAGCTTCCTGCTGTTATTACTCAGATGGTTGCCAGATGGCATTGTTTTCTCTTTGTTCCATATGTGGTATTAGTTGCCATTTTGCTAATAAGAACTCTCTCTTCCATTGATTAATTACTCATCATCATGAATTTGCTCAGATTGTAACAGATTTGACCAATAGAGCTTCTGAGAGCTAGCTGCTCTGTCCTTGGCAAGTCACCATTATTCTTTGGACACCTCCATTACTTCCAGTGCCATCTCATATGTCGTCTGCTTTAGTTCTTGGATCAGTCATTTTGTCCAAAGAACTCTTGATTCCTCTGATGGAAAATGATACTTGAAAACCCAAATCTACATAATGTGTGCATATGTAGAACGTTATATGTTACCCCAATAATATGTGCAACTGTATTTTTTATGTATTAGTTTTAAAATAATTAACTCAATAAGAAGAAAGAAAGCCAGTTCAAAGCCAGCCTCAGCAACTTATTAACAAAGCCCTGTCTCAAAAAATAAAAAGGGCTGGTGATACAACTCAGTGGTTAAGTGCCTCTGGGTTCAATCCCTGGTACCAAAAAACAAGAAAGAAAGAAAAGAAAAAGGAAGGAAAGGAGACTCAGAGTAAAGGACAAATGGAATAGAAAAAAAAAGAAAAATGTCAAACCTAAATCTGTCACTTACACTAAATGTGAATAAATATAAAAAGCAAAAAAAAGAAAACAAGATCTGAGTGCTAGCTTATTGCTACTGGGTGTCACTGCTCCCAGGCCCTCTTCATAGAACTAGAATATATACATGAATATACACAGTTTTACACACAAATGCAAAATAGTATATATAAACCTACTCACCCACCAACACACATAAACCATGACTTCATAACAATACGATTTGATCAAACACTAACAGGGTTTATTCAAGCATTCACTCTCTCCCAACAACTCAGAGCAACCTGGTTCCAATTCTTTTTTTTCTTTTTTTTTCTTTTTTTTTTTTTTTTTTTTTTTTTTTTTTTTGTGGTGCTGGGGTTGAACCCAGGGCTTTGTGCTTACAAGGCAAGCACTCTACCAACTGAGCTACATCCCCTACCCCTCCAATTCTTTTTCTCGTTTTTTTTGTTTGTTTTTGTGTTTTTGTTCTGGTTTTATTCTTTGTTTTGGTACCTGGAATTGAATCAGGCGCACTTAACCACTGAGCTGCATCCCAGCCCTTTTTATTTTGAGATGGTCTCACTGAGCTGCTTAGGGCCTCATGAAGTTGCTGAGGGTGGCCCCAAATTTGTAATCCTCCTGCCTCAGCCTGCTGAGCCACTGGGACTGCAGGCATGCACCACTATATGCCTAGCTTCCAGTTATTCTAAATATACCTGCTTATTCGCTCAATTCTTCCTGGTCTTTCTCCCCCATGTAACTAATCTCCATTTATCCACCCTACTTGTCTTTCTGTGTGTGGACTGTCCTCACCTCAGTCTAGGGGCTTTTTCTCTAAGTGACTTCATTTTTTATTGTTCTTAAGTAGTCTGTACATGTGTATCTTTATTTTAACTGATAAATGTAAATTGTACACACTTATGGGATACTCTGATTTTTTTATTGTCCTTTTTAGATATACATGACAGTAGAATGTATTTTGACATATCATACATACATGGAGTAAAAATTCCCATTCTTACAGTTGTACATGATATGGTGTTACATTGTTTGTGTATTTATATATGAACATAGGAAAGTTATGTCCAGTTCATTCTACTGACTTTTCTGTTCCCATCCCTCCTCTCTTCCCTTCATTACCCTTTGTCTGATCCAATGAAGAGGATCCTGAGTTGAAGGCCAGTCTGGGCAACTTAGAGAGATCCTGTATCTAAAATGGACTGGAGATGTAGCTCAGTGATAAAGGGTCCCTGTATTCAATCCCCAGTACCAAGACAATAATGAGTACTAGTGTAAAACCAAATAAAGTTGTTTGTTTTTTTTAAAAAAAAGGGAAAATAAAACATACAGGGAACACTTGAGGACATTAGAATGGGCAAGAATTTTTTGGAAAAGACTCCAAAAGCACGACGGCAAGAGCAAAAATAGAAAATTGGGAGTACATCAACTAAAAAGTTTTTGCACAGCAAAGGGAATAATCATTAGAGTGAAGACAGCCTGCAGAACGAGGAAATATCTTCAAACCACACATCTGACAAGGGGCCAATATTCAAAATGTATTAGAAACCAAAAACTCCATAGCAAAAAAATAAAATCCATTTTAAAACAGTCAATGAACCTCAGAGCATTAAAGAACTCAGAAAACTCAACACTAAAAAACCCAATCAATAGGTGGACTTGGGAACTGAACAGACACTTCACAGAAGATGAAATACAAATATATGAACAAATGATCAAGAAAATATGAAAAAATGTTCAACCTCTCTAGCAATTAGAAAAATGCAAATCAAAACTAAGATTTCATCTCACTCCAGTCAGAATGGCAATTATCAAGAATACAAGTAGTAATAAATGTGAGGATGTGGAGAAAAGGTACTCATATGTTGCTGGTGGGATTGCAAATTGGTGCAAACACTCTGGAAAGCAGTATGGAGATTCCTCAGAAAACCTGAAACAGAACCAGTCTTTGACCCAGATATCCCACTCCTCAGTTTACCCAAAGGACTTAAAATCAGCATACTACAGTAACGCAGCCACATCAATGTTCATAGCAGCTCAACTCACGATAGCTAGATTGTGGAACCAACCTAGATCCCTTCAATAGATGAATGGATCAAGAAACTGTGGTATATATTCACAATGGAATATTAGTCTTAAAGAAGAATGAAATTATGGTATTTGCAGGTAAATGAATGGAGCTGGAGAATATCATGCTAAGGGAAATAAGCTAATCCCCCAAAAACCAAAGTCTGAATGTTTTCTCTGATATGCAGATGCTAATTCACAATGCGGTAGGGAGGAATAGAGTTACCTTAGATTAGGAAGAGGGAATGAAGAGAGGGGAGGGGAAATGGGGGTAGGAAGCATAGTAGAATGAAACAGACATTATTACCCTATGTACATATATGACTGCACAACCAGTGTGATTCTACATCATGTATAACCAGAAAAATGAGAAATTATACTACATGTATATATGATGTATCAAAGTGCATAAAGCATTCTACTGTCATGTATAACCAATTAGAATAAATTTTAAAAAGAGCTAATGCCAATCCTCAAATTATTCCATTAAATAGAAAAGGAGGTAACACTGCCAAATTTATCTGTGAAGTCACTATCACTGTAACACCAAAACCAGGCAAGGACACATGAAGGAAAGAAAACTTCAGACCAATGAACAAATGAATGAATCAGACATTATGACCCTATGTGTATATACGATTACACAACCGGTGTGATCTATATCATGTGCAACCAGAAAAATGAGAAGTTATACTCCATTTATGTATGAAGTGTCAAAGTGCATTCTACGGTCATGTATAACTAATTAGGACAAATAAAATAAAATAAAAATGGGCAATGAACCTAAATACACACTTTTCAAAAGAAGATGTACAAACGGCCAACAGGTATATGAAAAAACACTAGGCATCACTAATACTCAGGGAAATGAAAAACAATGAGGGCTGGGGTTGTGGCTCCGTGGTAGAGTACTCGCCTAGCACACATGAGGCCCTGGGTTGAGGCCCTGGGTTGATCCTCAGCACCACATAAAAATGAAATAAAGGTATTGTGTCCACCGACAACTAAAAAATATATTTTAAAAAAGAAAGAAAAACAATGAGATGTCACCTCACTCATTAAGAATGGCTATTATCACTCAGGAGGCTGAGGCAAGAGGATTACAAGTTAGAGACCAACCCCAGCAATTTAGGGAGACGCTGTCTCAAAGTAAAATGTAAAAAGTCCTGGTGATGTACCTAGTGATAAAAGCACCCCCAAGTTCAATTCTCAGTACCAAAAAACCTCAATAGGTTATAAGTTAGTGAGGAATAAGAAGTTCTGGAGCGCTATTGTACAGGACAGTGATTATAGAAACAAGTATGTACTGGATATTTCAAAAACTAGAACAGAGGATTCTGAATATTTCTTCATAAATAAATGATAAATGTTCGAGGAGACAAATACGTTTAACTTGATTAGAGCATTACAAATGCACATGTTTATTAAAAAGTCACCATACCCCACCAATATATACAATGTTTATATTTTTATGTATCAGGTAACAGACAAAACTAAAAAATAAAATGTACATCTTTAAATAAATGTACATATCTTAAATAATAATATATTTTGGATATTGTAAAAATGAACACCTCTAAAAAGTTTTTAGACTATGAACTTGGGAGCGCTTGGGGTGCAGTCAAGTGGCAGAGGGCTTGCCTAAAGTGGGAGGCCCTGGGTTTGATCCCCACACTACAAAAAAAAAATTAAAAGAATATTAACTTTGAGAAAAGGTTGGTTTTAGATGAATTAGGAAAATAAATTAATTATGTTGTCTCTTGATTATATTGAATAACATTAGTAATTTTGTCAAATGATCAAATCTGCAGGTTAGATAGTATTTAGGAAAAGTTACCGTGTCTTGCTCATGGAAATGCCAATGACTGCATTTGTGAACTAATAGTCATTCCCCTGTGATAAATGAATGCATGAAATACAATAGTCTATTGGGGAAAAAAAGTAACATAGAAACACACAAACTGCCATCTTTCTATGTCATTATAATTTTTAGGGTTTTGAATTTTAAATTAGGCTATGAGCATAAATCTCAGGCTAAGTATGCAAAAGGAAGGAAAGGATGGGTCTTTTAAAGCAGGTGATAATGTCAGATTCAGAAACTACTGAACTTGAGGTTAAATCTGGTCCTGCCACTTACCAGCTTTCCAAACTTCTGTGTGTGCACCTATAAAATGAAGTGGCAGTGTTGTGAAAAGAAAAAGAATGTGTTTTTAATTGTAGAATAGTAGTGGACACATAGTGGGTGTACAATGTATGTTTGAATGAATGACAGATGACCCAAAGGTCAGAAACTCAAACACCTGTGGGACTAGAAGTGTCCCTCACAAGGCTTGTGGCAGACCTGACAGAGTTCATGTCAAGTTCATGTCCAAGGGGTGCTATGGTTGCCGTGTAGGAATGAAAGCCCAGTGTTGCCAAAGTCTCTGAATTTTCAAAAGAAGCTGGAAATCTAGATTTTATGTGCATTTTCCTAATGCTTACGTTGAAAACTAACTTAAAATTTTTGTCAAGAACCATATACTAAATAAAACTCACCTATATTGGCGTATGGTTGGCTGCCGTTTGATCCCTGATCTAGGTCCAGTGTTAGAAAAGAAAATAGAAAAATTGGAGGGAAATCTTACCTCTGGGGAATAAAATCTATGACTTTGTCTTCTAAGATATGAGGTGAACAAAAGTGGAGATGCTGAGTATAAATGCCCTTGGGGGGCTCCCCAAGGGCATTTATACTCAGTACAAGTTTGGAAAGCTGGTAAGTGGCAGGACCAGATTTAACCTCAAGTTCAGTAGTTTCTGAATCTGACATTATCACCTGCTTTAAAAGACCCATCCTTTCCTTCCTTTTGCATACTTAGCCTGAGATTTATGCTCATAGCCTAATTTAAAATTCAAAACCCTAAAAATTATAATGACATAGAAAGATGGCAGTTTGTGTGTTTCTATGTTACTTTTTTTCCCCAATAGACTGTTGTATTTCATGCATTCATTTATCACAGGGGAATGACTATTAGTTCACAAATGCAGTCATTGGCATTTCCATGGGGAAATACAGCTCAGTTGGTAGAGTGCTTGCCTTGCAAGCACAAAGCCCTCGGTTCAATCCCCAGCACCACAAAAAAATAAGAAATAAAAAATAAATAAATGCCCTTAGGAGGCTGAGGCAGGAGGATCCTGAGTTCAAAGTCAGCCTCAGCAAAAGTAAGGCACTAAGCAACTCAGTGAGACCCTGTCTCTAAATAAAATACAAAATAGGTCTGGGGATGTGGTGCAGTGGTGGAGTGCCCCTGGGTTCAATTCCTGCTTAACCCCCACCCCCCCAAAAAAATACCAGAAAGGTAAACTCTGAAGAGAAAATTGACATCTAATTGTATGTATTAATGTGACATGTTTACCACTAAAACCCAATTATGAGGTAGCAAAGTATGCATAAGTATCATTCAGATGTCATCACAGTGTTGCTGTTAACCGTGTGCGTTTGGTTTTACAACAGATAAATCCATCTACATAATCTGTCACTAAAATAGAACTTCGTCCATGACTGAAACCAGTTTCATCACTTGTAGTTGATCTGGCATCTTTATGGCTCATGCAAGTTCTGTGGAGGTAAATCTAGACTAAGCAGATGTTTTAAGGGACAGTTTCTACATGCCCCAAAGTTCCTTTTCCCACAATGCTGAAATGCCTATTAGAGTTTATTTTATTTATTTATTTATTTTTTGGGGGGGGAACCAGGGATTGAACTCAGGGACACTCGGCCACTGAGCCACATCCCCAGACCTATTTTGTATTTTATTTAGAGACAGGGTCTCACTGAGTTGCTTAGGGCCTCGCTAAGTTGCTGAGGCTGGCTTTGAACTCAGTGATCCTCCTGACTCAGCCTCCCAAGTCACTTGGATTACAGGCGTGCACCACCACGCCCAGCTTAGAGTTTATTTTTGATATAATAGTACTAACTTCCCTTAAAAAGTCAATTTTCCTAATAAGATTTCTCATCTATATGGACATACTGAGAGAATTAGGGTTGTAATCAGGCAGAAGGGAGAGAAAGAATAGGAAAAGAAATTAAGAAGTTCAGGGAAATATTTCAAATCTTTGTCAGGAAGTGGCAGGATCATATTTGTACTTCAGGAAGATAACTCTAATAGCATCTTTTTTAAAAAAAATATTTTTAGTCATAGATGGACCCAATAACCTTTATTTTATTTTTTTCATGAGGTGCTAAGGATTGAACCCAGTACCTCACACATGCTAGGCAAATGCTGTACCACTGAGCTTCAGCCCCAGCCCCTCTAACAGCATCTTGAAGAACAATTCCAGGGGTAATGCAAGAAGCACAGAAAAAAAATCAGAAGGTAATTGCCATATCCAGATGAAATATTCAGCTTCATGTAAAAGTGACTAGACTTCGTTGAGATTCTTTTCTTGTGTATGAGAATAGTCTGAAGTAGGCAGCCTCCAGCTGAAGTCATTGATGTTACTGAGTCTCATCTTTCCACTCTCCTTAGCATAAGGCTTCTATCCTTAGACTCTACTTCTGGTCTCCAATTTACAATCCAGGAAAGAAAATTAAAAGGTTGTCTGTCAGAAAAACACAAACTTTCCTAAAAATTCTCGGCAGATTTTCATTCACATCTCATTTGACCAGAACTCCCTAGCTGTACTGAAGTCTGAGAAAAATGGACACCAAGCAGGCAACTTGATAGCATCTACCACAGCGGGTGATAATGGATAACAGTGGTGAGAATACCCATGGAGCATATGCTTAGGGAGAAGAAATGCCCAAGACCTTGTTGAAGACAAAGGTTTAAGGCATATGCAGAAAGGAAGTGGAACAGTAGATGATGTCATGTTTAGAAAACTAGGAAAACGTGGGATCAGGATTTCATGAGAAGAGAAAGTCTTAATGAAAGATCAGAGACTGGGAGATATAGCACAGTAGAGAGCTTGCCTAGGATGTATAAGGCCCTGGGTTCAATTCCAGCCCTGAAAATAAATAAATTTTAAAAGGTCAGTAATCTTTTTGTGTGTGTGTGTGTGAATTTATTTACAGCAAAGATAAAGATATAAAATTTTCCATACGTCACTGGTAATCTGGGGGGTTGAGATCCTTCCCTCATTTCTGAAACTGTAGCACACGGTCCACCATGGCACAAGCTGTGAGTGAGAGAAGGAATGGCGCCCTGGGTGGTGCGACTCAGCAGCCTGCTCCTGGCTCAGGACGTGCAAACCTCATTTACAAGATTTCCATTCCATTATAGACATCAATTTACAAATCAACATTATTTTGAAATAGATAAGAATGAAGCCATCTGATTTTATTTGATTCCCCTGGTTTAGTCAGAACAAAGATCAGTCATTTCAAGAGCCATAAACATCAGGTAAGATAAGAATTCAAGTCTCAAGATGAATGGCAACAACCATTCCAGTGGAGCAGACTAATTGAGATAATAGCACTGGCAACTGAGTGTAAAAGGGATGTGGATATGGAGATTGATGTGCATGACTGACTTAGTTTAAAAGCTCATCTGTGAGCGAAAGTGAAGAGAAGCAAGTACAGGATGCCTGGGCCCAGAGAATGAAACCCAAATGTTTAGCATGGCTTAAAATGTTCTTCCCACAGTCTGGCATCTACTCAGCTCTCTGGCCTCCTCATCTGTCACTCTCTCATGACCAGGATACCTCACAGCCACACTATTTCTTGTCATCACACTCCTGTACCAGGACTCCTGTCCCTCTCATCACCTGACTCATTCCTACTTGTTCTTCAAGAGTCACTCTTAGTTCCCCTAGGAAGTCAACCCTGCTCAGTGTGAGTTGACCCTCTCCTGTAAAGCCTTGGCATCTATGGATCAATTTACGTGGTCCTTCCTCTACTGCACTGAATGTTTGGGCCACTTGTTTCTTACTCATGAAGCTGAGATTTGCAGTTATAGAAACAGTATCTTACTTATTTCTGTACCCTCTGTGACTAATAGAGAAACTGAAACATACTAAGGTTAGTTGCACTAAGTGGCAAGGAGAAACCACCCACTAAAAATAGAAGCTGATTTCTAACAATAAAATATCTCAAGCTAAAGTAACTGAAAAGATTTCTAACTGTATACCTCTCGTGGGACATATTCAAAGTATAAAAAAATGAAAAAAAAATTTGACTTTGGTAATGGTATAATTTTGAAAGCATTTTGTGTGTAGTAGAATACAGTGAATAAATAAATGTATTGATGTTTTGGGGAAAATGGGTTTTCTCTGTAGAAGAATAGGAGATAAATATGAATGTGAGAGGGTAAAGAAGAATCATATGGTATTTTAATTTTCAAATGGAGATGGATTCATGAATTTCAAAATATGGTTCTTAGTAACAATGAGTACAACTATTTCTTAGAAACTGGCTTCTAAGTAATAAAAACAAAACAAAAAAAATAGGATTCCTTGTGTAAATAACTATTCCAGATCCGGAGCAGACAAATACAAAGTGAGCCTGGTGGATTTTGTTGTTCTAAAAAGCACATGATGCTCAAAAATTAATGGGAACATGTCAAAAGGACACAGCCTGATAGGACTCATCAAATTTGGAGCAATTTGATTAACAAGTAGAATAATGTTAACATACTGATTAAAAAAGATCCATGTGACAGATGTTCAAGATGGTGGATTAAAGGAAGGCTGCATTTCCAGTTGCTCCATGACTTGGATTCAAGCAGTCAGAGTACTCTTCTCCGCATGTCGCTGAAAGCTCTGTCCTTGTCCCTGATGCCAGTCCAATAATGAGGACATGGTTTTGAGAAAAAGGAAAAAGACAGTTTATTGCTTTGGTTGCAAAGGAGACACAGGGGACTCCTATCCCAAAGGCATTGATTCTGCCCATCAGCAGGAAGGAGGGCGGGTTGTTTGTAGAGGTGATTCAGAGGGAATAAGATTAGAGAGGAGAAAACAGGGAGATCAGGGAAAAGAAGATCAGGGAGGAGAAGTTCAGGGAAAAGAAGATCAGGGAGAAGGTCAGGGAAAAGGTTGGGAAAAAGAAAAAAACATGTAAGTTTCAAAGCGAAAGGGATATAGTCAAAGCATCAAGTGAACCCCTGTGGCAAGGAAGGTGGGTGAAAAGAGGAATTCACTGAAATCCAATATCAGACAGTCAGAATCTCAGAGATTCAGAAATTTGGGTGCACTGAACAAAGAACAAGAAACAGTACTTTGGAGTCAAGCTGGTTGCTACAGTGACACTGGTTCACTCAGAGGGGAAGGATAATACCAAAACACAATGGACAAATCGGGTATGGTAAAATCTGTGGATCAAAAAAGCAGCCTGAACTTAGCTGATCCAGAGGCTGCATGGCAAACTGGTGTCTCTCAGTGCTCTGTGTTTCTCAACAGGTGAGCAGAGAGCTGAAGTGGGAACCACCCTGGGGAGGCCATGAGGCAGCTTGCTGCTGCAGGAGCCCAGGAGATCATAGCAAACTGTCTTGGCAAGTGACTACCATACTGTCCTAGCAAGCAAATACCATGTGGCCTAGAGTATGTATACCTAGAAGAATGGGAGTGAAACAGGCCCAGAGAGGATTGTACTTGAGGAGAATCCAAGTCAGAAATACAAAGGAAAGTGCAACTCACTTTCCCTTTGAGTCTGGCAGTTCACATGAGGGTCAGTGAATACATGTAGGGACTAAACCTGGGAAGGCCATATTTGTGAGCAGCACAGTGTATCGAGGGTTGGCTCCCCTGCCCTGCAAGTAGAATTCCTGGGAGACTGCTAAGCAGAGATCAGCATCTGCCAGCAGAGATCAGCATCTGCCAGACCTAAGGCTGTGTTGATCTAATCTCTCTAGAACAGATACCACCCAACAAAGTCCCTAAGGCCTAATCAGACCAATGCTTCAGCCGCTGGAACTCCATTCTTAAAGCTCAGCAGCGGCCCCACCCTGGGAATGCACTCATCTAGTCTGCACAAACAAAACTCCGCTCAACAGTTCTGTTGTACCTTACACTGGTGAGAAGGGAAGGTGAGAGATATTTCAATCAGTTATTTTGAGACCACTCCAGTTGGCAGCTTGTGAGCAAACACAAAGAAATGAAGGCATCAACAACCCCAACCCTTGCATACACATGCAGACTGTCTCCATCTCTCTTGCCCCTAGTACAAGCTCCTCTCGCCAAAAATGTAAAAGAGAGTTAGGCAGAGCCAGTGAACATCCATCCTCCTGGACAGTCTGACCACCTCAGTGGAGATGATGCTTCCATTTTTTATTTAAGACTCTTTTTGTTTTTTAATTTTCATTTTTAGTGTTCTTTCTGTGCTGATTGGTTTGTGAACACACACACACGTGTGTATATAAATATATATGTTCTTTTTACATGCACATATACATGTTTCTTTTTTCTCATTTTTAGCATTTTTAAAATAAGTTTTCCATGACTTTTGAGAGCTACGGTTTTTTGTTTATTTTGGTATTGTTTTGTTTTTGTTTCTCTCTCTTTTCGTCTCTGCTGATAATTTCTTTCTCTCTCCCTTTACTTTGTTCTGTCTACTTTTCTGTGCCTTCTTTATAGCCATCACCTCTACATTTCTTCTGTCTTCTCACTGCTCACATATTGAACATCCTAAACTTTCTTTTACCTTCTATCACATTTTCCTTTCTCTTAACAAACTGTGTTTTTACCACCTTCTAGAACTATTTGGTTTACATAAGCCCCATTCATTTTGATGCAGTTATTAATACCATGGACAGCTGACCTGACACCTGCTGTGTACTTTAATCTAGTTCATGGATATTTTTTGGTTTTGCTATTGGCAATTGCTGATCCCACCACTCCTGCTTTTGTGGTAACTAGTGTTGATGTCATAGTAGGAACTATTTATTTTAATACTATATACTGTTGGCATTAAAGGCTACAGCTGTGTACTGCACAGCTCTGGGACATGATGCACACTACAGTCCTACTAGATTTCTGTATTTATTATAATTATGCTCCAGTAGATGGCAGTAAAGTGGCAGAGGAAGAGGGGCTTTTGCTAATTCACACAATAGTGAGCAGAAAACTTTTTCCTACTTTTGGTGCAATATCTTAGATCTTGCAGCCCAAAGTAACTTAAAAATATTTTGATCTAACTTAATCATTATGCAAAACATACCACTGCAATTCATAGAACTGGGATTCACTCCAACATCAGATGAAATGCCTTGGCACATACTTTCCTTCTGTCCTACAAGAAATTTTCATTTTTGTCTGCAGATCTCATTACACTTTTTAAAAGTAACTGAGTGGTAGGGCACATGTATAGCATGCACAAGGCCCTGGGTTCAATCTCTAGCACCAAAAAAGAAGTCTTTCTAAAAATTATCAAGATCCCTTAAGGAGTTTTTGTTCATATGACTTTGATCTATTGATATGCACTGTATTTCTATTAAAATTGATATATTTTTGAAATATTTACTTATAAATTTATTAGAAATAATATGGAAAATGTATTACCTATTAAAATGGATAACGTATCTTTATGAAAACATCTACATTCATCCCACCAAAATAGTGAGGAGAGTGACATTTTATAATATTTTCAAATCTATTTAATTGTGTAAAATTAAGACAGCTCGATTCTCATATCCGCTTTTGTGTTCAATCTGTTGATTTATCAGGCAACCTCTGAAAAATCACATTTTACCTTTGTGAAAGAATAAGAGGAAAGACACTTTCTTAGTATTATTATAAAAGTAATTTGACCTTGCAGATTCCAGAAGAGATCCTAGGGACTTCCAGTGTCCCCAGGTCACATTCTGAGAACAACTGGCTTCTGCTATACCTTCCCTTGCACTTCTCTTCTACTTATTTACCTTTGAAACATTCCCTAACTCCACTAACTCACACTAAAAATACTGGTAATTAATATTTAATTGTTCTAAAGTATGTTTTCTCAACTAAACTATCATCTTTTGAAGCCGTATGTAGGCACACAGTTGTCAGTGAATAATTTTTTGCCAGTTCTGTAGACCCTATTAGATAATACACAGCTATTCAAATAGCCTGCAGAATGTCCACCATCTCTAAATATCATCTCTTCTCCAACAGAATTGTGAAATCAAAGTCCTGTCCACTACTCTGCCTGTTTCCTAAAACACACACACACACACACACACACACACACACACAGTCTACTTAAGTCCCCAGCATTTCCCCTTTCCCTTGTTCTCTCTTCGTTTCCCTTCCTCTACTCTATTTGGTTTCCTTCTATCTAACTATGATTATTTTTTTAATTAGTGATTTATAGATATACATAAAGTTGAAATTCACTGTGGTATATTCATATGTGTACAAAGCACGGTTTGGACAGTTTCATTCCATCATTCCTCTTTTCATGCCTCCTCTCTCCCCCTCAATCATTTTCCTCTGTTCCATTGGTTTCCCTTCTACCATCATGAGACTCTGTTTTAGTCAGCTTTTTCCCTGCTGTGACTAAATGATCCAACCGGCACAATTATAGAAGAGGAAAGGTTTATTTGAGGGCTCACGGTTTCAGAGGTCTTAGCCATAGAGGACCAGCTCCATTCCTTAGGGCTCAAGGTGAAGCAGAACATCAGGGCAGAAGAGTGTGGCAAAGGGAAGCAGCTCACATCATCAGAAAGCAAAGAGATCCACTCTTCAGACACAAAATATATACCCCAAGGCCATGCCCCAATTTCAATCTCCTCCAGCCACACCCTACCACTTCAATTAATCCCATCAGGGATTAATTCACTTATTGTGTTAAGAGACTTACAACCCAATCATTTCTCCTCTGAACTTTCTTGCATTGTCTCACATGTGAGCTTCTGGCGGATATCTCAAATCCAAACCATAACAGACACACTCCCCGCCTTTTCCCCCTTATTTTGGTCTAGCTTCTGCATATGAGAGAAAATATTTGACATTTGACTTTTTGAGTCTGGCTTGTTTCATTAAGCATCCATCCACTTATCCATCCATTTACCAGTAAAGGCCATAATTTCATTCTCCTTTATGGCTTAGTAAAACTCCACTGTGTATGTACTACATTTTCTTTATCCATTCATCGGTTGATAGGCAGTTGGGCTGATTCCTTACTTGGCTATTGTGAGTCATACTCCTACAAACATTAATGTGACTGTATCTCTATGATATGGTGATTTTAGCTCCTTGGATAATTATCAAGGAGTGGGATAGCTGGGTCATATGGTGGTTCCATTCCTAGTTTTTGGAGGAATCTCTATTCTGCTTTCCAGAGTGCTTATATTAATTTGCAGTCCCACCAATAATGTATGAGTGTACTATTTCCCCACATCCCGACCAGCACTTATTATTGTGTTCTTCATAATTTCCATTTTGATTAGAGTGAAATGGAATCTCAGAGTATTTTGATTTGTATTTTCATGGTTTCTGGGGATGTTAAATAATTTTTTTCCTATTTTGTTGGTCATTTATATTTTTATTTTTTAGAAGTGTCTGTTTAGTTCTTTTGCCCATAATTGTGTTATTTGGGGCCTTTTTTTGGTGTCAAGTTTTTTGAGTTCTTTATATATTCTGAATATTAATCACCTGTTGGAGGAGCAGCTGGCAAAGATCTTCCAATTCTGTAGGTTTTTTCCATCGCTTGATGCCATCCCACTTACTGATTCTTGGCTTTTTGTCTTGCACTCTAGTGTCTTATAAAGGAAATCAGTGCCAGAACAAATATGTTGGCATGCTGAATCTATGGTTTCTTCTAGTAGTTGCAAAGCTTCTGGTCTAATTTCTAGGTCATTGATCCACTATGAGTTGAATTTTGTGCAGGGTGAAAGATAGGGATCTAATGTCATTCTACACATGGATTTCCAGTTTTCCCAGCGCTCTTTGTAGAAAAGGCTCTTTTTTCTCCAGCACATGTATTTGAAACCTTTTTCAAATATCAGATGACTGAATCTATGTGGAATTGTCTGTGTCGATTCCATTCCCGTGGTCTTCATGTCTGTTTTGGCAGTAACACCATGCTATTTGGTTATTAAATCTCTGTAGTAAAATTTGAGATCCACTATTTCAGTGATGCTGGTCACATTGCTATTCTTGCTCAGGACTGCTTTGGCTATTCTGGATCACTAATTGTCCCAAATGACCTTTAGGACTGTTTTTTTCTTTTAATAGTTCTGTGAATAATGTCATTGGTATTTTGATGGTGTTTGCATTGAATCTGTATAATACTTTTGGCTGTTGGACCATTTTGAAAATATTATTCTACCTGTTCAACAGCATGGGAAGTCTTTCCATCTTCTAAGGTATTCTTCAATTTCTTTCTTTAGTGTTCTCTAATTTTCATTGTATAGGTCTTTCACTTCCTTGGTTAGACTTATTCCCAAGTTTGTTTGTTTTTATTGAGATCGTTATAAATGGGATCATTTTCCTAACATCTTTCTCAGCTGATTTGTTAGTGGAGTATAAGTGGTTGTTTTTTTGTTTTTTGGTTTTTTTTTTTTCTGGGAACGGGGGATTGAATTCAGGGGCACTTGACCTCTGAGCCACATCCCAGCCCTATTTTGTATTTTATTTAGAGACAGGGTCTCATTGAGTTGCTTAGGGCCTCGCTAAGTTGCTGAGGGTGGCTTTGAACTTGTGATCCTCCTGCCTCAGCCTCCCAAGTGCTGGGATTACAGGCGTAAACCACCGTGCCCAGCTAAGTGGTTGTTTTATGTATGCTAGTTTTGTATCATGCTACTTTGCTAAATTTGCCAACTCCAAAACTCTTCTGAGAGGTTTTTTTTTTTGGGGGGGGGGAGGGTCTTCTAAATATAGGATCATATCATCAGCAAACAGATAATTTTACTACTTTTTCTACTTGTATCCCTTTTATTTCCTTCTCTTGTGGATTGTTCTGGCTACAGTGTCAGGAACTATGTTAAGAGTGGTGAGCGCCAACATCCTTATCTTGTTCCTCATTTTAAAGGAAATGCTTTCAGTTTTTCTTGAGGGCCACTCGGTAGGATGCTGGCCCTGGTTTGTTACATGTAGCCCTTAAAATGTTGGTGAGATTTCTTTTATCCCTGGTTTCACCAGTGTTTTAAATATGAATGAACACTGGATTTTGTTGAATAGTCTTTCTGTATTTCTTGACTTGATCCTGTGATTCTATTCTTAAGTCTATTTATGTGGTGATTTATAGAAAGAGATTGATACATATTAGAACAAACTTGCTTCCCTGGGATGAAACCTACTCCATCAGGTATCCGATCTTCTTCATGTGTTTTTTAAAGTGGTTTGCCAATCTTTTATTAAGGATCTTTGCATCTATGTTAATCAGGGATATTGGTCTGAAGTCTTCTTTCCTTCATGTGTCTTTGTCTGGTTTTGGTGTTATAGTGATAACACCATAAGATAAATAATAAGATAAATTTGGCAGAGTTACCTCCTTTTCTAATTAATGGAATTACTTGAGGATTGGCATTAGTTCTTTTTAAAATTTGTTCTAATTAGTTATACATGACAGTAGAATACTTTATGCCCTGATACATCATATATACATAATTTCTCATTTTTCTGGTTGTACATGATGTAGAATCACACTGATTGTGCAGTCATATATGTACATAGGGTAATAATGTCTGTTTCGTTCTACTATGCTTCCTAACCCCATGCCTCCTCCCCTCTCTTCACTCCCTCTACCTAATCTAAGGTAACTCTATTCTTCCCTAGCTCTTCCCATTGTGAATTAGTATCTGCACATCAAGAAAATACTTGGCATTTGGTTTTGGGGGATTGGCTTATTTCACTTAGCATGATATTCTCCAACTCCATCCACTTACCAGCAAATGCCATAATTTCATTCTTCTTTAAGGCTGAGTAATATTTCATCGTGTGTGTGTGTGTGTGTGTGTGTGTGTGTAAAATAGTTTATCCATTCACCTATTGAAGGGCACCTAGTTTGGTTCCATAGGTTAGCTATTGTGAGTTGAGCTACTATAAACATTGATGTCCCTGCGTCACTGTAGTATGCTGATTTTAAGTCCTTTGAGTATAAACTGGGGAGTGGATAACTGGGTCCAATGGTGGTTCCATTCCAAGTTTTCTGAGGAATCTTGATACCACTTTCAGCAGCGATTGCACCAATTTGCATTCCCACCAGCAATGTATGAGCGTACCTCTTTCCCCACATCCTCACCAACATTTGTTGTTGCTTGTATTTTTTCTGTTTTTTGTTTTTATGTTTTTTATTTGTTCTAATTGGTTATATGTGACAGCAGAATGCATTTCAACTCATTGTACACAAATGGAGAAAAACTTCTCATTTCTCTGTATACAATGCAGAGTCACATTGTTCATGCAATCATACATGTACATGGGGTGATTATGTCTACCTCATTCCACCATCCTTCCCACCCCTCCTCATACACCCTCCTCTCCCCTCCCTCCCCTCTGTCCAATCCAAAGTTCCTCCATTCTTCCCTAGCCCTCCCCCTTATGGCTCAGCATCTGCATATCAGAGAAAATATTTGGACTTTCATTGTTTGGGGATTGGTTTATTTCATTTGGCATGATAATCTCGAACTCCACCCATTTACCTGCAAATGTTATAATTTCATTCTTCTTTAAGGCTGAGTATTACTCCATTATATATATATGACACATTTTCTTTATCCATTCATCTGTTGAAGGGCATCTAGGTTGGTTTCATAGCTATTGTGAATTCAGCTGCTATAAACGTTGATGTGGCCGTGTCACTGTAGTATGCTGATTTTAAGTCCTTTGGGTATAAACTGAGGAGTGGGATAGCTAGATCAAATGGTTCCATTCCCAGTGTTCTGGGGAATCTCCATACTACTTTCCAGAGTGGCTGCATCAATTTGCATTCCCACCAGCAATGTATGAGTATACCTTTTCCCCCACATCCTCACTAGTGCTTATTGTTGCTTACATTCATGATCATTGCCATTTTGACTGGAGTGAGATGAAATCTTAGTTTTGATTTGCACTTGTCTAATTGCTAGAGATGTTGAACATTTTTTCATATATTTGTTGATTGTATTTCTTCTTCTGTGAAGTCTGTCAGTTCCTTAGGCCATTTATTGATTGGGTTATTTGTTTCTTTGGTCTTAAGCTTTTTTTTTTTTTTTTGGAACCGGGGATTAAACTCAGGGGCACTTGACCTCTGAGCCACATCCCCAGCCCTATTTTGTATTTTATTTAGAGACAGGGTCTCACTGAGTTGCTTAGGGCCTCACTAAGTTGCTGAGGCTGGTTTTGAACTCATGATCCTCCTGCCTTAGCCTCCCAAGTGCTGGGATTACAGGCGTGCGCCACTGTGCCCAGCTAAAACTAACTCCTTTTTTCTTTTTTCTTCTTTTGGTGGTGCTGGGGATTTGAACCCAGAGCCTTATGCTTGCAAGGCAAGCACTCTACCAACTAAGCTATATCCCCAGCAGGGTGTTAAGCTTTTTGAGTTCTTTATATATCCTGGAGATGAATGCTCTATATGAGGTGCATGTGGTAAAGATTTTCTCCCAATTTGTTGGCTCTCTCTTCACATTACTGTTTCCCTTGCTGAGAAGAAGCTTTTTAGTTAGAATCCATCCCATTTATTGATTCTTGATTTTTGCACTTTAGGAGTCTTGTTAAGGAAGTCAGATTCTAGGCTGACATGGTGAAGATTTGGGCTTACTTTTTCTTCTATTAGGTGCAGGGTCTCTGTTCTAGTGCCTAAATCTTTGACCCGCTTTGAATTGAGTTTCATGCAGGGTTGGAGACAGAGGTTTAATTTCATTTTGTTACATGTGGCTTTCCAATTTTCCTAGCACCATTTGTTGAGTAAGCTATCTTTTCTCCAGTAAATGTTTTTGGCACCTTTTTCTAGTGTGAGATAACTGGATTTATGTGTGTTTGTCTCTATTCTGGATTTATGTGGGTTTTTCTCTACCATTGGTCTATGTGTCTGTTTTGGTGCCAATACCATGCCATTTTTGTTACTATGGTTCTGTAGTATAGTTTAAGGTCTGGTGTTGTGATGCCTCCTGCTTCACTTTTCTTGCTAAGTATCCTTGCTTTGGCTATTCTGGGTCTCTTATTTGTCTAAATGAATTTCATGATTGCTTTTTATGTCTATGAAGATTGCTTTTTCTATCTATTGCTATTCTATCTGTGAAGAATGTCATTGGGATTTTAATAGGAATTGCATTAAATATTTATAATTTTTTTGGAAGTATGGTCAATTTGACAATATTAATTCTACCTATCCAAGAAGATGGTAGATCTCTCCATCTTCTAAGGTCTTCTTCAATTTCTTTCTTTAGTGTTCTGTAGGGTTTTTTTTGTTTGTTTTGGTTTTTTGGGTTTTTTTGGTACTGGTGATTGAACCAGGGGCACTCCACCACTGAAGCCACATCCCCAGCCCTATTTTGTATTTTATTTAGAGACAGGGTCTCACTGAGTTGCTTAGGGCCTCGCTAAGTTGCTGAGGCTGGCTTTGAACTTGTGATCCTCCTGCCTCAGCCTCCCAGGTGCTGGGATTACAGGCGTGCGCCACCATGCCCAGCTTGCATTCTGTAGTTTTCACTGTAGAGGTTTTCACCTCTTTTGTTATATCAATTCTCAAGTTTTGTTGGTTTTTTTTTTAGGCTGTTGCAAATAGGATAGTTTTCCTAATTTCTCTTTCAGTAGATTCATCACTGAATTATAGGAATGAGTTTGATTAGTGGGTGTTGATTTTATATCCTGCTACTTTGCTGAATTCATTTATTAGTTCTAGAAGTTTTCTGGTGGAATTTTTTGGATCTTCTAAATATAGAACCATATCATCAGCAAATATTGATAGTTTGAGTTCT
The DNA here is from genome assembly GCA_020662805.1 of Glaucomys volans. Lineage (NCBI taxonomy): Eukaryota > Metazoa > Chordata > Mammalia > Rodentia > Sciuridae > Glaucomys > Glaucomys volans. The sequence goes on along the minus strand of JAJEJO010005309.1, from coordinate 193,774 downwards.
TTACCTATTTGAATCCTTTTAATTTCTTTAATCTAATTGCTCTGGTTAGAGTTTCAAAGACAATATTGCATAGAAGTGGTGAAAGAGGGCATCCTTGTCTTGTTCCAGTTTTTAGAGGGAATACTTTCAATTTTTCTCCATTTAGAATGATGTTCGTCTGGGGTTTAGCACATATAGCTTTTACAATGTTAAGGTATGTTCCTACTAACCCTAGTTTTTCTAGTGTTTTGAACATGGAGGGGTTCTGTATTTTTGTCAAATACTTTTTCTACATCTATTGAGATGATCATATGATTCTTGTTTTTAGGTCTATTCATATGATGAATCATGTTTTTTGATTTCTGTATGTTGAGCCAACCCTGTATCCCTGGGATGAACCCCACTTGATTGTGGTGCACTATTCTTTTACTATGTTTTTGTATGCAATTTTCCAGAATTTTATTGAGAATTTTTGCATCTAGGTTCATCAGGGATATTGGTCTAAAGTTTTCTTTTCTTGATGTGTCTTTGTCTGGTTTTGGTATCAGGGTAATACTAGCCCATAGAATGAGATTGGAAATGTTCCCTCCTTTTATATTTCATGGAATACTTTGAGGAGTATTGGTGTTAATTCTTCCCTGAAGGTCTTATAGAACTCAGCTGAAAATCCATCTGGTCCTGGGTTTTTCTTAACTGGTAGGTTTTGATGGTGTTTTCTATTTCATTACTCAAAATTGATCTGCTTAAATCATGTATGTCCTCCTGATTCAGTTTGGGTAGGTCATATATCTCTAGAAATTTGTTGATGTCTTCAATGTTTTCTATTTTATTAGAGTATAAATTTTCAAAATAGTTTCTATTATCTTCCGTATTTCAGTTATGTCTAGTGTAATATTTCCTTTTTCATCATGTATTTTAGTAATTTGAGTTTTCTCTTTTTCTGCTTTCTTTTTTATTTTATTTTTTATTTATTATTTTTTATTCACACAATTCATATAATCTTACATATACATAGGGCAATACTGTCTACTATTTTTCCTTCCCCCATCCTCTCCCATCCCATTTTCCTCTACACCATCCATATTTCCTCCATTCTTTCCTGTCCCCCCATAACACGCCCCCCCATTATGTATCAGCATCCACTGATCAAAGAAAACATTCAGCCTTTGGTTTTTTGGGCTTGGTTTATTTCACTTAGCAAGAAATTCTCCAACTCCACCATTTACCAGCAAATGCCATCGTTTTATTCTTTTTTATGACTTAGTAATTCCATTGTTTATATATACCACAGTTTATTTATCCATTCTTCAATTGAAGGGCATCTAGGTTGGTTCCACAATCTAGTTATTGTGAATTGAGCAGCTATGAACATAGATGTGGCTGCATCCCTATACTTTGCTGATTTTAAGACCTTTGGGTATAAACCAAGAAGTGGGATAGCTAGGTCAAATGGTGGGTTCATTCCAAGTTTTTTGAGGAATCTCCATACTGCTTTCCAGAGTGGCTGCACCAATTTGCAACTCCACCTGCAATGTATAAGTGTGCCTTTTCCCCCACATCCACGCCAACATTTGTTATTGCTTGTATTCCTGATAATAGCCATTCTGTGAAGTGTCTGCCCATTTCCTTAGCCCATTTATTGATTGGATTCTTTGTATTTTTGGTGTTAAGTTTTGTAAGTTCTTTATAAATTTTGGAGATCAGTGTTCCATCTGAAGTGTGTGTGGAAAAGATTTTTTCCCACTCTGTAGGCTTTCTTTTCACATTCTTGATTGTTTCTTTTGCTGAGAAAAAGCTTTTTAGTTTGAGTCCGTCCCATTTATTGATTCTTACTTTTATTTCTTGTGCTCTGTTGATCATGTTGAGAAAGTCTGGTCCTAAGCCAATATGAAGAAGATTCGGGCCTACTATTTCTTATATTTGGCAAAGAGTCTTAGGTCTAATTCCTAGATCCTTGATCCATTTTGAGTC